>JAWWMO010000178.1:30694917-30790769 GCA_035047845.1 Dendrocincla fuliginosa | reverse complement strand
TGGGTGCCAGGAGGAGCTGAGCCCTAGCAGTGTGTGTGGGCTCTGTGGGGGCTCCCTGGCAGAGCCTGGTGAGGGGACACCAGTGGCAGCATCTCCTGCCTGCGGGCAGCAGTGCCCCTGGTCACGCCAGGTCCCTTCCCACAGCCAGGCTGGGTGTGCGCACTGACATATTAGCAGTCAAATGACATTTAGAGAGCACAAGTCTCACTCTCTCCTGCAGGCCAAGTAAATATCATTAGTAATGATATTAAATCTCAAATTGTGCTCCTGCACTATGGCAACCACTCAGCAATTTGCCATTGCAGCTTGTTCCTAACAATTACTTTCATAGACTTTATTTCTTAGAAAACTATTACTGACCATAATCCTCTACATGGCATGACATGAAAATAAACAATAATAATTAATAAAAAACAAAAGTCAACCCAGCTTTCATAGTGAGGGTGTAATGATGCCAAGAGGCTGGCATGGCAGGTTTTGGTTTTGTTAGGAAGGTGACAGTGCTGGGAGCTTCACGGGGAGCTGGGTAGGGCAAAGCTTTTCCGGCCTGGGTGGCTTTGTCCTGCAGGGCAATCAGCTTGCTCTCCTCCACAGTATCCATCACACAAATGTACATATATATATATACATACACACACACACACTTACATATACAAACACATATATAAACTTTTTTCTATATAAAATTGTAATTTGTATATGTGCGTGTATTTAATACGTGTTTATATATATGTATATATATGTGTGTATTATGACTGTATATGTAGTATGTATGTGTGTACATACACATATGTGCACATGGATATATATACACACATATATGCACACATACAGACACATATATATATAAATGTGTATCTATCTATGTGTGCACACACACATAGCCCCTCAGCTGCTGGCAGCTCGCTGCTGCAGCAGTGCTGGCTGGGCTGTGGCAGTGGCAGGCTGCTGGCCCACCACACGTGCTGTGCTTCTGTGGCAGAAGCAACATATAATTATATTACAAATTAACTTGCAAATGCTGGTAGTGATGTGCTCCACAGGAAAAAAAAATAAAATCATTGGTTTCATCTTCTCTTGTGTCTTGTAGCTGGTCCCTCCAGCACAGTCTGCATCTGTCAGGATCCGTGCCCTGGGAGCACTAATCTTTTTTATTAACCATTAAACAAGAAGATCCTTTTTATTTGAAAATGTAAAACACGCAGGAAGCACTATCTATAGCCACTAATTCAGGTCACATTACACGGCTCTCCCTCACCTCTCTGCTCATCCCTGTTCTGCTGAAAGCTCCTCGCCATAAACGTGCCGCTGCCAGCAGCAGTGATGGGCTATCACCTGCCTTTGCATTTAGAGGCCAAATCTTATTCTGAATAATTACACTTCTTTCCTGAGTGACCCGATGTAAACCAAGCCCCTTTTAAAGCTTCTCTCATGGCAAGTTTATGAGATGTTACTACATTTTCTTAACATTTTTCACCTTCCAATCGTTTTTATTTCACGCTGGGGCAGTGAGAGGTGAATGCAATGGGACCCCAGCAAAGTGAGGGAGAGGATGGAAGTGGCTGGGGTCACCTCTGTAGCTGTGGGGCTTGGGCACTGGTGGGATGAAACACCACTCGTGACCCCTCACCCCCAGTGAGGAACAACCATGCTGGCTCATGGCTCCCACAACCCAGGGAAAATCAAATGGGAGAGGCACTGACATCAAGGCTCCTACCTGGGCCTCTGTGCTTCCAAAGCTGAGCAAAATGAGCCTCCTATTTTATTGACAAAGTGCAGTGGATGCCACCTCGTTAGCATTATAGAGCAGATTCCTCACACACTTCTTTTATTCTGCAGCTTGGCGGCTGCTGTGTGAGACTGCGGAATATTTTACTGCCTTGTGGCTCTCATTCAACACTGCAAAAAACCCCCCCAAAAAAAACCAGAAGGAAAAGCTGACAAAAATCCTGCCTCTTTTTTTTTTTTTTTTTAACATACATCTTTGTTTTAACAACTCTCCTGCTGTGACAAAACTGTTAATTAAACTGAAACTACAATAAATTAAGCCCATCTAGTATTACAAGCATTTGAAGGCGAAGCATCAGTCCAAGGTCTGGCAGGGTAGGTGCTGCTGCGCCTGTCCCTTCTGCTCCTCCTTCTCCCCTGCCCCTGCTGCTCACAGGTGCATTGGTGGCACTGTCAGGGTGCAGTGTCCCACGTAGGTGCTGTGTGCCTGTGCAGCAAAAAATGAGACTTTTGGCTCCCACGTCAAACAGAGAACAGTGTAAAAGGCTCCATCAGCCAGGCTGTGGCCTGTCGAGACCAGAAAAATAGATAAAATATTATTGTTGTTGTAGGCTCTAAAAACTTAATGTGTAATGGCCCAGTGTTATCTTTATCTCCCTTTAAGACCATTTGAGGTTCTTGATAATTCTGGAGGGAAAAGCCCCACCAGCAGCACTAGACGTGGGCAGTCCTGCCCTCAGTTTGCCTTACAAACCCATAGCAGGCTGTAAACACCTTATAACCAAACCCTCCTCAGAGCCCCAGCCTGGCCACATACCCATAAATTAAAGAAAGGGCCAGCCTGGCCAGGGCACAGCGCTGGCTTTGATGTGTGGTAATGAACTTCGCTTTTAATTCGGGGTTGTAACTTCCATCCGGACGCAGAACCGGGAGCTGTGGAAAAGCTGCATGCATAATCAGGGGTGAAAGCAAGGATGCAGCATGTGATGTGTCTGATGTTGGATGAGAGGGAAGATAGCCTTTAATCATTTTGTTTTCAAAGAAGCTTTAGAGAGCTCTTTGAAGACGAGGCTTTTTGAGAGCTGCTTCTGGAAAACGAGAGGCAGCGATCCACAGCACCCACCCTCACCCACCCCCTCGCTTAACCTGCACATGGGACACACACACAGACCCACGGGCATCCGGGCTGCCAGCACGGGTCTCTCATGGCTGGCACCCAGGGAACTTTGGCAAAACCAGGCTGTCCTAGAGCTGCCTGTGGAGGTGACACCCCCATGGCTGTGGCAGCAAGGAGGAACTGCCCCAGTGCCTTTTCAGCTGAGGTGATCACGGCTTCTCAGTGTGCAGGGGCAGGCAAGCAGCTAGAATAGGATGTCCAGCCTTTCTTCATTAATTATGTTTTTGTAATGATAATGTTCTGTAAATCATGTCTTATTATCTTTGGATGAAAGGGAATGATAACGAACATCTGATCAGACTTGATTTTAAGGATTATGATGGTGAGGTGTGGAGCTGTGCCTGTCCTGTAAGGCAGCATTTGGGGTGGAAGAAGGAGAGTGTCACCCCCCCCACTGCAATCAGTCTGTGTAGCATCTACAGACAACTTCCTTATGAGCAGGGAACCAGCACTGCATCTGAAGGCATGAAGGGCTTGGACATCATCTGACCATCCCATGCTGGGGAGGGGGGTGAGCTCTGCCCACCAGCACTCAGTCCATGCTGACAGCACGCCTGGCTTTATTTGGAGGACTAAAGTCAGGATGCTGTTGTGTTAAATGCATCACACACAAAATAAGGACATGGCTTCTTGCTCCAGAAATGTTACAGGCTGAGAGGAACAGCCTTAGGGAATGAGTGCACCAGCAGCCCTATTTTTACCTTTTTTACCAAGTGGTGTGGCCTGTGGTAAAGGAACAGCCAGGCTGGTAGGTGACTGCAGGCTGTTGGGATGTTGACAGTATGTATTGCCCCTATGCAATTGCACCAGGTGTGGTATTACTGATCTCGTCAGTGGTTTTGTACATATAGTGTGGTTTGTAAAGTAGGTTTGTGCTGTTAGCTGAAGTTATTTGCAGTTGTCAAAGTGCCATGACAAAAAAGGCCTATGAAACAGCGGAAATATATTAATTACTGCCCTCCCTCCCCCCCGGCCCTGATAAGGACTGAGTCCATCTCCATAGGTATCACAAGGAACCTTGCTCCTGCTGGTGTAAGCTTGCATGACAAGTGGACAAACAGCAACACATCCACACCCCTCTGCATGCTGCCAGGCAGAGGAGCTGGGCTCTGCTTCAGTGTTTGACACAATCCCCACGGCCATGTCATCCTGTGCCCAGCCCATCTCCCTGCATTCTTTAAAGTTAAGCTGCACAGATTGCCACATCTCAAGTTCTGGTCAGCATATGGATCTAACAAACAGATGCACTTTCCAGATTCTTCAGAAAAAGCAACCCCAGTGTCATGTCTCCAAATTTGCTACTGCATTTGGTACAATTTCTGCAAAGGTTTTTGTTAGAAATCTCTGTTCCTGTATGTACAACCCCAAGACACTGTTATTTTCAGACTGTGTGCCCACGCCAACATATTGAAGGTTAAGTTTGAAAGGCCTAAAGAGGTGGAACCTGCCCTCTGTGTTTTAAAACCAAAATCCCTTTCCCTTCTCTGCCCTCCAGTCTGCAGCAGGTATTTAAACACTGGCCTTGTGGAGGTGTGAGGCTTTGTGACAGACACTGCAGCTGGGGATGCAGCTAATGACACCTGGCAAATGCCGGCTGGTTGGGGATTAAATGTGCTGCTTGGTAAAAGCAAGGCACATGACAGTGGGATGTTTAGACACAGTGGGTTGGACTCCTATTTTCACTACTAAGCGAAGCTGTGCTATTTTTGGCCAGGCCAAACCTTGCCTTTTTTAATTAGGTGTATTGCTACAGCTACATGGTGATGTGTATGTGTTAACATTTGAGTTTTGGATCTAATGTAAGCGACTGAAATAAACAGTCCAGGCCTGACAGTCCCTATGGGGGGGCTGACATTTGGAATCAACTCAGAATCTGTGGTTTTGTCGCTTGCTAGACTCCAACGCCTTGCCCAGAAAGCACAAAGCATGGGAGGGTGTCTGCAGGGTAAAGCTGCGTTTGCCTCCTCCAACCTAATCCTCAACCTGATGCTGAAGTACTCCTCAGAGACACCATCACTGGCTTGGGTCTAGCTGGTGGAGGGATCTGAAGAGGGGGTCTTATAATGCCACTTCATGTTTATGAATGACCAGAGCTCACAGTTCCCCAAGAACGGATCTTGTGCCACCAAACCTGTGCAGTGCAGCATTGCTGTGCCTGGGCTGCCCTCCATGTCAGACCACCCCTGCTGAGCCTGAGCGTGGGACACAAAACCAGCAATTACTGGGACAAAGAGGAGTCTTTTACAGTGGGGTTAAACATGGAAAAGTCCCTGTGGGCCAGGGGGCCAGAATCACGCCTGCTTGCTGCCTCTCTGCTGCTGTCCCACACCATCACTCTTCCAGTCTGAAAACAAGGCTAAAGATCAGAGAGCTGGGGTGAGGGCTGAGGAGCAGAGGGCAGCTGTACAGCCCAGTCTTCCTCTGCCTCGGCCCAGCCCATGGCTCTGGGGAGCAGATGGTCCCTGCAGGGCTGGCAGCCCAGAGCCATCATCTGCCCCGCTGCCTGTGCAAGCACCACACTCCCACTCCCATCAATCAGCACAGACCAGGGGCCTGGAAGCATCTCTTGCCAATCGCCTTTTATTACCTTTAAAAAGCCAAGAAACCCAGAACAAGACAAAAACTGAGACCGTGTGAACATCATGCAATGGATTCACTTTAAAGCAGGCTGGGGGAGGGAGGGGAAGACCAAAAGTCATGTTAGAGTAGAAGTATCACTGCACTCGTGTCTGGAGGCCAGATCGAGTGGACTGTCACCGGTGGGGCTGGTGGTGGTGACTGTTGTGAGTGACCAGACTGATGCTGAAGCAGGAAATGGAAACACACTCATGAGACATCATCCCAGGTAACCCCAGATCTGATTCTGACCCAAATGCAATTTCTTACGTGATGATGACAGTGAGAAATACTCCTAACCCTTGTCTTGGGTACGTTCTGCCTTGGCACAACCTCTTGGGAGAGGAACAGCACACTGACTGTTACAAGGGCTTTTTAGTTCAGTTATGCTATTTAGTGACTAGTGCTCCGGCAGTCAATTAGCGGAGTGGATGTTATCCAGCAGGAATGATGTTACTTACTCTGCCCTTCAGTCTCTCTCTGCCGTCCTCAAAATTCATAGCACAAACTAGAGCAGAATTACCTTCTCGAAAGAATGTGTTTTGGAGAGTTTCAGCTATCATGGAAATAACTTTGCATCTTGTCCATCATGTGGATGTGACAAAATACATGCCCTTATTTTCCTGAGGTATAGCCAACATTTGGGTTCATTACATTTAATGGAGTAGGGTCACCCATAAAGTTATTCATAAGGTATTTTCTGCCTGGTTTTCACCTTCTCTTTGAAAAAATAAATTATATCAGCATGTTCACGGGGTACAAATGGGACTGGCATTTCAGCTGTTATTATGTTATTAACTTTTTTAACCTAATAATTTTCAATCAAGAGTGAGAAGCAATTTTCACTCACTCCAGTGACCAGAGTTGGAGATTCTGCAAAGTGTTCTCATAGGGTTCACCTTGACAGACACCTAATTCCCTCCCAAATCGAAACATTACCCCCGACACTCTCATAGCGGTTACCGAGAATTTCCATTTCCCCTTCGGTTAGGATTTAATTTAGAAGGCAAAGACTTCCTAAGCTATGGGAGAGTAAAGATAGATGGTATGGGAGAAGAAGGCTGATGAAATGTAGTTGACTCCGGATCTGAAATATTTTATCCCTCCTCAATGTAGGTTAAATTATTCTTCACCTTTCCCACATCCATAATTGTCGCTGATCTTGGACCAACTCAAAACCCTACTACTGAGTTCAGTAGACTCAAAATTGCCACTAGAACTGGAAAAAGAAAGAAAAAGAGATTTGTTAGTGTCCATATACAATATCCCAAGACTATACACAGCTATGAGATACAGCAAATTTAAGAAAGGCAATTTTTTTCTCATCACTGAGTATTTATTATATATAACAAATACATGAAAAAGAAAAAACTATATTGTGTGATATAAATAGTTTATTTACATTACAGAAAAAACATCAAGACAATGTATACTATTTCAAATATATCCATACATAATCAAATATAGCTGTAGTACATGTTCTCATTGGTGTAGATTACCACAAATGCAAGGCAACATGTGTAGATCTTGTCTTAATCTTTTGTCTATAATACTGTATTTTGTAGTCCAAGCTCTCTGCAGTTAGTTTTGCCATTGTGGAAACATGCGCTCTTTAAATTAACCTTGTCGATGCTCTTGTTGTGTTGTCTGAACTGTAGTGCCCTGTGTTTTGCTTCTGTCTGTGGATTCTGTTGCTCCTGGGACATTTCCTGGAAAAGAGAGTTGTGAGAATACACAGCTCTAAACAACACATCTGCTCAAGAGGTGGCACGGGCAGCAGGGACATGAGGGCGAGGTGTCCCTCAGCGTGCTTGCTCCTCTGTGAAATGAAAACCACAACCCCCAAAAAGCATGCTGTGAACACAATTATGGCACAAGAAATGTTAAGTTTTCTGAGCAGTGGCCACTCTGCTGCATCAGGACAGCCCCAACTGCACCACATAACTCATCATCAAGTAACAGGTTATTTTCAGTGAGGCACAGGTGGAAGATCTAGGATGGTCTCATGCTCACCTGCTTGGCCTCCCAGGTCTGTGAAGTGTTTACAAAGTGGCTGTGGGGGCTGCCTTTCTGAGGAGCTAAGTGTCCATAGTCCTCATTAGTCTCCATGGAAATCCTCCATGAGCTGCTCATGAGCGAGGAGCTACTTTACTTACAGGTGCCTACACTGTGCAACTCACATGGCTGCTTGGCTTAGTGCAGCAACTGCACTGGAAAGACCAAAAACTGCTATTCCTTTGGACAGCTGCAGAAACAAACCTCTTGTGCCTCAGGACCTCCCGTGCTCCTCAGCAAGGGCGTGTTTCAATCTTTCAACTGCAGCAGCGACAGCTGTGGGGATGCTACCCAGCGCAGTGTTTCCCCCTAATGGAAAGCTAAAGGCATGTTTGTGGTTCTCTCCACGGAAAGGCATCCTCAGGCAGAAAGCACAGAGAAGCTTAACCCCAGGTGGAGGCCATAGGAAGTTCTAAGCACTGAAAGCCAAGGGAGGTTATGGCAGAAACTGTGGGCAGCTACACAAGAGAGACTGAAACACCCTCTTGGAGTGGCACGACAAGAGGCCTCACAACACTCCAGAAAATAGTGACACAGAAAAACATTCCTTTTGTACTAGGCTGACTTGTTTTGCTGTTACTGGATGGATTTCAGCAGCACTTTGTGAAACCCTATGGGTAATGTACCAGGGAGAGCCCACCCTCTTAGTGCAGCGGCAGCTCAAACTGCTTGCTCTCAGCTCTGTGTCAAATAACTAACAGTAAAATGCAGTGAAATACATTTTTACTAGCCTCTTAGAAAAAAAAAGTGATTTTTTCCCCCCTCTGTTGAATGGGAATGACGCTATCGACTGAAAAGCTAAACAAGACCGTAAGAACTAATGAAGCATTTAAAAATACTGAAATACAATTATATAAGTGTCTAGGAAAATATGGGTCAGACTGTCCTGACTCGCCTCACTTTTAAGCCACCAGGACCACCCCCTCATGAGAAGCTGTATGGCTGTGCGCTATATTTTGCATCGTTCCTTTCTGAGAAGCAGTGAAGTAGGCTGCTATCATTACTCCAGGAAAAAACTGCCAGCATCCCCTGTGCTCTCAGGGGTCACGGCAGAGCTTTCATTATGGAACTAAGGCAGACTTTAGCTGGTCTGCGATTTCACGACAAACTCATTATTCCCTGCGAGTTCCGTAAAAATGCGATCAAACTTTCCGAGTGAGTCAGGGAGCCGCTGTCAGCAAACACAGGGCTGATTCACTGCGCTGTGTGTCATGTGCACGCTGACAGACTCCAGCCCAGCTGTCCCCGGGCGGCCTCTCCTGCCCATTCAGCCAGAGATGCACAGCAGGACCTCGCAGTGCTCTGCAGGAGACACAGCACAGACACCTCTCCACGCTGAGATGGCACTACTCGCTCCCACTGCCATGGCCACGCAGCACGGCCGCGCTACTGGGGCTCCTCCTGAGCCCGGAGCATCAGGGTTTACAGCAGAAGGCGCAGCCATGAGAGCAGGGTTGGAGAACCAGGTGTGGGAAGCCACAGTGGGCACAACCATACTGGTTTTGTAAGAAACATGGATGAAGCAGGTGGCCGGGGGATGATCAGGATGGTCAGCAATCCCAGAGGATGCAGCTGTGCCTCCACAGAGAATGGGGGATACCAACTGCTCCAGCTGAAAGCAAGATGAGCGTCTCACAGGCACTTCCCCAAACCGACACTGACGGTGTCTACAGTGACTTAGTTCAAGATCAAGAGAAATCGATTCAAATGTAGCGATTACTCCAATTAAGATGATGAAAAAGCCTCTTTTAACCAAAAATGCCCATGTTTTAATTGTACAATACAGTACATTACCAACTGATGGGAGCTTGGGAAGGTCCCAGGGCCAAGCACGAACCCCCACGACTGCTTAACAGGTAGGTTGTGTCTGAAGTGCAGCTGGGTTTCCTAAGAGAGGCATTTGCATTTAACCAGCTTTTTAGACTTAATCATCCGCTAAAACTGACTGACAGGTTTTCCTTGGTCCTTAACTCTTTAATCAAAAGTCCTTTGTAGTGCTCTGTGTGGGGGATTCATTAATTTATGAACAGCAGTTACATCAATGCAAACCAGGTACTGGAGCACAGGCTGCCTGCCCTCCTTCCACTGAAGCTTGCACGCAAGCTTGAGTTACTCACAATGTGATTCATAGCAGGTAAAACATGTTATGCATTCATTTTTAATCAAGTTATTTCTTCACATAAATAAGCTGCTGTGACTAAACATTAGGGAAGCACTAAAAATGCAAAGCTGTAAAGAAAACTGCTGAGAATCATTATGATACTAGGCCATACCTATATTATTTACCATCCGCCTTCACTTTAATCATTGCTTCTTTCTTTGCCTTACCTCTAAGCTAAAAGTCCTTGGGCAGAGGGACTGAGCCTCAGTGACAAGTGCCTCTTGGTCTCTGGTTTCCTGCTCCTCCACCCCAGATGCTTATTCCCATTGCTGGCACTAGTAATGAGTAGCCAAGCAGTTCTCTTCCAAGAACTGAGTCACTTAAATCATCAGTTCTGTTGGTTTCATTTTCAGCCTAGTCCATCCTGTTACCTGGTTCCTTATGTGGCTACAGAAATGCTAATGGTGACAACAGAGCATTGGAGGACCAAGTGCCCAGGATGCAGAGGAAGGGGCAAGGGAGAACCATCCCTTTCAGCAGAACAGCCCATTTTCAGATTAAACTATCTGTGCAACAATGGCCCTAAAAGTTCCCAGGACTTAGTGAGAGACTTCAAATAATAAAAGACACCCTGTAGATTTGCGTAACTGCACAGGTATGATTTTAAGAGTAACAACAGTAATGACAGCTAGAAGATTACAATGGTAGCTTTGTGTGGCTCAAAATGGACCCAGTACACCAAACTCATAAATTAATTAGATGAAGCTGCACTGAAAGAAGCAGGAAAGAATTTGGTCACAGTGGCCTCTGAGGGAAGTTTCCCTTCTTTCTCCCAGGAACCTGGCTGGGTGATTGCAGCACTTTCAAGAAATCAGGGTCTGGAGTTCAAACCAGTACAGTCAGGTTCTCCAAAGCAGACGACTTCAAAAACTCAATTACTTATGCATATGCTGCCACAACACTCTCTTGCCATGCGGATTTCTCTTAGGTCACTTAAGAGTACATTTTTGCAAGTGTATTGCAAATCATTATGCTGGGACGGAGGATGCTCTGCAGTAATTACATGCATTACAGAAAAAAGTCAAAAGATCATAAATTCACTTCGTTACAAAGCGTGTGGGAAAAGGTACTGTCTCTGTATGAAAACAGCATGACGGGCAATTTGCATTACAGTACCAGATCACTCAGAGCTCACTGTCTGCATTCTTCAGTATCAAGTACTCTGTCTCACTTCGTCAAGGGGACAAAACTAGAGTCACTTGACAAGACTATCCACAGCATTTGTTCCATTATCAGTTACTACACCACATTCTTTCTCTCACAACACACTATATTTTTGGTTGCTTGAATTACTTCTGTGAATACCACCATAATCTACTACCTCATTCGGCAGTTGCCATTCAGTTGATGGATTCAGCTTGGCCAAAAAAAGGTTTTGTTTTATGCCTTCAGGCCAGAGAAGGATTTATGAATTTTGTTTTTCTTTTCCAGGAACAAATGCTACACTTGTCTTCCAGCCAGGTAGTGCAACATAGGGACTGAAATATATTAGAGATTTTATTTTATACAGAGGTATGATACCTGAGTATTTAATTTTTTTTGCTATTTTAAGAAGAAAATTAGTTTTAAAAGAGTGATTAATCAGTGTTGTTAGCTGAATTAATTTAACCTTGTGAGAGAAGGCTGTACGTATCTGACATTCAGACCTTACCCCAAGCCCTCCCAGACAGTAACACAGTTCAGTGGGGGAGTAGAGCAGCACATGCAGGAGGGGAAGGATTTCCTTTCCCCTTCTCAATCTGAACTACCCCGGTCGTTTCCATTCACACAACCCTTTCCTTCTGACTAAAGAAAAAAACCCAAGTATATCATGTATGGTTTGGTGTGCCACCATCTAGTGAAGACCCTAAAACATTTGCAGTGCCTTTGAACATGCACACAAGCCTAATGAAATCATTTAATCAACGGGGTTGCAAACAGGCTTAAAAGTTTGTATGCTTCGCCTGATTAGGACTAAGGGAAGGGACCCTTAAGGAAACCATATGTAGATATGATTAGTTTTATTAAGTGTTGATCCAGCTGCTGCATTTATATTCTCCTTATTTATATGAACAATATTTGTCCAAGCATCTGAATACAAAACAAGAAACTTCGCTTGCTGTAGGCACCATTGCTACCTAAGTTTGATTAAGATGGAAGTAAAAATTCAGTCATAATAATGAACCAGCACTGGCTGCCTGGACCAGATGATATCGTCTGTTTGTTGGTGAATGAAATAGCATTTGTTATCAGTAGTGTCACTGCAGAAATCTGTATAATCAAAGCACATAGCAGGAAAAACAAAAGTATTTTCTTTTTCTATTGCGAAGTACCAGAGATACTGACCTTGTAATACAGAGGACTACGACACAGATGATAGCAATCTGGATGGTTCCAATCACAGCTGCTATTAAGACATACTGAAATCGTACTGGACCTGGAACCACATATAAAACGCTGTAGTCCTTTTTTTCACAGTGTTGTCCAGTATAGCCGGCATCACATCTGAAACAAAAACATATTTTTTCTGGTTATACCTGCTGCTTGCAAAGAATGCTGGAAAAATTATATCTTAAAAAAAAATAAGTAAAAAAGTCAGTGGCCTAAGCATAAGTTTATGTGTTTTTTTTTTGCGGGATGGACTCCCATAGAGAGAGTACTGGTGCCTGCTCAGCCTCTCAGAGAGAAGACTTCAGGTTCTCAGTGTCACCAAAGTCTGTGAGAGTGAATCACACTGCAGAGTTCCAGGAGATGCCCAGGGGACTGGGACATAACTGGCATCAAGTGGAACTACTTGCACGTTGTGATGAGAACCCATTTAGTTCCTTGCACAACATATTTGAGATTTCTCCCTTTCTTTGGGGAGGTGGGGGAGGCTGAAAAGCCATCTAGTTGTGGCTCCTTATGCAGATTACCCCTAAGGAGGTGATAAGCAATCATCCGAGCTCCATATGAAATGTGATTAGATGTTCCTGAAAGTGGATACATCATTTACATTTTGTCTGGTTGCTATTAAAAACCCCTCTGTTGATGCTGCAACCATCCACCCTGATGCCTCCTGCTGCGCTGCTCTCCAGTTCCCCTCCTGCAGCCTGACATCTCCACTCTGCTCTGTGATTTTGCGGGCAAACAGTGTTTTTCCAATTTTAGCTCTTGCCCTGTTTCGCCTAAAAAGCCCAAGCAAGAAGATACAAAAATCCAGGTCAATGGCAGCAGCAACTGTAAGAGACTGAGACAGATGGCTTGGGCTCCTCTCAGATGCGTTAGTGGAGCACTAACCCTGATGGGTTAAGCCTTGAGCTTCCACCCTTTTCCTCTCCTGCATTCCCACAGCTGCCAGCACCTTGAGGAAAGGACATTTTCCAGCTGAATGGAGCACCTAAAATGCAGCAGCTTCAAAGAGTAAAATGTGCCCTGGCTGTTTGTGAGAGCTGGGAGAAGCTGGCTTGAAGATCTGCCCTGGGGAGAAAGTCTGGCCTGCATCTCTGCTCTCCCAGTCCAGCGTCTCAGAAAAATGGTGCTTCATATATAATAGTCCTTTTCCTGCCACCACGCTGCTGGTTGGACTTCAAAAGTAATACCTGCACCTGTGCAGGGAGGCATTCACTGCAGAAGCACCTGCTGTTTCACTGTAGTCCTCCTCCCAGCCCCAACCTCCTCCAAAATCACCTCCCACATGAAGGAGCCACCTTTGCCCCACCCTGCTGCCTCATGAGCATCACTCCTGCCACAGCAGGGATATATCCCTGGTGACACTCCTCTCCTCCTTCAGGCTGAGGAGGCTACCTAGCAATGGCCCAAGTGCTTTGTGAAGGGCTTTTAAAAACACATCTAAATATAACTGAAGGTTACTGGATGGTTTCACAGTCAATTAACATTGTGCATAACTCAATATACTTTTGCCACATAAAATAAGAGACTTCGTTGAATAATTTAAATCTAATGGCTTTTGTAGCACAAAGGGCTATGGTTGCCAGTATTTTCCACAGTTGATCTACATTAAGTGTTTCCATAAGTCAATATTTCCGTGTGTGTGCAGCCTTCCCTCCTTGGTTGAAGGGTTACCTGCAAGATGGTTCCAGCATGTTTGTGGAGTGCTCACACTTGCCATGCATGCAGAAGCCATTGTAATGCTCTGGACAAGGGATGTAGATCCCTCTTGCACTTTCTTCCAGTTTATTTGCATTCTCTGTGAACACAGGTGAAGGGAAAATTAACCTGACAATGTAGGATAAGGTGAAATGATGGAAAGAACTCAACATATTAAAGAAAGGAAAATCAGAAGAACAAGATGTGAAAGATGTTCATGGGAAGCAAGAGCAAGGGTTTGCCCCTTCAAACAGGTTGCCTAATGCAAAGCTTTGCAAGGGTTTTTCTCATTCTTTTCTAGTTCCTGTCAAGTTACAGCAAATGAAACGACAGAAAAATAATCTGACTTTCAAAAACTGATGATAGAATAGCACAAGAAAAATACCTGATCTTTTCTGTTATCCTTTATGGACTGCCTCCTCAAACCCAGGCAAGGTTAGGAGAGAGACTCTGGACATTTGCATTACAATATAATTGGGCATTCAGTAGAACACATACAGAAAGATAATTCTATGGCTGAAACGGAGTGGGAGTCCGGAGCTGAACTTTATCATCAAGTTTGCGTGCCCTGCCCCAGAGCCCACTGGCCTCCCCCACATTCCACAGCATCCGGTACCCTTAAACTAGTCTGACTTTCTGAGCCTGCTGCTATTCAAGCAGCACTCGAATACAAATACAAATACAGGACTGAAAATCCTGGAAAATCCCTCCATGTAGCCAGGAAAACAGAGGCTTCATTTAATTTTGAAACAGATATGCGCTCAACACAGGCTTCACAGGCTGAAATACAGTGTTATCTGCCATAAACTCACATGATTTTTGTAGGCCATCAAGGTATTAATTAATCTGGGTAATTTTGGCAAATTCTTCCGTGTAACTGATCCCTACAATATCTCAAATGGTAAAAATCCTTTTTCTGTGATAGCATCATCTACTCATGATTAATTAAAAACAGAAGAAAGAAATCTCATGATGTATGTCTGAGGAAATGTAGTTTGCACACAAATAAGTTGAAGCATTTGTATCTTCCAAAGGAAGTCCCCGAGTGTTATGAAACAATTGCAATTTGTGTTCTGCCTCTGAGCCAGCCATGCCGGCAACAGGCATGCTTAGGTATTATCCCACCTCTGGGAAAAGTGTGTGCAGCAGATCCAAGATTCAGATTTTCATAATGAATTTCTTTTCTGTCGCTGCTGTCCAAGGAGAGTTGTAAGAGTCTCTAACCACCTGCACAAATAAAGTTGCTTATATTGTCCTTATGTGAAAACAAGCAAGGACCGGCTCCCAGCAAACAGGAATGATGGGCAACCTCTACATCCCTGTAGACAGCATTAGCTTCTCTTTCAGGATTTGCACTAGGGACCATTACTGTATCTTCTTAAATGCACATATGTTGAACACAAACCCACCCACCTCTCCTGGTTTTCTGCTTACTTTGGGATACCAGTGTGAGGCCGTTGTGGAGGCTGTTAATGATTGCACAGTGCAGGAGCATCATGGGGCAGTGAGGATTCCTGGGCTTGGGGCTGACAGCTGTCTCTGGGATGGCACAAACAGGATGGAATGACAGGAGGCATGTTATAGGCCCTCCTCCTTTGAGAACTTGCCCAGGAATCTCTGCTACTTGAAAAAGGTGGGAACAGGAGGTCCATTTGGTCTGGTGCTAAACATTTTTGGCTACCTATCACCTTTCAAGTGAGACATTGGCTATCAGCATGTGAAATATATATACAGAGTTAATATCCCAACAGGACTTCATGCATGTTCTTTTTTAAGCCTGTAAATCCTTCCAGACAGAAAAAATGTGCGTGACCTGTGCCAGCTATCAAGGGACTTGCCCACTGCACGCATGTAGATCGTGATGTGCTTGGGACTTGTGGGACTTCATACCCATGTAGTGATCACCTATGCACCATGCCTGATGGTTTCTGGATGTGCTGGACCTCTGCTATGGCCCACATTCAAATCTATTTCTGTCTAGGAAAGTGCAGCGAGAAATATGGGATCCTTATTAATACACATTTTTTCTATTGTTGAAAATAAAATGCCATTTGCTTCAAATCTTCCATTACTGAGAGGTTTGCTTCCTTTCTGAAGAACAGATGCCCTGCACACACACACACACATATGTGTGTGCATCTCTTGATGGCTCCTTCTCAGGTACCGATGCATCTCTGGGATGTTTGTGCACCACCGCCACCCACTGCAAGAATCCCTCCTCTCTCAGATGAGCCAGCAGTGTTTTAAAAATGGTATGAGACCATTTGGTTTACTTTTTTTTTAAAGGCACACTTCAAGAAATTGATAATTTCAGAGCAGACTAATGTGCTAGGACTTGAAAGGGGGACCAGGACTTGCAGATGCTCTCACCATGTGTAGGCTGTAGGGCTGGTAAAAAGAGGAATGAGTTCTTCCTCTTCCTGCAATCATGTGGGTAGAAACTGTGTTCCCTTCAAAAAAGGTTTCTAGCACACTTAAAAGGAAATCTAGGATCCTGCAGGACTTGTAATTACACCTCTAAGCGTGATGTTGTGAAGGAAAATGCTTTACTGAATCAAGAATGAGACGGCTGAAGCTTTGCTAGCACTTGGAGGATAAACACTTCATACAGGAACACTTGTCACCTGGCTAGGAAGAAATCACAAAATTTAGACACAAATTATCTGCAGTTTCCCCTTTTGACAGATGACTCCTTCGACAGAGGCAGGGATTTAACATAGAAAAACATGTATTTAGTTAGATCTGCCATTTGAAATAGAGACCACAATGAAAGCATCATTTAGTTCAGACTAAGTTGTTCCTCTCTTTCAGCACATTTTGAACACACACAAAATATTTCCCTGCCTCAAACAGGTTATTTTTCTTATTACAAAAAACCATGTTTTCAGATTCAATATAGAGACCCAAACACCAAGACGTGCTTTAAAAGTCCCTTCATGTTAAAACTGACTACTCTCTTTTCTGAAGGATCTGAGCACTTTTCAGTAATCCAGGTATTGACGAGATACTGACTCTTATGAATGCATCACTATGAAACAAAGAAATATAGATTGATTCTAAAAAGAGGGAATATAAATAAAAAACATGTTGAAGTTATAACGCAAATAAGAATTGTGCGTATCTTAAAAAATTAATACTAAATCAAATTCAGATTTACAGATTCTTCTTGCTTTCATTTCAAAAATACACCCTCACCCTCCAGATCAATTTTACTCAGAAATCTTTTTCTTGAAGCACTTTTCAGATAGAAAAATGTCACTTTGATGAAACCAACATCTTTTGCATTTCTGCAACATTTTTTGCATCTTTAGCCTGACATGACATTTCATATTGTTCACATCTTTTGTTAGTGCCAGCACATGACATGATAGCCTATCATATAAGACACACTAGTCAAAACAGATTATTTTTAAATGCGTTGAGGCCAGATGCTACTTCGTGTAGCCTGAAACAGCTTATCATCATCTTGCTTACTGGAAGAGCCTCCCAATTGAAAACTTGCTCTCCAGCCTTTCCATGGATGGCAGGGAGATGCCGAGATGATGAACTATTTCGCTGATGTAAACTGGATCCTAAAAAGTTATCCAGTGTGACTGACTACCCACCCAGCATTCTTGCTCTTCCTGATGGATTGTCTTCTGAAATGCTAAATAAAATATTTTAAACTATCTTGTCTAAATTCCTTAATATCTATGGCTGTTCCTGCCTTCCATTAAGAAGGAGTGAAAGAATTATTTCCAATATATTCTGTATTATTTTCATTTGAATTTCTTGTTTAGCTATATGACTTTCCTTCAGTCTTTGGAAGCTGAACGTACACCATTAGGATTCTCAGGTAAATATTCCAGTGGAAGCTGAAATTCAAAAGCTGAAACAGTCAGCCTGGTTGCAGGATGTGACGCTGCAAGTGATGAAAACAAGGCAGGCAGACCCTTCTCTGGCCAGTCCTCACCAGACCCCAGCTCCCATCTGAGCTAGTGTGGAGCTTCTGCTACACAATGGAATGTGTGGAGTAGTGGTGCTGACAAACAAATAAATCCATTAGCGCCCTTGATGAGGATTACATGAAGTACTGTCTGGAGTGCCCAGAAAATTCTTTCCAGACATAAGTTCCTACAGTCCACTTTGGAGAAATTAAAATAAAAATCTAGGCAAAAATAGGATTCTTATATCCAAAAATCGACTGCCGGGCAATTAACAATTAGTTCTGCAGACCTGATAAATTCTTTCATTCCTCATGTTTGAATCAGTGAGACTTTCTAGGTGACTAGTCTAGAAGACTTTCTAGGTGACTGCAAGCAAAGAAAGTAGAGGGCCACAGCCTTTAAATTCTCATGCGAGCATTTTGGCTGATGCACAGCAGGTAATGTTGGGACTTTGGAAATAATAACTATTAGGCTATGTCCATATGAGAAAGTATTGGCTCATGTACAATATTAATACCTTGTGTACAGTCATCACTGGACCAAGGGAAGTCCTGAAAATACCTATATACACGTTTATTTCATCAAATAAGGGATGAGACAGTGAATGATGTGCAGCAGAAGCTATTTTGACACCTATCTCATTGGAAAAAGTGGTTAAGGAGAATTGACTTACATAATAATTTAATCTTTTAATACCGCTGAGGTCAGTCAAATTTGCAGACGAAAGCTCTCGCTGATATTGAAGTAGTGACTCCTTACACATCACATTAGCAGAGGACTTATGAAGGGGGAAAGGGATTCTTGAGTCAAATCTATGTTTTTAACCTTTTCAACCCCTTTTGGAAGCATATTCCCCCACTCCCTTTAGCTCCCTCTCAGCTCTCCCAAAGACAGGCTGAAGAGCATAGCACTGGAAACTTACTTAACAAAGCTCTTCTGCTCTGCATGATAGAGACTTTCAGTGTAATTCTTATTTGAAATCAAAATAAAGGTCCAGAGAGTACCAACCTGTGGATCAAAGGAAAGCAATGCCCTGAGTTTTGTGGAAGAGCTTCAATGATTGACTAGCGATGAGGATCTGAATCTCGTGGATAAGTCTATGTTACTCATCTGCAGTCTCCATGGAGTCAGAACTGCTGCTCTTTTGGGGTAAAAGGGAACTTCCTCAGCTCAGGAATGTCTGCAGAAATTGTTCAAAAGTCCCTCTGCAAAGTCAGAGGAGGGGGTAATGGTGCTGCTCCCTCTGAAAGGGCAGAATTGCTTTAGCAGGTGTGCTGGTACTTCCCCTCCTCTAATAGCATCCAACAGGACTTGAGGTCCCACAACAACTTAGGGACGAAGTCCTTAAGCAGGCTTCCTGATTACTTGTAATGAAGAACCATCCTGATAAATCCCAGCTCAGACCCAAGTCTTATGAGAGAAGATTTCTCTCGAGTCTTTGCTCAACAGCTCCAGGCACCCTGTCCTTGAGGAATCTGCCAGCAGCCACCCTGCTGTGCCCCAACACAGCCACACCACACCGCTAACAGCTGCTCAGGGCTGGCCTATTAATTATCTTGACCCAGTAGGTTCCCTTCGTCTAAAACCTTGCTTTGACAAATATAGAGCATCTCTTTACAACAGAGCAAATGCGTGCAAGCAACTCGCCTGAAAATCACTGTTTGGGTGGGCGTTGAGTGAATATTCCGAAGGAAGTGCTTGCTGCCGCTCAAGAGGGAGGGAGCTCACCAGCCCACTCTCCCCAGGAGCAAGTGGAAAATGAGACACCAAATGTCAGCTGAAAACGTCTGGCACCACTATGCTGCAGCCTGAGCCTAAATTCATCCTGCAGCTACTCCAAGTACAAACTTGAAGCTGGTCTTTCCACATAAACTGCACAAAAAATACCCTTCCCATATTAGCTGCTTCACCAAGAGGAAAAAAAGAAATGGAACTTGGTGAATTAAATTACATTCACTTCTTTTCTCAGGCACAAAATAGGCTTGCTGAACACAGTAATTTATTAATTTTAAATGTCCCTATGCAAATGAGTTCCCTGGAATAAGATAGCATCCACTTTCCTTTTTAAAAATAATCCAGAGCTTTTTATGTTTGAGATGATGGCAAGATGTCCTACTGCACTTCGAAAAAAAATATTGTGCTCTGTCTTTGCAGCAATGTATCATAATTATTCAGCCTGCTGCCATAATTAATAATAGAAACCAATGAATTAAGACACTAATAATCCCCAGATGTTCAAATGGAGAACAAAATACTTTCAGCCTGTCAGCATATATCTGTGGGCTATGCTATATATGTTAAAGCTATCGCTGAACTTTTGAAATCAAGAAGCACTTTTATTTACAACATCTGTGAATGTATCTTCCTTCTATGAGAAGACTGATTGAAATCAAGTGACTTGTTAACCATTTTCCTCCATATAACAAGATCATTTGTCTGCTCAAAACTAAACAGAACCTTTTTTTAACCCTCATTTGGGTTTTTTCAGTGTCTGTTGTCCACTTGTATTCACAGATGCCTTACCTAAAGGTTCCTAGCAGCCAAGGCTCCTGCATACACAAGGAGATGCTGCCAAGTAGCTACTGCAACACAAGGTGCAATACAACCCCAGAATAGCACAGCGATATAAGTACATGGTAGCAACCACTGCCCATATGCCTGAACAGGAACACCCGGGAATATTGGCTAAACGGAAAGAAAAGAAAAAAACCCAGAACCTCACATGGGCTCCAACCCAGCATTTTCTCAGTGTTCAGGTGTTCACAGTAGATTCAACTTCCCCCTGGGGTGATCGTTTCATTTAGAGAGTTAATGCAGGCTGTTTCCTCACCTTGTCTGACCTCCTCCACTTCTCTGCCACCGTGTTTCATCCACTCACCCCGACGGAGGCTGCCGGGAAAAGCAGCGGTCGCTGCTGTTTGATGCTGCACTCCACACTTGATTTGAGGACATCAAGAGAAGGATGACACACTGAGCTCTTCCTTCAGCAGCCTCACAGAGCAGCTTATGGCCGCGTGTGAACAGCACCTGCTGATTCCCAGTCCAAGAGACTGGGAAGGTGTGGTCTCTGTGCTAACTGTTCCCAAGTCATCTCTCAATATTCTTGTGGACAAAGTACACAGGCAGAGCTCTTTAAGGCAGCCACAGCAGGGCTGGTCCTGAGGCCTGCAGTCATGGCTATGGATTGTGATTTAATGATGCAGGGCTCCATTGTGGCTTTACCAAAGCCCTGGGTAAAGGGGCCCTTACAGTCTGTGCTTCCTTCTTTTGTGTCAGGATTGAGTAAACCTGCGTTAACCCCATTCTTAGAATAGATTAAATCCCTCTTTGTGCTAACTCAGCTAGTCTTTGTTTCTGGCACGCTGCTGATGTTCCCTTCACTCAGATTCCCTTGTTTAAGAGAGATGCCACTGGCCCTGTGGGAGCAGCATCCTCCCCCTTTAGAAAACCAGCCATGTAAAGAAATAGTCATAGTTTATCTCCTTGCATATGATCTCCTGCAGCAGCTCATGACAGAGCCCTTAGAGGATGAGTTAACCTTATTATTATTGTAATTCTGTGTTGAAAAAGAGTTGGTGTCAGTTTAGAGATTTGTGAGGTTCCCTCCAATTAGGCTGCGTGCCTGAAGGCAGAGGGGCGAATGCTGGATCCATCACACGCGGCCAAGAGCAGAGCGGATGTCATTCCCTGTGAGAAATTCCTCCCAGCAGCTCAGCCGACGGCTCCTTTTCCCTCCCATCCGCCTCTCCTCCAGCTTCTCATTAGTGCCAGTCCTCGAAGGGGTCAAAAAGGAACAGGAGCAACCAGACCAGGGCTCCCCTCTGTGTCCTCCCCTCTGAAAAAGTATGCCTGAGAGTTTCAATTTACTGTGTAATACCAGATAAAACAGAAATTGAAATTGAAACATACCAGTAGGTGGATGTTAGTAGCAGCAGATGCTTCTTTATATGACCAAATTGTGTCTCATTTATCGAAAGCAGGCATGGATCTACAGAGGAGGCACAGGGTGGCTGCCAGGGAGACTGCCAAAGGACTATCTCTACGTTCAGCACTATCTCTGGGGACACGGGAGTCAGACCACAGTCGCTACTGCACAGCCCCGTACAGCACCAACACACCATCCAACCCTTCCCGGTCTAACGTACAGTGACACAGCAATATTAGTGAACTTAGTTAAGTGGTGACTAAGGAACGAAACTCCTCCAACTTGACCAAGTGGTGTCCTGCTGTTTCTGCTTTGTGTGCTTACTGTGCAATTCTGTATCAAAGCAGCCTGGCTAGTGCAGCACTCCAGAGTGGCTTATTTATATGTAGATGTGGCTATATGACATTTCCAAATGCCATACATTTGCATATGAAGGTTCCATGTTTTTTTCCCCACTTCAAGTAAACAGAGTCTGCTGTGACTCCAAAGCAATGCTCTCACTCACATGGAGCTGTGTGAGATCCATTCTCCTTAAGCAGCTTAAAAAATCCCTGAAACACCTCATTTTAATAATTAGGTAGCTCTGGCTATCAATAGTGTCTCTGGGCGGGTCCTGTGATTTATAGCTGTGCCTCTGATACCAGACTGAGTCCAGAGAGCAAAACTGCAAGACCTTACGATTTCATATGAAATGGCTACAGATAATCTGCAATACCAATCAATATTTGCAAATAGGCCTCAGAAATATGATGGAAGCTTGTGGTCATCCTAAAAAAGGCCGTGGGTCACATTCATTATAGCTATGAAGACAGTATTGATTTTTGTCACTGATTTTCCACTTGAAAACCAGAGCAGAAACATGTTGCAAGAGCTGCTGAGGAGCTCTGAAATTGCAAACCTAACACAAAACCACAACCTTATGTAACACCAGGAAAGCCAAGTGGACATTATATATTCAGCTTTCTTGTCAAAGAAAGATAAGGCTGAAGCAGATGGTATGTGGGCAAAGTTTCAACCTGAATACAGTGCCTTCTAAAAACCAACAGTGCTAGGAAAACAACCCAATTTTGTGGCATGAGGCCGATGAACACATTAACTGCACATTAAAGGGCTGCCTGGTGCCAGGCCTGGAGGTATAGAAGAGCTGGAAGAGCTTCCCGTTGGCAATGCATTCATGGAAAAGCAAGACTCTCAGCACCTCTCATGTACCACATAGCATGAGTGGTATGACTTATGTATAATACAGATTGAGCCCCATCCTTGTACCTGTTTGCGCTGGGATGTGCAGCCAAGGGTGCGCGCTGCAGGAAGTGGTCTTTGGGAATCACCAGGCAGTGTGGGAGTGCTGGTGGCAAGCAGAGTGGGTGGCGGAGTCACCAGACATCAGCTGTGCTCCTCTCTCATAGCTCGGCCCTGCTCCCCAGCTCCTCCACATCCCCAACGCCCCATGGGTGGGCAAACACCAAAGGGAGGATGAGCTGCTCCCTCAAGCCCTGGCTCTGTCTGTTGTCCCACTAGTCACAACAGGTACAACTCCCAGCAGTCACTGTCCCTGTGGCCTTAGCTTAGGGAGTTTCACCCATCCACCACTGCATTTTTGGAAACCTTCATCCTCCACTGCCGACTGGGAGATAGCATCAAATCTATGACAAATGGGACAAGGTGCCAAAAAGCCAATAAATACTCTTGATACGGCTCTAAAAATAGTGAAGGCATATTTGTATCCTTCTGACACTTTTTGAAGAGGAGATGGATATGCATGACCTAAGTTTTAAGATGGGTGTCAAGAATATTGATGTGTGGAGGGAGCAAGATCATTTTTGCTGGTGCCACCCCAGGGGACAGTCGCATGACTAGCAGCATCTGCATCTCCCAGCTGCAGGTGTGCTCAGAGGGGACTGGAGGAGGGCTGCACCTTCGATGCCCATCCAGAAAGAAGCAAGGATTCTTCTTGCCCGCCTAGGATGTGTCTTTTCCTCCATGGGGATGATGAAATGGGAGAAGTGGGATGCAAGTGCTCTCAGTGTGTGGTGGGACTCTGTGTGGCTGGCTGGCAACATGGTTTATAACAGGGCAGGCTGCGACCAGCTACTACTGTTGTATTGCTTGGAAGGACTATATGGGAATTAAACTGTTTAAGGACATCTTCCCCAAACACAATGGGATAAAATATGCATATGTTCTCATGGAAGAAAATGCTAGATCGGGTAAGAGTTACAAACAACAATTTTGTTGCCAATTTGTTCTGGAGAACTAGTAAAAGAAGACACTGCAGTGCCCTAAGTTGTGGCCTTGCAAGTCCTGCCAGGTTAACTCTTGCACTGTATGTTTGAGCCTGGCGTGTTTCTGGGACCTGTAAATTTAATTTTGTATTTCCAACCCCTCTCCGGAAATGCGGAAGTCAAATAGTTTTTTCCTCTTCCTTCCAATCCCTACAACAGTGTAGACTCCAAAGGTCTCCAATTCACACATCCAATCCCAGTGTCCTGAAGTTATCCCTTCTCTGGCACCTATGCAGGTGGCTTGCAGGAATTTAAGAACTGATGCAACTAGCAGCTCTTCCAAATTTTAAGGACTACACTGATAGAAATTGCTTTCAAGCAGTTAAACTGCAGATTAACAAAGGATGCTTCCATGTTTGTATGGAGATTCACTTATGACCTGTATCTACCCGGCCGTATTCAGAAGAACACACACATCTTATATATCACGAAGCTACATTTTCCATCCCTCCTTGCCTCTTCAGCTATGTGTGTGGCTTTGACTGTCACAGAGGTCAGGCAGGAGATCAATGAAACAAAGCAGGAGCTTCATTTTGAGAAACGGTTGCAAATAAAAGCACACCCTAATCCAATTACCAGGCTGTCCCCTAATTTCCAATAGGAGCTCCGGTCCTGAATGCATTGTTTTCCACAGAGAAGCAGTGTTTGAAAAGGTCTCTGACTTACATTTAGGCCTGCCAGCATATTGATATGAGACTTTACTTTTTGGTTGTGCACTTCAAACAAACTCAAAAAATTTCAACTGAAAGCAAGAATGAATGGCAAAACTGTCAGAGAGGCTTGATGGAAGGCACAGAGACAGAAAGGTTACCCAGGTACGTGACAGCATGGACAAGTAGGTCAGGGATGTCATTTTGGCTACAAGGTGTTTCCTTCAGTCCTTCTGACAATCTGAAGGTTTTACAGACCTAGTTTTGCACTGATTTTATATTCAGTTTTGATTACTAAAAGCAGTAATTTTTTTTTCCTTTTTCTTTTCGGGCACATGTTGGCAAGACGCTGCCAAGCTAAAGTGTGACACCCATTTGGCTCCCTTCCCTCTTTTCTTTTTTTTCCAAGGTAGCATCTGTGCTTGTAAAAACATGCTGCCCGAGAGAATTCATCCAGGAAACTAAAGAAAGAGCTGCAGAATTTGGGGGAAGTGTGTGTGAGAAAATAGGAGACTGAAATAAAAATACTTGACTCCTATACATGGTATTTTTGTACACTTCCTGAATCACATGCCTGGCAAATCCCTTGTGAATATCCTGGTTATTTCAGTTGCCAGAACATGACCCTAAATGGCCTGTGACTACTCAGAGATATGTCTGTTGTTGGCTACAAGCATGGTTTCAGCCATGCTTTTCCCTGCTTTTGTTCAGGCTATTCAGAAAAGTTTTGTTACCCTCAGAAACATTTTAGTATCATGTAGCACAACCATGATCACTCCTCCATACAAAGCAAACACTATACTTGCTGAAGCATAAATCCTCCTTGGTTTGAGGCTATTTTTACTCAGCCCTCTCCCCTGAGTCCTGCATTGTAAAACTGTGATGGCAATGGGTCCACATAGTCTACAACCTTGCTTTCTGTATCTGCCCAATTCTATTGTAAAATCTTTCGTGGCTGCTCAGAGGATCGGTTCTTAGCAGACTATATGTTAGAAATTCCTACTCAGCAATCAGGATTTCAGTATGCTTCTTTTCCTATACCTGAAGCTAGAGACATATCCCTCACTATTCCCAATGTTAAGAGTAGGATAAAATGGTAAAACAATATAAAAATCTGCTACATTTCTTTACCTATTTTACCAAAGATACAGTTTCCCATCTGTCATGAAACTTCAATGGAAGGACAAAGCCAAAGCCTTTTCATATTCTTGGGTTTGCATCAAAAGGGTTCACTCTCACCACACACATTTAAACTTTTTGTCTATTACTCCAACGCCAAAGGTCTATCAGGCAATAATTGATCTCTGAGATGCAGAGAGGAGACCACCCAGTGCTGCAGAACATACTTTGTGTCTTTCAGTAGCCTGAAGGGACCTCTCCAGGGCACCCATTGCACTGAAGACTCCCTTAAGAAGCTGTCACCTCTTCTTGTTTGCTGACTGCAAACTCCTCCAGAAGCACAGTGTCCTTGAACTGGCTTCCCAGCAGACCCACCTCAGACTCTGGCTGCTGAAATAAGCCAACTGCTCTGGTTGCCTGCCCACCACCTCCCATCAAACTCTTCTCTTCAGCCTCCCCTTGTGTGATGGGATGGAATGCAAGCACAGAGCCTGCCCTGCTATTTCTTTCCAGAAAGAGTGGAACAGCTTCTCTGCACCACTGAGGTCCTGAGACTCGTCACTGATCACACAGCCCATTCTTCAAATGTGCTTCACCACAGCCAGAAAAGTCTATGAAGAACATATCTTTTTAATAAATTAATAACTGCTTTTACTACTTTTATACACCTGCACTCATTGTTATTGTCTTACAGAAGCGCCACAGAAGTCAGCTGTAAATATGGCATTTGTGCAAATAAAGGGTTTGGTCTTTTTACTCAGCACTCACTCCTAGAGCTAATATTGAAAGTGGGAGAAGCTGAATGGAAAAGAAAGGGCAATTCTGGGAAATGGAAAATTTAGTAAGAATAAAAATTTATGAAAAAGCCATACAGGGAAATCTCAAAGCCATTACATTCAATGGCCATTCTCCCGCCAGCTTCAGCGAGGCCAGAATTTTACCTACTGCCTCTTTAAATCTTATTCACTCTTATAACAGTATTTTAAACCAAACAGCTGACATCCTTCTGCCCAGCCAAGGCCTTTTAAATCACTGAAATGCAGGATGGAAAAAATCCGCAGTGCCAGATGTGTCTAAAAACAGTCACAGTTCTTGTTGAGGCAATCTGCAGAGGAAAATGTTTAGCATGTATCATGCCTGACAAAACACTAATGGTTTATCAGTTTTGATATTATAGACTAATAACAAGCCTTTCCATGGCTACTTCATTTGCAGAGGACAGAGACAGGCCACACTTCTGTTACTTGATTTTAGAACAGTGCTTTTTGTTTAATCCTTTCCCATCCTAGCTGGATGGAAGTACATTTCCATTATTAAATGAAATTGCAAATTAAATACCCTGGAGAGGGGGTGTTTTTGATGTACACCTGACACAGCTTTAAACCACGGATAAAATAAGAGGGAGATTAAAACCATAGGGAGAGTTTTAATTCTTTTTTTTCCCTCCTGAAAAATATTTTGCCATTATGTAATGCTGTCTAAAATGGCTAAGGCTGGTGATAGCAGCAGTAGGCAAAGCAGTGCATTTCAATTCAGTGCTGATAAGATTCTGGCATGCACTGCCACTGGTTCTCTAACAGCACATTTTGTTTACAGCTGTTGTATTTCCAAGAGGAGAGTTTCACACTAACTTAACGTTCATGGGTACAAGACAAAATGACAACCAAGCATGTAAAAAGTCACCTTGCTAAGCAGGTAAATGGTGCTTTTCAGACCTGAGTTATTAGAGCACTTCTGCTTGCTCCTGGTGGTACAATGTGTACCTCAAACTGTCAAGACTGGGTTTATTCTGAATGCACAGGATTGCTTCTATGGACAGAAGTATGGGAGAAGGCACAGCTGATATCCAGTATGCTGCATCTCTCACTGCAGTTCATACTTTCTCTTAAACCATTTCTATTTTTCTTAAGAAACAAATTTCTGCCACTAGTGGTCTCAGTGTCTCATACACTAAATGTGAAGAAATACCTCAAAAAAACCAGTTATGTTGCATTGCCTGAACAATCAGTGCAAGATGTGGCTTTTGGCAGATGTATGCCATGAAAACAAGTGGAACCATCAGCAAAGTGAAACTGATGTGGCAAAATATGTCTGGTTTTACTTTCTTTATTCAAATCTATAAAACTAGGCAAAAATTGCTACTTGTCTCCATTTAGTCTAATTCTGAAGGTCTCCTAAAAATAAATACACCAGCTTCTTCTTTTCCTCCCCAGCCATATTTCCCTTCATTCTACCAGATGCATTTATACTCCTGAGTCTAGGTGAAAGCCTTTGTTATCTTGAGGCTCAGGTTACTATTGCATGTGTCTAAATGATCAAATTATCTCATGTTTGTATTGCAATTTGACATGATGATACTCTTTCTAGAAAAGATGATGTTTCACTCAGTTCTAAGTAGCAACTTTCCTTACAGTACAACTTACTTATTACAACTGTCATATGCTTTCATCTCATGGTATTTTGATATCTAACATTTCATAAAGAATGCCAAAACATCCCATGAAACAAAATTCTGAAGAAATTCAGTTCTATGAATATTTAAAAATAAATATTTTTTTAACATTTCAGACTAGATCAAACACAAATATTTAAATGCTGATGTTTCCTGAAAACAGTTATTCTAGCATCTCATTATAAGTTTAACTCTCAAATCCTTGGGAAGGCTCTACAATTCCTAACAGCAAGTTTACAGAAACTGGGCCTAAAATAGAGCTGCTAGGCATAAAAATACACTGTGGTACTCCTTAATATCCATCAACTAATTCAAACTAGTGTAATGGATGGCAAACAGCTGCTGTGAACCATCTTGAACAGCATCCTTCAAGGACAACTCTTGAGATGATCAAAGTGCCTGGAACCCAGAGGGAAGGATGGAACTGACAGTGAGGGAAATTCCTCCCCAGATCCAGACAGGATTGATTTTCCATCCTATTCCTTGGTGAAGATTGACAGTCTTGTCTCAGATAATTTTTTTTTTTTTTAGCTTTCCTTTCTTGCAGGGGAGAAGAAAGGAAAAAAGATGCTACCAAGAGGGAAATGCCTCCACCAAGATGTCAAAATTCCAAAGACAGTTGGTATCTACCATCTTTCTGGCATGTGGATGAAGTGTTAGGAGTTACAGACCAATACCTACCGCAGCAAGTAGGGCACATCTCATCTGAAAAGGGGCAAAGATACAGTATTAACTAGGTGCTACAATGTGATTTAGTCAGATATAAAAGACCTTTTCTGAAAACTGTAAATCCTTTCACTGTGGCGGAGCCCACACGCTCTGCACGGCCAGGAGTTATGATGCATATTCCATAGACTCCAGGCAGCCCAACACTGGCTGTAGATCATGTTGCTTCGTTTCCATAAACCTCTGAAAACAAAGGTTAGTAAAAACGAATTTTGGGAGTAGCTTTAACTATAGCATAACAGCTAGCATGATTGCAAACCATAGAAGTGATTTTCCAAGGGTCCCTACCCTTCTTCTGGGTATCTCCTGACACTAGAGGTCCCATTTAGGAAGAAGGTATCCAGTTAAAGACGACTTGAGAAATCAGGCACAATTCAAGTTGCTTTGAGTTTTAGGGATCACATTTTTATGTGTAAGCAGGAAAGTGTTTTTCTTTTCTGCAAGCCCTACCTCCCTTTGAGCCTACACATTCTTCTGATCAAAACACAGATACTGAGCAGAGGACAAAAAGATCAGCAGGATCTGAAAGGCTCAGATTTGCTCATGGAGATGGGTTTCTGTGCTCCAAATAAGACCAAACATATGTAAATGATACATTATGTGTTTATGGGTTGGGACACAAATGGAAGAATCTGTCAAAATGCCTACATGAACTCAGGTCTGCTCATCTCTATTGCACATATAATTTCTGTTTTTATCCATAACCTTTAAGAGAACACAATGTTACAGAGGACTGTATATAGCAGTCTAAGGGAAAAAAC
Source organism: Dendrocincla fuliginosa (assembly GCA_035047845.1). Lineage (NCBI taxonomy): Eukaryota > Metazoa > Chordata > Aves > Passeriformes > Dendrocolaptidae > Dendrocincla > Dendrocincla fuliginosa. Next base: position 30,761,123 of record JAWWMO010000178.1, on the reverse strand, counting down.
AACCAGTAAGGCACAGTCTTGGGGAAGCAAAAGGAGTGGGAGCCAGTGTTTGGAGCAAACTTTAAAAATTTTGCACAGTTCTGATGGAAGCCCTAGATGAAAAAATATACTTGCATTACAAACCCCACTCTCACTCCAAAATCTTAAGGAAGCTTTACACCTGAATTCGTTTCCAGGACTTAAATGCTTCAGCCTGGTCTGATTTTGTATTTTTAAGGCTGCCCATGCCAACACTGGTGTTACAAGTTGGAACTTGTTTTTACTGTTTATTTCCTACAAATCAAATTCTTAGCCTGGATTTACCAAATTTTCAGGCTACAAAGTTTTAATGCAAATCAAACAGCTTTCCTTATAATGTTCACTCACAGCATTACTGAATTTGTTTATTATGGGAAGAAAGCACAAACACATTCTGGAACTTTTCATTCACATTCGTTAGTGACTAAATTAAGGGCTAAGCTTTAAAGGCACAAATGGAAATGTTCTTCCTCCTTCAGCTACATCAGTCTAGGTAAAGAGATGTCTAGCAGTTCACCTGAGACCTAATTTAAGTTTTAATGCTAACAATTACAGGTTCCATGAGCATGACACTGGGAAATTTTAAGTAATGAAAAACACAATTTATCTCATTATAAAACCAAAAAAACCCAGAAATCAAAACAGAAACAAGGCACATTTTACCAAGCTTAGCACATGTGACTCAAAGTTAGAGGAGAACTCCCATAAAAAGTGAGGCATTCTCTTGAGGCTGGCAGATTAAATGAGCAATATTTCCCTCTCACTTGTTTTTAAAATCTCCATAAGCCTGTTTTGATTTTGCATGCTCCTCAGGAAAAGAGTGTTAGGAGTAAGTGCTGTTAAATCACACAGCGCAGTGCTCTGGAGTGCTGCAGCTTCCTTCCTGGCAGGGGACTTGTTTGTGAGGCTATTATATGACCTCTACGACCATGTGTCTGTCTCCTATCCCAAAGAAATTATGTAGATTTCAGCAAGATGGAGCCAAGCAGGATCTAGATGTAAATTAGAGAGAGTTCTATAGAAGAAAAGCACTTGGGGTAGTCTGTGCTGCAGTGCCCATTGTGAGACAATTGCATTAATGCCCCGTTATTTCCTATTTTAGAAATAAAGCATCTGGTCCTCCTGAAGACAAAGAAGAATGCTGGAGTGGGAGTTTCCACACTCCACCTTTTGAAAACCAGGAGTTAGACAATAGAAAGAGGCAGCTGCAAGTTTTCATTTAAAAAAGCACCCAGGATAAGTGGAAATTTGGAGGGCAAGTGAGTAGCTGGGACTGACACTGCTGGCTACTCAGACTTTAGTTCAGAACTAGCTGGCAATAAGATTTATTAACCTACCAGTTGGTTTCAAGCTTCACTTTTTACATTTTCTTCTGGATATCAACAACAGTGGGGAAGCCGCAAGGCAGCAGAAGGGCTGGAGACCAGGAGGTTACCAGAACACAGTGATGTCTCTCTCACCTTTGAAAATCACCCAGTAGAATCACAGAATAGAGTTTTCTTATCCATGTATTACAGTACTCCCTAAATTAAACTAATCTAAACACAGTTAATATTGCCAAGCAAACACTACACTACTTTCCATGACGGTAAACTTGAGATTGATTTTTAAAGCCTCCAGATTCCACACAATGAAAAGAGACATTTCCTCTGTTCCTCTTTTTGAAAACGTTTCTGTCAGGAGTGCCTGGATTACGCAGGAAAACCAAGACTGAATTGCCTTCTCTGACTGAAACGCCGTCTCCACCTCACGCTGAAAGGAAATTAGTTTAGAAGTGGAGACCTGTTCTGCTCTTACATCATCTTGAGTTTACGTGCCCTAGATTTCAGCTATTTGCAGACACCTACATTTCTGAATGATCAGACATCTTAAAGAACATTCAGGCATGAGGGGCATAGTATGGTCACATCTCCCAGAGGGAGATGCCCTCATCACTCTCCTCAAGTCACAGGCCAAAAAAAATCTAAACTGTACGGCCTGACATACAATCAAGACTGGGTTTTTTCTGTGTTTTGTAGAAGTCACTTGACACCTTTTGTGGACTTTCAGTGTGCACAAAACTTTAGTATATTTTCATAAAACCTTGCACATACATGCAAATAACAGCTTGCAGATGCACATAACAATTGCAGAAACATTTAAAAGCTTCCCAGTTTTTAAGCAATGTATCAGTGGTACTATTGTTGTTCTCCCCCAGGCTAGAGTATGCATGCCTATGTGTGTGAGCGCAGGTGGAGGCTGCAGCTAGACCAGTGTTCATGCTGCCACAGCACTGTCAAAATATTAAAATGTGTGGGTTTTTTCAATATTTAAGTGATTTGATGGAATAGCAGGAACACTTTCTAAATAATATATTTGGTTAGTGTGACAACCTCTGACCTGGACTCAGTGCAATCAAAAGCCAAGCAAATCCGCCTATACAGGGATGCAATTGCCCCCGTGTTTTCACAAGGCTGCAGATGAGAAATGGTTTCTCTCTAGCTGTGATGGATGTGTGGTGCTCAGCTCTGTGTCTCACTTGCTAATTCCATTAAGAAGAAAGGAGAGCCTGGCTCACAAAGGCAGTGCAAAACTGCTCAACAGTTTATATGCCTTAGCTAAGCTCTGGGGCTTTATTTCCAGTTTAGGAAATGGCTGACATAGTAGCAGACACAAAATTTAATTTAAAGGGACAATGTCAAGTGGTTTACACTCAAAACTTAACCTACTTTGAAAATGTTACAATCTGGAGAACGAATCTAGTCTGAAGTTCTCATATTTTAGTCCTGGGGAAAAAAACCCCAAAAAATTAAAAAATAGCCACTGAAAAAATTCAGCACTGCTGTTCTGAAGCCTGGCTGCTCTCCAAGCCTGTTACAGACAATGAAGATGGCTGTGACTAAATTCGGTGGGCTCTGTATCAGGCTGTGAAGAAAGGGAAGCAGCACACCCCAGTGCTTCTCACACGGACAGGGTCAGGGCACCGCTGCCAGTTCTCCACATTTTCTTTGATAGGCACGGCTCATTCTCCCATACAAAGGGATTAAAGGTTAACAACGCAGAGTAGTAGGATTTAGTCAAGTTTTAGGATAGTTTTCTTTTCTGAAATGTTAATATTACGTTGTATTTATTTTGGAGTTCAAGACTCTTGGACATTTGAAGAGACTCGTTGAAGAGTCCAAGACTCTTCATCTTTGGAATCCACAATGGCTCCCATGGCCTTCATCTCACAGCCCGGTCCCAGCCAAGGGAAGATGATGTGTTGACACAGATGGATTTTGCCCTTTTTGGTGGAATGCTGGGTTTGCTTGGGCAACACAACCATCTGTCAGACTACTTGCCCGAGCACCTTCGGTAGTGCCAGGAAGGCCCCAGTGCCAGAAAGCGGTCTGAAAAAGATCCAAGACTGTCATGTAGATTTGAAATCCCATGGGAAACCAGGAGGGAGAGCAGTGAGCAGAGCAGCCATGAGCAGACATGCAGGATTTTGTGCTTGTTAGCGTTTCCCAGGCACTGTAACAGCATTGGCAAGAGGGGCCTGCGAGAGAGTCCTGGGACTACCCGAGATCCCAGAAGGCACCACCTGAGGCTGCTGCCGAGGGAGAGTGGACTGCCATCAAGGCGCTCAAAAACACAGCTCAAACTGACCATTTGCAGATGCCCATTTTTCACCAAAGGAGACTATTTGGGCTGAAAATGCCTTCTTCCCCCTTCCATCAGCTTCTCTGCGCTGCTGGCATTCGGCTGCTGAGACTTGATCTAATCAGTGCTCATATGGGGAGGTTTGTCTGGCCTGGAAGATGATATTATTGAATAGGTCTATCAAATTTGTCAGTGTCTTCGCTGACAATTTTCATGAATATATAACATTGAAATATGGCACATCCATACTGACTTATTCTTTATAGTGCTCAAAATGACTTGAAAAAAATCTCTGTAATTTGATAACGAGAAAGAATAAAATCATTAGGAGCATAATCGCTAATATCCAGATCTTAAGAAGAGAATATAAATATTGAAGAACAAAAATAAATAGGCAAATGAATTAACAAGATGAAAACTCCTTGATTGCCTGGACTCTGAATGCAAAAATGCCCCTGAAACAGCCTTCTTTATGCATAAAATGGTGAAATTCAAGAAAACATCCATCACAGGACTTTCAGCTCAGACATTAAATTCCAAAACATACATTACACTTAAAATGTTTAAAAATGTTCTTTCATGGAAATTGCAAGATAAAGTGCATTTCTATTGGATTTGAGGGAAAAATTGCACCCATTTATTTATTGACTAAAACCAAATCTTACTGCACAAACTTGATCAAGGTCAACAATCTGCCCTTTGTTGAAAAGAGTGAAAATCTTCCCAAGCCGGATAAATATTTTGGGGTTTCAGAAAATTGAGAGGCCAGAATTGCACTGAGGCACAAACACACACATGTACAGACACTGTGCTGACAGATATTGCACAGGCAAGAGTGGACTGGTGACTATGGAGAGGCAGAACAGGGCCAGAGAAGGGCCACCTACAGCTCTCTCTCCTCAGGTTTGCTTTGTTGAGAAAAAGGGACGTTACTTTTCAGGTGCCTCTCATATCAGTCAGGCATTTCCAGTACTAGCACAGATCTCGCCTGTGTAAACTAAGAGCCCTTAAAATCCAAGGTGATGCAAACTTAATGCAAAGATTTATACTCCAAAGGAACGAGCCCTCTCGGCTTTGCAAACTGAAAGATTTGTGCTTTATTTCTAAGTACCAATGGGCTTGAAAGAACAGGGGGGAGCAAAGACACTGATTGAACAGACGGTTTGAATAGCTCGAGATGGAAAAACTCAGCTGGGTGTTGGGACTTGTGGCTGTTTGCAAAGCTGCCGCCTCCCTGGGACCCCACATCGAGTGTGCGGGGGTGGTTATGGAAAAACCCGCACCACTCAGCTACCACAGGCTCTGCAAAGAGCGTTTGGCACTGCTGCATTAGCATAATTGACAACATCAATTATGCCCACTGCTATTTGCTCCCCTGGGAAAGTCAGTCCATACAAGTCAATGTTTTTAAAAGCGTGTATTGCTCATGGTCTTGGCGATTTTTAGTGCCATTAAACGGTAGAGAACGAAGGTATTCTCTGGGAAGCCGCAGGCTCAGGGAAATTGCTTCAGAGGCTGAGGAACTGTTGCCTTTTCACACAAAACTGCCCAGGTTTTGTCAGGTCAGGGCATCATTTCCCATTTGAGGAGATGGGAAGGTGGGAAAAAAGTAGCCCATACCACATTCCTATAATAGCCATCATTAAATGTTTCTGCAGTTGAAAGAACATGAGGATGGCACAGAGCTTCCTGTCTGGCAAACGATGAAGCATGAATGTTCACTGAACCTCAGTTTTGTACTGCTGCCTTCCTTTTCACCAATTACTTCCAAAGGGCTGCAGTTGTTGCAGCTTTTTGATACAGAGGTTCCTTTCCCCTACAGTCTTCTGATGGGGTTATGCCACACACATTTTGGGAACATGGGGATTGCCCTGCATGAACTTGCAATTTTCACCCTACATGCTGTTACTGTATGTAAAAATGAAAAATTGAAGCAAGAATAATATTTAGGTGCACACGAATAAAACATCAGCTGGTGCACGCGACTGGCTCAGGTTAAATCAATGGATGGTGTCTGATGACACACACCCAGGGGGTACAGTCACCATGTTTGAGATGCCCATTGGGCCCTGAGCCATAGCAGAAGCCTTGAGGAGCTGCTTTCTAAGGTACAATGATGGTGTCCTCCTGTGCCGAAGAGGTACCTGCTGGACTTTGCTGCTGATTCAGGATGCCTCCATCACTCCCACGGCTCTAGGGGAGGGAGGTGCCCTGTGTCCTTTCCACAGGCCCCTGTCAGCTCTCGCAGGACCATCTGTTCCCACACTGCTGATCTCTTGGCACTTGGAGACCATCTCTACGATGGAGCTGCTCCTCTGTGTCATAGCTCTGCTCTCCTCCATGCCCATTAACCCAGTTTCCTCCAGTGTTCCTTGCTTGACTGCCAACCCCTGAGAACGTTTTGCTGTAATCCATTTTCTTCTACCCACCATCTCTCCTCTTGAGTGTGGGCTGAAATATCTCTCCGAAGCAAGAGCTGTTCCCTTCCTCCTGCTCACTTGAGCTGAAGGTGCCTTCTGCGCACCTCTTCCTCCATGACCCATGACTTGGCTTTCTCTTGTCATCGCTGCAATCTCCTCCTCCTCCTCCCTAATCCTCAACCTGCCTTTCCTCCCTTCTTGTTACAGCTCAGTTGCTTCATGCTTAAATGTGCTGTCTCCTTTCTAGATGATGTGGGTCACTGCCATCCTAATGCAAATCCATCAGACAGCAGCAGTATAGGAAAGGCCTAGGATAGAAAATGCCTTAGGATTTTAGGCAACAACACAACACTGAAAAGGAGCTGTAGGCCTTCATTTTGACTTGGGGATGCCAGTGCTCTCCTCGGCTGAAGATAAAGGCTTTAACATAACAATATTACTTGCCTTATCTCTAACTCAAAAGAAATAATTTTGGCCTACTTGGCTCTATCTCCTGCTCATCACAGGACACAACTTCAGCTCTTCCAGCCTTTTCAGAAAACTGATGGCCACCTCCCACAAAAAGCTGAGGGTAATCAAGAGTTTGGAGGAAAGACGCTGAAAACTTTTCTCTCTTTGCTTGTCTCGGTCTTCACCCAAGGAAGGGCTCCTTAGCAGTAGGAAATACTTGGACCGTGGCACATCCTTGATATTTTGGAAATTCATTCCAACATTTAATTCCCATAGCAATTTCTACCCTCTCTGCTTCGTGCTGCAGCCACCCCCAAGAGCTCGCACTCCTCTGCCTCCCTGAGACATCACTTATTCAGAACTCCATGTTTTAATCATCACACACCGTTTTTAAGTAGGAACAGAACAATCATTTCTAAGGCCAGGTACCCCGTTGTCCCAGGGACAGCATACACAAAGGAGATAACCAGCTGACTGAACTACTGCTCCAGGACTCTGCCAGTGAGAAATGTTAACACCTGAGACCACCAGCTGGATTTCACCTCAGCCACACAGCCCAGGTAAACCCAGTGATCCGCACATACTCCCTTTAAATACTTTAAAAACACAGGAATAGCACGAAACTGAAGCAATGAGTGCATCACCTGACCCACTTTCACAAGACCTTCCCAAAGGCTTTAATTCTCACTGTGAGCTGTGAATATTTGCATGCACGTGCACGCACACACACATTTTCCATTTCTAAATCCATCCTCCCAGGCAAAGGGTGTAAAAAATGTCTCCCAACCCTCACTAGTATTTACATGTTTTTAATTTCAAGCACCATATAAGGCTATTCAGCCATCATATTTTACTGTAGCTTCTCAATAAATTAAAACCATTTATCACTTAAACCCCCCACATTTTAAGAACCTTATTAACTTCATAATTAAACACCGACAGGTAATATTATCTATTATTGGCAACGTTTCATGGCATCACAGCTGTGCTATGCTCTGGATTTTCACTTTCTTAAACCTGCATATCATGACAAAATTATGCATAATCTAGTGCACTGATTCAATAATATTCAATAATTTTCAGTAATGTCTGCTAATTCTTGCAAATAATTTATGGTATTTATTTCCACTGTGTTTTATGGCCAGAGTATCTGCACATTGGCAAAAATGGAAGCAGTCCATTATTATTAAGAATTATTATATTAAGAAGAGAGAGAGTTTGTAGCAGAATAAAAAGTAATGCAAAGACAGCGTTTCCTTAAAGTAAACAGAGAAAACCATACTGGAAGACGAGAACACCTCACTTTGGCAAAGGGAGGGACAAAAAGAGACTTACACAGATCCTGCACATGGTGATTCTCACAGAACAGAAACCGTACCTGCATAATCTGTCCTTGCATAATGCCCATCTTCTGATTTTGTAGTTGTTGTAGTATTATCTGTGTGAAAAGAAATGTGTTGGATTGCTTGAGGAGCCTGGATTGGATGCATCCCTCGCCCCAGCCACCAGTGCCCAGGCAAAGCTAACTCTGCTTGCACGCACGGCATCGCTGCTGGCTGCAAGCCTCTCCTGGGTCTGCCAGGTGAAAACAGCAGGATCTTTTTTCTAACAATATGTGATAACAGATTGCAGCTGGGATAAATATATCAGTCTTGAAGCAGGAGTTGTCATTTCTGCTCTATTTGAAGTAATTGGGGAGTTTTAATATGTACCCTGAAATGAACTGCCACTTAGGGTGGTTAACTTTAAAGAGATAGGAATAAACTGGAATGTGTTTAATACATCTGTATAGTATGGCCTTGTAAGCAGATGTACTGAGGATTTATAGGTCAGAAGCTAAGAGGAAAGAAGCTGTTAAGAGTCTGGGCTTCAGCACACACTTTATTTATGGGAACTATTTAAAGGTAAATTTTCTTCATTTTTATTTTATAGCAAAATAGGGTTTTTAAAGTCAACTCAAGGGTTACAAGTGATGTAGTAATCCAAGAGCTGGGCACAGAAAAGTGTGTTATATATGGAAAACCAGAGAAAGTCATGAGCTGCTATCAGAAAATTTCCTTTCAGACACTTTTGACATCTCGGTGCCCAGTGCAGGTCACTCCAGGAACAAGCCAACTGCGTGTTTGGGAGCACATCACTGGCCTCCTGACACTGCTTCATGGTGCTCCAGTTAGGGGAGTATCAGAAGGTCTATCCTGGGTGGCAAAATGTATCTGAGAGGCATTCCTGATGTCCTCCTCCAACTCCTGCCTGGGAAGACAGGGCTCTGGGCAAAATACTGGTGACTGATGTTGAAACCAGTGCAGGGCTGGACAATCCCCTCTGCTGTGGGCAGGCCATGGGAATGGTTAGGAGTGGGGGACTCCTCATGTGCCGCTGGCATCTGTGCCGTGGAGGGCTCTGTCCCTTCCTGCAGCCTGTGCTCTACAACATAAACTGCAAGAGCCTAATGGAAATGTAAGAAGTGCAAAATAAGAAGTTGGGCCCATTTTTTTTTTTTTCCTATTCTGAACAAAAATTGAAAACGTTCTTTGAAATGAGTTTTGTTATGAGAGTTACCTTGACATCGACCCAAAGACATGACTTCAATTTTCTCCTGTTTCTGGCATGATGCCTCTTTGATTTGACATGCATTATCATAAGATTTCCCATCGGAAGCACAAAGAGGATTGAAGTTGGTTTGAGAACAGTCAATGTTGCACACACACCTGAAAAGATAAAGACAGACAAAAAAGAAGAGGCTACTATAAGAAAGTTTTTTCATGACATAATAAATAAATCTCAGAAATATAAGTGTTTGTATTATCCTGACTGCACAATGCAAATCAACATAATGAAAGCGAAAAGTTCTGTCAAGAGGTCATCTGTTTTTCTGGATGGAAATGAGATGAAGGGAGAGGGAAGAGGCACATAAAAGCAACAAAAAGGGAAGATAAAAGAAGTGTGTTCTACATAGAAAACTGTGCCACAGCATTACCACTTGTAATCTCTTGTAAACCAAAGAATACCCAAGGAGATATGCAGCCAAATCAAGCTGCTGAGCCCTCCTGCAAATTAAAGGAGCCACAAAATTCACCTCTGTTGAGGTGCTGCCCACTGTATGTACTACCATATAAATGTGCATTTATACCGATTTATGATTTAATTCTGAAAATAATTCCTGCACCTACAGGCACTCTGATCGTAATAAAATATGGGATACTGAAGCCTCACTTCACCCTACTTCATGACATAATTCTCACTGTGAGAATAAAACCCACTCCTGACTTCATGACATACTCTGTGTGGGCTGAAGGCTCCCGTGTCCTAGAGCACAGAGTGGGCAAATGCAGGCAGGGCAGTGGTGGCCCCATCCTCAGATTGCTTAGGCCATCTCCAGAGACACCAAAACCCAGCTTGTGAGCTACTGTGCTGCCCTGAGATGTGAATCAAAGCACAGGGAGGGATTCACTTCAAAAGTTGGTCTGGATTTAACTAACACACTAACGTGGACTCATCCTGATCCCAGCAAGCCTTGTCACTGCTTCTAAGACGGAGAAACCTAATTATTTCCACCAACAGCAGGCTGCAGACCTTTTTCTTTTGGTTTCTCCTATTTCATTATCATTAGCAATGTCAGACAACCTTGGGCATCGTCAAGGGAATGGCATGCTAATCTCTTGTCCCCTGACTGTGCTGTGTAACAGACAGCTCAGCCTAAGCAACACCAATGTGATCTTGCTTGGGGACAAAGCCAGAGGTCTAACCTGGCAGCTGCCTCAGCTCTTCTGAGCACATAATTGTGCACATGCTGCTATCTAAACTCTTCCCAGCTCCTTCTGACATTAAGGCAAAGTAATGTGATTGATGCTCTATCTCCAGCCCACTTGTGCTGCACCTCAAAGCACCAACTCCACAGATCTCCCTTTGGAAGTTAAGTAATGGAAATGTCAAGCCTCTGGCCTCACTGCTTGATTTAAGAAAGTGTTTCAAAATCAGTCCACCTCCCATTTGCAGCAGACATCTGGACACCTTCGAATACTGGACGTGTAGAGGGATATACATGTGAGAAAACCTTTGTTGGAAAAAGGAAATTAGAGAGTGTGGGTCAGATTCCTCCACCACCCTCTTTGGCCTCGGGCCTCCATGAATGCACCCAGGGTGATGAATATCAGTGGAACCAGTGTTGCCATCTTTTAGAATTTTTTTTTTTTAACATTAGGTAGGTTTATTTACCCTAAATATTCACAAAATACAGAAAACTTCACCTCAAAAGAGGCCAACAGTGAAAAGCTGTGGTTACGAATTAAATTACATGATTTCATAACTAGAAGAAAACAGTCTAGCTCCCTGAGTGTAACAATTTCCCCACACTGATAAACATACAGAGTATAAGAAAAAAATTCCAGTGCATTTCCTAAGAACCTCCTTATCAGTGGAATAAGAATGTTCTGCTCCACTGAAATATTAACCATCGTCATTTCTTCCTGCAGCCATTTCCAGCTTCCCACCTTAGTCAAACTCACTTCATTAGGAAACATTTACTGCTCAAGTAATAGTAATTCTTTCCACGTAGCTCCACCATTTGCATTTCAGATGGGACACAATCAGCCATATGCTCCTTTTTTTTTGCAATAAAAAAGCTCAGAAACAGCTTCACTTCTCTACATTTTTGCCGCAAAAAATGAGTGAAGGTTAATATATATTATGTTTCAAGTGAAGAGAAAATTAAGTCAATGAGAAAATTACAACAAAAGGATGCTCTTTAGGGGAAATCTAAGCAACTTTGGATGCAATTTCAAAAATGCTTAGGGTGTGCAGGAACCTATGCTCAGACTTAGACACCTTAGAGACATTTTTAAAGGTGTTTAAATGCTTAAAGATGCATGCAAACACTTTGTGTGGGACTTTTGAAATCTCAGAGACCTATCTCCCACTGATTTCAAAGACTGTTTCAGAGCCCACTAGGCATTTATTTGCATCTTTTGATACCTTACAAAACACAAAGATCGAAAACTGCTTTTCTGACCTCCTTCAGTAAGAGCGAAAAAAGAAGCCAGATTTTGCTGAACTCCTTTCTAAAGCCTTAACTGTGAGACCAGCCTTCCTTTCCATGCAAGACCTCTGCAGCAGCCGCACGAAGAGCGTGCACCGCATGAGCACCACAAACCACGCACCACTTGCGCTGATGTCAGATCATTCCTCTGCGAGGGAGAGCAGGAAAGGATAACCTGGGGATGACACCATAATGCTCAGGCCTTATAGGATCTCCTCTGTGAAGCCTGATTTTCAGGGCTGACTAGATGGAGAGTGAAAAAACACTATAATAAGCTTGTCACTCCGATCTCCTTGTTGCAGGGATGTGTGTGCCATCCACCCCTTGCCCAGTTTCCCATGGACAACTTCTAGCTTGTATCTGCAGTCTATTCCTGCTTTTGCACTTACATACTCAGATCCTACTTTAAGGCTGCACAATTAAGTTAACATCAAATATGCCAGGAAATGCGAAAGGTAGGACTCATCAGGAAGATTAATGTGCCCGTGTTGCTGACTCTTTTCAATTTATACTGCTCCTCTTTTCAGGGAAGATGACAGGATTCAAATACATTTTTTCAAACTGGAGGAACAAGCAGCCTGCGATTTCAACCATGCCCCAAATTCCAGAAGAGCAAATGGCAGGGGAAGAGGTTAGGCATGTACTCCAAATGCGTGTGCCAGCCACACGCGGCCACAGAGCACACCCGAGTCTTAAGTGGGATCCACTGGTAACGGAATAAATACACAATGAATGGCACTTAATGCATCTGATTCAATGAAATCCTGTTGTCAAAGATGCCTTCACTTCTTGAAGCATTATAAAATGCAAAAGCGGGACTGCCTCCTATTAAATAAGCAGAACCAAAACAGGACATTCCTATTTGGCCCAAGGGAGTTAATTAGGCTAGAATCCTAATGGCATTCAAGACTTCAGCTCTTGTGGGACACAGAAACCCCCTACCGTACCTCCCTGAGGGCCTCACCCCAACACCTGGCATGCCCAAAAATCCCACTCTGCTTCTTGCTAGCACCCAGCACTGGCGCTTCCTTCTCACACGCAGCCTGCAAGCTGGTCCTGTCCAGGGTCAGCCCTGTCATTTTGTTCTTTCAGAAGTGACAAAAGTGGAGGGGCCTCACCTCTTTTGGTTGCCATCTGTCCCCACCCCGGGGCTGCCCCAAGGTCCCCTGCCTACATGGGGCTGGTGGCACACATCCTGCTGCCCACATCTGGCCTGCCTGCAGCCTCCCACTCTCTGAGGCACTTGATTATGCCTCTAATTTTAAGTAATTTGATCATTTAAGTAATTGGGCCATTTTATCATCCTGCCTATGACTTCTGATTATAGTTATATCAATAAATCTATTTGGTTTCTGTGTTTTAAGTGTAGCGCTGAAGAAAGTTTGGCAATAGAAAGGCTGATTGAGTGTTCCTCAGACCCAAGACACTGTGAGAAGGTCAGTGAGGTCTCCTAGGGGTCACAGGATGAAACTGTACCCAAGAGCATACACAAAATACACGTGTAAGGTTTAACTATGTCTTCTGCAGTCAGAAATGCAGCTTTAAAAGCACCTGCGAGGAAGAAGAGCCTCCAGGATGTCAGCAGATACCTGCAGCTCCCCTGAGAAAGGAGGAAATATTGAATGCTGTCCCACAGGCCCCTTGCATTTCTCAAGTAATGGACTCATATGTTAATTGATTAAAATTTGGGCTGCCACCATAAACAATCACTAAACAAGGCTTACTTTCTTATGCCTCTTCTTCCAGGTCACTGTGATAGTCTCCACTGAATTCTCCTTCTTTTATATTCTTTATTTTATTCCATTCCATTTTACCTGCTTCTCCCCTTCACAGGGAAAAAACAGAAGAGCACGTAGAAGTCATTTCCTGCCCAGATCCTGACCACAAAAAAATGCTGCCCAGAGCTGAGAGGTCTATGTCCCAGCAATGATGGTGATGTGCTGCATCAGGCTGCTTGGCCAAGGTGGAGCAGCCAACTTGGCTTTCTGTTGAATCAGTCTCCGCAAAAATTAATGGGGTCCATAAAGCAGGCACGGGTGAGTGCAGTCTCCTAACTCCCCACGCTTCTGCAAATAACATATGGTATTATTTTCTGGGCACAGAGAGTACCTTTGCCTGCAGAGAGCAAGCTACTGAAGTGAGGATTCATGGCTATGAAGGACTCCTCCTGGAGGGAGGAACTGCGTTTTAAGGAGGTGTCTCAATAAAATGATAGAATGGTTCTTTGCCCATGAAGGGTAGGGGAATGCTGTATTTATACTTTGTTAGTTCATGAATAGAATATAATCATTAGTGACACAGTGATGACAGAAAGAACCCCACTACATGCTTTATTTTTACTCCTAAGACAACTATTCAGTCTTTGTTTTCAGCAATGTATTACTGAAAAATAATTAAAAAAAAATACTACACAATATCTGCTCATAGCATGAGGAAGGTTTCCTATATAGCTTTGATGGGAAACAAGGAGGATAAATGAGACAATGCTTCCAAAAGAGCGGTTTCATTGGGAACAGATGCAGGCAAATTTCTGTCAGAACGAGATGGCAATGGCAGTTCTTCCCCATTCAACATCTTTTAATTAGCCCTCTGCTGTTTGGAAACCTGAGAGCATTGTTGGTACTACCTCTGTTTATTAAAGATTCATATTCAGACTTTGCTGGCCATGGGTCATTTGCTTTTTGGAACCAGAGCAACAGAAAATTGTGTCTGAGATATCTGCAAAAAAGTACTTAATGAAATGACTAACGTCTTCAGCCAAGTGTCTACTTGATTACAGGGTCCAAACAGCAGAACAGCAATAAATCTGCCACAATGAGAATTGTCAGTCAAGAAAAAAGGCATAAAACCAAACAGACAGGAAAGCAAGAGCTAAAAATGTGAAAATGCAAATCTAGTGTTATTTTTGCTAGTCAGAGCTCTGATATTTGAGCGCATATGCTAATTTGGTCAAGTGTGAGATCCCACCATGTCTCAGCGAGCACTATTTTACAGGGAAAGTGATGTTCCATTCTGCAATCATTTTAAACATTATATATTTTCTCCAGGCAAAAAATAAAAAAAGCAAGGAAAAAACCAACAACATTTTGCAGCATAAAAAAGCCCAAAGCCTTTCCTTTGCCATAAAACAGTGTATAAATAAAAACACAGTTGTTGTACATTTATGATATTTCCACCAGAGACATTTCTTATCTTCCTCTGCTCTGACTAGAAAATGGTGATCAGAAACTGAAATATCTAGATGTCAGCATGGTTCTCTCCAAGCCCCCTGCCCCTCCAAGTAGGACATTAAATGCCCATTGAAAGCAAACCTGGCAGTATATGCCTGTGTAAAGAGCCTAGCAATCAGTCCCAAATGCCTTCTCTATCAGTTAGATTCCTGCAAGGTTTTTCTTTCTGGTACACAGGGCATCTTTGTTGACATTACCAGCAGGCAAGCTGAAATGAAGCCAGGCTTAACATTACGCCTCAGCATCGGAACACGCATTGTACCACGGTTCAGCCGCGTGTCAGGAGGCTGGTGGGAGCGCTCATTTACCCAGGCAGCTTTGGGTATGTTTAATGTGTCTCAACACAACACCACGCAGAGATACTTGAACTAGCTCTAAGCAAGGACTGGCAAGGTTAAGCAGGCTGGGCGGACCCAGCCCCGGGGAGCTCAGCTAGCCTGTTCAGGTCAGCACCGTGCATTGTTAGAACTCACTGCCTGCGATACCCTTTTACTGGGGAGCAGTGCAGGTCACCTCTGCACCTACCTTGGCACATCACCCATCCTCAAAGCTCTCTGCACACACAGGCAACTAAACTGGGTTGCTCCAGGGGGCTTGTACACACCTTTGTTTTGACGTCAGTGTCAAAGGGACCCCATAAATATGAGCTACTGCCTCTGACCCTCAGCCCAAATACACCATTAAGCTTTACAGCACTCTCATACAACCCTACAGCATCAATGACCTGGTACTATGTAACAGCAAATGTAATACCCATTTTACAGAGAGGTAGGGTTTTTTTTTTTTTTTAGTGCAAAGTCCTGGCACCCTCAACACACAGTCAACAGGGACTTTTGGTAGCCTGGCCAAACTCAGGCACCCCACAGTGACCTCTGCGGCATGTGGAGCACAGCTCAAGAGGATGGCACCTAATGATGCCTCCAGCCGAGAGACAAAACTGCCTGGCACCATTGTCTGGTTTTGCACGCAGCTGAACATCAGGTACACTGACATACATATATATAAAATACATTCATAATGCACACTGGCACACAGTATTCTACTCTTTCTATGAATCATACCCTACAAACTGTCTGTGCTTGCCAGGAGATTGAAATCCTATCACTAGACTCTTAAGAACATCATTAAGAGGCTTAAAGAATAGAGACGCTGCATGTCTCCTTCAAAACAAACTTTGTTGTAATTTTGAGGCTGATGCAAAACTTTAGCTGCAGTGCAGAACAATAAACAATACATATTTTATAATGGCAGCACAAAAATAGCATGCAGTATTTCTTTCCTGGGCCTGCTTGTGCTTCTCTTCTGCTTTAAGATCACAGGAGAAGAAAAAGCACAGCTTATCTTGAGTGCCTTCCATTCAGTGTTTGTTATTTATTTATTTATCTATTTTATTTTTCCTTTTGTCCTTTGCAGCCCAGCTGCTGCACTAAGGGCTTTAGCATGCGTACTTTGCACTGTGGCTTCCCTGGGATATTTTACCTATTTCAACTGTTCAAATGTTTATCTTCACCAGGAGTAAAAGGAGAAAAGCTTGATTCCCTCAGGGTGATGCAGCGTTTCTGCATGGCATTTCAATAGCATCCTGTTATTCAAACAATTAGAAATCACAGAGCCCACGCATGGAATTATCAGCATACTGCATAGAGATTTTTATTATTATGTAGTGCATAATGAAAATGATTTGAAGGACCCCAAAGCATCGCAACAGAAGGAAGTGCTGAATAATCAGGTGATATTTTTATTCTTTGCCTTTTTTTTTTACTGCAAGAGCCCAAAATATTGTTTACTGGACATATGTCAAGCTAAAATGCACTAAAGTGGTGAATATATTTACTGATGCCCTTCCCCGCATACCAAATGCAACATACTCTGGGTGTGTAGCTGGAGTGCAGAGCCAGGAGCTTGGGCAATCGCTGTACAGCTGCCACGCTGCTGCTGCTGCTGCTGCTGCTGCTTAATAGGAGGGACTGACAGGCAATGCTAAAAAATATGTATGTATTTTTCAGAGCGTGTTTTTTATGGCAGCTCACAGAGGTTGTTTCAAAACAGTTTCTCAGACTGCTCCCTGAGACACCTTGCTTTACAGCCATGGGGAGAGTCCTCGGGCACTGGCTCCTTCCCAGAGCTTAGTGAGGAGCTGGTCTCATGCTCCACCAGTTTACAACAAGTCATCCTGGAGACTCATGAAAAACACTTCAATCTGCTGTGCAAGACACTGCAATTTGATTCCTAGTTCTCCTTTAATTTTTATCCCGTAACTCTTTTTACCAAGTTTTTGACAAAAAACATCACAAAACTCACCTTTGCATCGTCCTTACAATTCACAGCATCAATTATAATATGACCTTCATCTGGCTTCCCAATACCTTTGGTGCCCTCAACAGTACATTGAATTGTATGCTAACTCCTTTAGGGCAAAATGAGCGTGTCTTTTTCTTTCTTTTTTTTAAAATTTTTTAAAAATATAATTCCTATCTAAAAAGAATTAAGTTGTATAAAGCAATATTTGCTAGATTGGATGCTTTAAAACCAAACAGAGAATTACAAGGCTGATGACTGGGTTTGAAGAGTCATGGAAAAACCCTCGTGCTAGCTGCTAGCTGTGGGACTGGAGAAGAAAATTCTAATTCTGTGCACATGCCAATTCAAGTGTTTGCAGGTATCTAACGTGTGAAGTTTATTTAAAGCCCGTAGAATAAAATAAATGCCTTTTTATGGTTTGCCTGCACTTGATGTCCTTCACATCTCTGTGCTAAAACAAAGCTTTGCTGACTGTTTCTCTCTCTGTAAACATCTGAGGCTGTCCTTCGTGAACGGTTTATTGCTCTGTGCCTCAGACTGCTGATATTGTTCACTCTTTCTTGAAGCCAGCAGGATAATGAGAATTGTTTCCACAAATCCCAGTGTTTCACCCTGGCCTGCAACAGGCAGTGGGAATATTGCAGTGTTCAGTGGGAAGCATGGGACACTATCCAGCTGCAGGTCCTGGCACAGACTGTGCCATACAGGAAGGACTGATCTGCTCACAAAGAACTGCGGCACCATCTGGGGCCAATGGCAAATTTCTGGTAACACCTTTGTTAACAACACTAGATGTTACTTCTGAAAGTGAAAGTAAGGGGATGTTGGCCTTTTAGCTACTGGAGACCAGTGTGCTGCGAGTCCCATCCCTCGGGGCGTGAGCCATCCACTACTGGTGGGGAAAGAAAGGTTTAGGAATGACATTCCTAAATATAGGGAAAGAAGAAAACCATGGTAAAAGAATTCCTCAATGTAAAGACTGCCTCCACACGTGCAAAACCAAATTACTGCTCACCATAAACTGCTCTGCTTCCTTAAACACGTGTGCTTCATGCTTCGCTGAGGAGACCTGCCTGAGGCAACACCATCTGAACTGGCCATGCAATCAAGGCTACCCTGCTTGGTTAGCTGCCTTCAATTACAAACCAAAAGCCGGTCTAGCTATTTAATGAAATTTTAGGAGGATACTTCCAGGATTTCCTTCAGGCACTGCTTTCACCTCCTGCACAGAGAGCAATAAGGCAAGATAACCTCATGTCATCCTGCACAGTGGTGAAATGAGATTTTGGCCTGGCACCTGAGCAAATCACTGCACGTGCAAGGAGGGTGCGGTAGTAACCCTCGTTGACCTCAGAGCGTTCAGGTCTGTAGGTGAAAGCTGCCGTACAAAACTGGGCATTGTTACTGGCTGGGGATGTTGCCTCTCCTGAAGTTGTGTCAGGGGAGGTTTAGGTTGAATATTAGAAAAGGGTTTGTCACCCAGAGGGTGGTTGGGCAGTGAACAGGCTCCCCAGACAAGTGGTCACAAACCAAGGCTGAGAGAGTTCAAGAAGCATTTGGATGATACTCTCAGACACATGGTGTGACTCCTGGGGAGGGCCCTGTGCAGGGCTAAGAGCTGGACTCAATGATCCTTGTGGGCCCCCTCCAATTCAGCATATGCTGTGATTCTCCTGCAGTCTCAGGATGCACACCGTGGCTGGCTGCTTTTGGGATCAAGCCCCAAGGGAAAGTACGGCTGTCAGAGAAAGGAAAACAGACAGATGAAGGAAATGTGTCATCTGAAGGATGTGCCCTTGCCAGCAAACTAATGAGATGACAGCAACGCTCTTCAGGTCTGGGACACAGATCAGTGGAACCCACCTGCAGCTCCTTGAAAGGAACAAGTACTGCTCAGGACAGGTGTCCCTGGGGCACCCGTGCTCCTCCACATGGGAGAATTGTGTTACAAAATGGGCAGGCTGAGACACAGCAAGTAAATCTGTACATCTGGGGACATCTCACACAGGCTTTTAGCTGCTGTCTGCATGTGGGAAGGGACCAGGGCAGGAGATGGACTCCGAGGAAGGGACACCTGCCGCTCTGCAGGGGCTGAGAGAGCTGAGGTCAGCCCTGTGCGTCAGCCCCTATTGAGTTTTCCTCAGGCTCATATTTAATGCATGGGATGCATTTTTAATGGTTTAGATGTGTGAACAAACCGTGGCCCTTGATGTTCCAACATGGGTGTGTGAAGGAGCCTCTGACCTTCTGCAATGGATACAGTTCTACTTTAATAGAAACATAAAGTGAGATGGAAGAGATGAAGCATTCTATTAAGACATTTCATAATAAATTGGTAAGTGCTTTCCCAGTGTTTTACATAGTTATTCTCTCTGCTGATCTATTTAGCCAACACATGTAATTCTGAGCTACAAAGTTGTATTCCTGCTTTCGTAAACACACTTACATAAAACTCAATAACAACACAGTCTATTTATTGCTAAAATGCTAGTAGGAAATTGGAAAAGGTATAAATACAATTCATTGCTGGTGATCTCCTGCCCCCTGAAGGCACTGTAAGGCTCCAAATCTTGCTCAGTTCACAGCGTCATAAAACTGAAGCAATAAATGTCACTCCTTTCTTGATTGCGCATTAGGCCAATCGGCTTTTTATTGCGACTAAATAGGCCGTCATGAAGGCACCGCTCAAGTTTACTACTGGGGGATGACTTTGGCTAAATGGGGGGCCAGGGAGGGAGGGATGCTTACTTTTAAATAACAAGACTAAGAGAAAGCAAGGGGAAAAAAAAAGGTGCAAAAGCATGTTGCTCTCCCAAGGCCTCTGCACTTGCTCTTTCATGCTGTATTGCCTGGATGTACACAGACGATTATGTGTCAATGCACATTAATATCTGATGTGCATTATCATATTACCATCCCTTATGTGCACTTTCACAGGCTGGTGAGCCCAGACTCTCCCAGCCACAGGATTACACAACCAACGTAACCATGGGGTTACAAACCAAGCCTCGGAGCACCTGCACACAGCTCTGCTCTTGCAGAGCCCAAAGGGACCCTTTTGTGTGCCTCCCACAAAGCGTCAGGAGCCAGGCATGATCTTTACAGCACCCTGCATTACACCAAGAGCACAAAACAGACTGCTAAAAACATTCCTTCCAATGCAAATAAAGGCAGCGCTCAGAAGGCTGCGGCATTTTCCTACCTAGGACTGAAAACTGCAGTCACAGCTGGTGGCAGAGGAGTGAAAACCCCTCAAACCCTGGGTTCATTTGCTCCCCTGCTAAAACTGGACATATCCAATGGTTGCTCTCCAGCATGCTGTCATGTGTATATGTGGTACATGGACATTTCCCAAAAATACAGAGGGATTGCTGTTGCTGTCTCACACAATGCTGAGCCACAGACATACACCCTTGTAACAGGTACAGATCAGTGTTAACACTGTTCACAGCCACAACACCTCAAGGCCAGATGAGCTGCCATCCCACACATACTCAGCTGTCCCCACCATATAAATGTTTAATTCACTTGTTCATGCTGGATGTGCCATTCCAGCCTCCAAGCCAGGCAGAGGCAAGGCAGGTGAGAACAACCTTCCTTCCACCCTTAGGTAGTGTCCACAAAACCCTCCCTGAGCCCCTGCACGTGGGCAGCCACTGCAGCCCCTCCCCACTCTCCAGCAAACTGGACTAGCTGCAAGTCAGCTTTAGGTTTCCTCCCTGCTTCCACAGTCCTCTGTCCTTTCCCCATCCACCTCCCCAGCCTTCTCTGCCATGATCACCCATCCCTTCCTGTCTACATGCTTCCCATCCACACACCACATAAATAGGCGTCTTGGCCATGGAAACCTAACAGGAAAATTGGGATATTTTGAGCCATAGTTTTAAAATTATTGCAGCTTTTCCCTCCAATTCTAATGTTGACAGACTTAATTGTGAAGGCAAATGATGACTACGTGTCCTTTCTTCCCCTTAAATTTCAAAAGAATTTGTGTCTTGCTCCTATAGGAGCATGGCACCATAAGACCTGGAATCCCCCCAAAAATCTCAGAAGTTATTTTTGGCTTTTCACAAATCAGTATTTCCTCCAAACCAATTTGAGTAGTCAGTAAGGCAAATTCTGCTTTTATCATCACAATTTCCAAGTCATTCCTTTGCACTGTGTGAATGACAGAGCATTTACACTCCGACAGAGTTGGTTCTCCCTTCTACCAGGAAAACTTCTCCACTGAGAAGTTACTCCATAATTACCAAACTGGGAGAGAACTTTTGTTTCAGTGAAGTCAGTGGAATAACTTTCACTGACCTCCATAAGCTGCAAGTTCACCTTCTGAACTGAAAAGCAAGTTTGGATGAGCATCTGAAAAGAGGAGCACAAGATAAAAACCTATAAGCTTTATGACTGTGTAGGGTATTATCCCCTGGACACAAAGCAAGTTTTGCTGTAATTGCAAAAGATAAAAAATGTCTTTTTTATTACAAAACCAAATGTTAGGGATTCTAGTGTTTGGATAAGAGATGGATGTGTCGTACAGGGTCCCTAAAAACCTACTTGTGTGAGTAGTACAGATGGAATACAATGTGAGTTTGCATTTATCTGAGAACATTTAGAGCCATGATATATAGTCTACATGACAGCCTTCCTCGATGTATAGAGAAAATATAGCCAATTTCTTTGTGTAGGCTGAATTATTTACCAGAGTGTTCCAAAGTGTATTGGTAATAAAACACTATGAAGTATAAGTAACTCTAGACAATCTTGGCTTATGTTAAAATAAGTTTGTTGGTTTGTTGGGTTTTTTTTCTTTTTTTTTAAAAGAACGTTATTAACAAAATAAATCCTGAGAATCTGGAAAGGCAGGACTTACTCAAATGAACATAAGCCTCCGAAGAATTGCACTGACTCAATGGATAGAAAGGTCAAATTCTCCAAACCACCATCCTAAAGGAGCTGGCAATCAGTCTCACTTCAAAATTAAAAGGGATATTTTGGCAGAGGATGAAGGATGCAGAGACGGTAAGATGATTTTGCGAAACTCACCTGACTGGGAAAAATGGCTAGTTTTAACTAAGCACAAATAAAATAAAACGAAACGTATGTAGAGTAAAACAATTTCACCAGATGGCCAAACAAGCCATCATTTTCCCAAGCATTAACTTATAGCCAAGCCACTAGTAGTGCAATCAGAAATAGAAGGTGCTCAGTCCTTTGCTCTCCTCTGTGACCTGGAGAGCTGGACCATAAGCTTCTCTTAGAGAAAGTGTTGGAGATAAAGTTAACTTCTTTTGTATCTTCTCCTGCTCTTTCTGCAGATTCACTCCGAGAAAGAGGAAAACCACCTAATTTTGGCTTGATTTAAGGTCTTTTAGAAGTCAGTGGGGATCTTTCTCTAGTTACGGTGGGGTACAAAGTCACTTTTTCACCTAGGCTAGTTTTAGGTTGAAACTGCCCTCTGAAAGGATCTTAAAATATCTCAGTAGCTTGCTAGAGAACAACCTGATAGGAACTGTGGCATTCATGCAGTGCTGACCTGGGGACCTTATTTTCTGAGTCCAACATGACATGTAGATACTGGTTTCTCTAGTAAGTCGAAGCTTTCACTGCAGACCTTTCATTCACTAATGTCCAGTTGCTTAGGCTACATTATCCCCAGTGCTGCTGACTCTTAGCCCACCACACGGTGTCTCTACTTTTATCTCAACACGGCATCTCAGCAGTTACCCTGGAACTCATCTGCTTTATCTCAAAATCTTTCAACCACGGAACATGCACCAAATGAAACACCATCAGTTAACAGAGACAGAACTGGGTTAATTTCTGGGTGGGCACTGGAGGTAGTTCTGTTATCAGGTTGGGGCTAAAGTAAGTGACACAGGTGGAAGAGGGTATGAGCTGCTTGGTCATCTGTTGCTGTGCAATGCAGAGATTGTGCGCTCCAGTGCCTTGACTTCCCTCTGCAAACCCTGGCCTGGACTCTTATTAGACATCACTACTAAGCTCCACGAGAAGTTTTATGCAGCAGCAATTTCACTTCACGCCTTAGGTATGATCTTAAGCAGAAATTTAAGTTTTTGCAGAATTGTGTATTTATAACAATTTGATTCCATTTCTGTGTTTATTTGAACCACAAGTACAATGTGTATGTTTAAGTCTTACGCCTAACCATGAACAAAGATCTACTTTCTCACTAAAAGAGAAAGAAAAGAGGCAGAAAACAGCAATATATTTACTGTATAATGTTCAGGACATTGCAGATGTTACAGCAGCTCGTTGTTTCTGCATCTGGAACAAGTAGGTCACACATAGTTATTACACACACTGCTGAACACGAAGCAGCCAATACCCGTGTAATGTATGTGAGACTTCAAACTACCTTTTAGTACTTTATATCAGTACAGCATCTTGTTTGCAAATGCTCTGGTTGAGAGCAACTGATGGAAGGGGGAAGGGACCCAAAGCTGACTGACCTAATTGCTGTGTGGATTGAGAAGCTGGCAAAATCATTAGCTTATTTCATATGTTTTCTTTCTATGCTATAATAAAGATAAATATTGATTGCTAGAGCAATATTGATTATAGGGGTCGCTGCAGATGGCAGCTGCATGATTTGCACAGATATCTCTCATGTACAATCTTTTTTGCATAAGAATGTGGTTTCACCACCATCATGGGCTGCAGACTGTTCACTCGCCTTAAGGAGCATTTACCCAAACTAGATGTATCAGGGATTAGCAGTAAAATATGAAACAATGGACTGAAACAATTCATCTTCCTAATATATTTTGTGCATGTGCCTGTCTGCCATAGGTGAGTGGAGTTTATTATCCCAGCCATGCGGAAAGAAGCACAGGACACAAGGGACCTGCTGTGACTCTGCTGCAGTGTCAACCACCTCAGTTGGAAATACCACCCAGCCACACAGCATGCTTGGGACCAACGCTCCTTCTGACCTAGACACTGAACACTGACCCAGACACTGAACATGCTAAGCTCCCTCATTCAGGCCTGGATGCCTTCCTCCAAGCTCCCAGCCCCACAGAACAGCTTCTGCATCTTCTCCTGAGCTGGACCTGCCTGGTAGGATCCTTGTCCACTTGCAAGAAATGGACAACACCCCTCCAGTGTCGGCTAGGCTTGTGAGGAGGGAGGAAAGCTGCCTACCACGAGCACGGTGCCTATGGCAGAGCACAGTACCCTACACCCAGCCAAGGAAGAGTCCCTGGGTTGTGTGGGATGGAGATGCAGGAGACAGCAGGGGCATTTAGGCCCCTTCTATGGCTGCTGCAAACCCCCAGGTGGCCTTTTTCAGAGTTAGGCACCTCCTGCCAAGGATACTGCTGCCTCTCTCCTCCACCTGCAACTTCTGGGAGGGAAGAAGGGGCAGGCAGAGGAACACCCTGTGGAGGTGGCCTCCTCACCTCCTCGGACACTGCCAGGCTGCAAGGGAAGCACTCTCTGAGCACACTACACATCTCTGCATCTCTGTCTTATGGCTAGCAACCTGCATCTTACTCTAGGCAATGCTGCACTTAGAGACTGCTGCTGGCTGACCTGCTGATATTGAAATTCCAAGGGAAAGCATGCATATTTAACCCCAATTCATCATTTTGATTTTGATTAACTCTGCAAGTCAGAGGTTTGCAGGCTTTAATCTTGTTTTAAGAAAATACTCCTGTCTTCCCTATTGTCAGCATTTTCCAATAGGAAATTCAACAGAAGGGTCTTTACTATTATTTATCTCCTTCCACTTAGGACACATTGGTGGACCTCTGAAACAGGTGCCTGGTACCTGTGCGAACCATGGCTTGTCCAGTGTCGGGAGTGCTCTTCTTTCCTCAGTGGCCCATATGGAGGAGATTAATGCTGGAGTCCAGGTTTCTGATGTGGTTCTGCACTGACACTAGGCCACTTCAACAGAGAGCAGGCACTCAATTTGGTGAGCACTATTTATGTACAGTGAGTATTTCCTAGATGCTTTTTGAAAGATCTTAGAAATATACCATGGTTCAAAATGTTACACTTCATTCTTCATTTCCTTTTAAGTATATCTCTCGGGGTGTTATGTTGAGTAGTCATGTCTTACAAAATCAATTATACCTTAGCCAGCTCAGAAATAAAACCCAAAGCAAGCAACACCAAATGTCTGATTTACCAATAGATTGCAAGCCAGTGCTAAAGAGCATAGCCACTGCCCTGCTTTAAATATTCATGAAGCCCAGTGGTGTAAAATACATTAAAGGTGGGAATAATGCCAGTAATACACGATCCTCTTAGTGACAAGAAGCTTTCACATATTAAAGTAGCAAGATGTTAAAGATTTTCAACTGAATAGTCTTTGTTTTTAACTTAGAGAAAGAGATTCACTAATGGAATGCCAAATTGCATTCACTCTCATGATACTTGACTGCAGAATAGGATAATAACACATGTGTGCTTTCACATGCCATGGAAAACCTGTTATTACAGCGGTTTCTTTTCTGCCTTTTCTTCATACTTTTCAGAAAATGTTCACACA
Organism: Dendrocincla fuliginosa; assembly: GCA_035047845.1. Lineage (NCBI taxonomy): Eukaryota > Metazoa > Chordata > Aves > Passeriformes > Dendrocolaptidae > Dendrocincla > Dendrocincla fuliginosa. Next base: position 30,735,533 of record JAWWMO010000178.1, on the reverse strand, counting down.
AATCTTACCCCTTCAAGTAATCTTCTGTGTGCCAACCCCCCATCAGAATCCCAGGAGTCTAGCCATTAACACATTGGTTTTATGCAAACAAAAAGATTTAAAAATAATGGTGACATAGTATAATAGCACAATTAGATGAGTGACAACTGGCAATTAATAACTAAAAAAAAAAAAAAAGGAGAAAACAATGAGAGTTTAACCAGAGATAACGGTCTGCAAAATAACAGACTGTGACAACACAGAATAATGTCAATTGTCACTTCCAATCATCAGCAGCTCAACCACATCTGCTATCACACCTGTGCTCTCTTCTCTGATCTACTCTGGCACCCCAGAAATATCAGGCAAAGAGCCAGCCTTGCATCCCCAGCTCTCTGAAGTCTGGCTCTGCTACCAGCTCGCATCCCTCTTACCTGGAATGGATCAGGCACTGACCCTGCACCCTCAGACTATTCCTGATTGATAAGGATTCACTGCCAGTGCTGGGCTTGTCATCCTGCAATAACAGGTCCTGGGACCACCAGGAACTGCTGACCCCGTTTGCATTTTACAAACCCATCAGTCAGGTGAGATAGCTAAAAGAGCCCTGCTTACAACTGAAATTCGATCCACATAAAAATAGTGATGAAATAATACATTGAAATTTCTTTTCCTGCTTAATCTAAGGACACTTTCCGCACACCAAATGTGGCAGGGAGAGTGGGGGAGTATGTCTACCTGGTGTCAAACATGAAAATTCAATTAATGCACATTTGAAAGAGGGATCTAGAACTTCCACACATAGTCCACTTTTATTCTAGAAATAAGAATAATAAAAAGCTAACACCCAGGAGGCTCATTTTTGAGAAAGACGCTTATCCAAGACTAATCAGGGGGCAGGGATGGGAAAACAGGGCTCTGTTATGGCATATAAAGTTGTTTACTTCAAAGCAGACCTTTTAACAGGCTTTTCATGGTCTTTGTACTTCTGGTTGGAAATCGGCTTTCCTGCCTTCTAACAGTTTGTCTGGTGGCATCCTCCCAGTAAGTGCCCTTCCTGCCCTGAGAAGCACCTTCCCCTGCAGAAGGACTGCCTGTCAATAAAGACTGAGAACTGCAGCTCCTGCTGGCATTACACTGCTCCCTATAAGTCAAGGTGTTTCCAAGGGGAGGGCTTAGATAGTGCAAATTCTGCAGTGGGAACACTGGGGTAAGTTGGATCAGGCAATTTTACCAAGTTATTTCTGGAAAAAATAAACACTGCTACTCAGTGCTTATGATTAATAATGTTATCTTGTAGCTAATTTTATTCCTTGCCCCTCTCCTCTCCTGCCTTCCAATTTGGAAGTGCACTTAATTATGAAAACATGAGCACCAGACTGTGAATTTTGATATATTAATTTTACCATGGTTTTGTTTCTACACTGCACCACCAAAGCTCTCAAGGACAACCAGCCAAGGAGACAATGAAAATTGTAGCACCTGGGGTAATTTTCTTAAGCAAAGTCAACATTAGGCAATTTCTTACTCACAAATTGCATTACATTACTGAAACCTATAACCATGATGCACCTTGCTCCTGTTTTACACCACCACCATTTCCTTTGATGACTGGAGACAGAACAAGGACTCTGAGGTTTGTTCACTTGGGTTGTTTTTAAGACAAGAACCAACGGGATTAGGAGTGCATGGATGCCTTGCCTGGGTGAGGTCAGCTGCCCAGCACTGAGCCCAACCATCTTGTTCACCATCCAGTCACTGACTCCTCTCTGTTCCACTCTAATTGCAAGTTGGAGCTCGGGCCATATGACTTCTCACTGCCCAGTCTCTGTATCCATTCTTTAGCTACCACTAGCCCACAGCTTTAGAGGCACCATCCAGACAACAGCTCTAACATTTGCATGATTATTTTGTTGTCTCTCTAAATTTGTTTTAATTACGTAGATAGAAATATGAGGCATGGCATTAAGGCAGTGTTAGAACTAAAACTCTCTGAACAGTGACCTTTATGATCTACTGGCTGTTCCAAAAATCACAATGAAATTATTAGGTCAGAGTTGGCTTAATACATGTTTGCATAGTTCCGAGGCAAAATGCAAAAATAAAAATCTGAGTAGATAGAATTATTTCCCTTCAGCTCATGTAATTAAGGTTTAGAATAGTTAAAAACTCTGATAATTTTGAAACCTTTTTTAAAGAATAAAAATTTAAACCATTTCCACTGAGAAAATGTCTAAATGTACACTCCCATTTTTTTCAAACAGTTGAGGGTTAGGTTTTCAATTACAGCAACTAGGAAAAAGCGAGACAGATTTCCCAGCATTTCTAATGCCACACATGAATTAACATGATGATAATACTAATGATACTTTTTAACTAGAAAATCTTTAGGTCAATTATTTTTCCCAAGTCTATTTTTACCAACGTATGAAGCTGTAAAACCCCAGATGGAATAACATAAGTTATAATGGCAACAAAATGGATAACTGTGTTTCTAGACTTGGTCTAAATTGTGCATGTTCCAAAATTATAAACCAGAGTGTTTTATATGTTTTTTTTCAGAATAATAACCACCTCATTCACTTGGAGATGGTGCAGAAAATTGAGTATCTTACATTTGTAATGCTTTCTAAACCACAATACCTTTAAATAATACAACATTCATTAAAATACAAGAGTAGAGCAAATTACTGTACCAAACATCCTCTGCATCTTCGTCACACTCTGCCCCAAACTGGCAAATGTCACAGGTCGATGTCTCTTTTTGATTGGTTTCACCTGAGCCTTCGTTGACTGTTTGATGGAAAGCAGAAGAATTTATATTAGTAAAGACAGCACTGTAGCAAAGCACTTCTCTTTCTCTAGAAAAATCTATTCACTGCAGCAGCTTAATGTGCCTCTCACAAGGCTGATGGCTGGCCAACAGTGTTTCTGACTGGGGCCAACACAGAGATGGTGGTCTGTCATAAATCCCCTGAATTATGGAGTTAAAAGGAAAACCCTTCCCCTTCCCTTTCCTCTTGAACAATGACCTGCTCAAGCTGCAGCCCAAAGGTTGTGTCCCCACTGACCCTCCCTGCTTTGTTCCCTGGGAAAATAATGGAGGTGTATTGATAGCATCACATGCTGCCTGGTGTCCTCTATCTGTGAAGGCCTTGAGATGGCCCCAAGGGGATGCTTTCCTCGAAAATGTTTTGAAATTACCTGCCATGTGGTGCAATCTAGTCCATTCCAAAGGCAAAACATTTTTCTCTGCAGAAGTACAGTTATGAGCCCCAAGGACTAGTTATCTCTGGCAGGAAGGATTTAATGCTGTCCACAGGAGAGGACAATCTCTAGCATAGGTTAAAACTGAAACCCAGGGAAGTCAATGCCAATATCTGCAGTTGTGTAAGGTTTGTACCTGGCCCTTAAGTCAAAAATATGAAGGGACTAAGGGGAAAATAAAAATATGGGTGTAAGAGGACTGCAAAAAAATACTGATGGCTGAGCACTGAAAGACAGAAAAAGACCACTAAGGCAGGCACCAAGAAGAGGGTTTGTTGTAAGATCCAAAGGAAACATCTATGTTTTTACTAAAGTATATAAACACCCTTTGATATCTTTTGAAAGAGGCCACTTCATAGCAAGACACTATACCTAGCGATATCCTTCTGCCAGTTGCAGAGTATTTAAACAAACACAGAATTTAAGCATCAATCAGCTTTGACTGATGTTGTTATCTGCACAAACAGTCTCTGCAGTGTCGTCTCTCTTGCATTTGGAGTCAGCATTGTGGTGCAGGGTTACTGCACACCTGGGTCCAGCCTACCAAAGCTGCTGGACATGCTCAAGTGAGTCAGCAGCCCCAGTGACACTGACTGGACAAATCATCTGCCTGAGGTACATCTGGGTTGTTACCCGAGGCTTCTGTGTCAGAGTGCTCTGACTTTGAATAGGCTACCTTTGTTATTTACTCAAGAAAGGACAAGAACCCCAAACTTTCACAAAGCTGTTAGAGGGGAAAGGGCGTTTGCCCCAAGATGAGCAAGTGTGACCCCAATGCTTGTTTTTCAACAAACTTGCTTCCTTATCCTGGAAAAATTATGTAACCTTTGTCATGCTTCCCACTATGTAAAAATGTGAATAATACAATTTCTACCAGCAGAGAATACGGAAACAAGTATATTAAAATATTGTGATATGCTTAGATCCTACAGTGATACAGACCACAGAAATACCTGAGGTAGATGACTTGCCCAAGGTATTTTTTCCTGAGCCTTCATATAGTCAAAGGAAGTGTTGGTATGTTTTGGCATGAACTATGCTGTGCCACTTTCTTGTCAGGCATGACTAAATTTATACTATATTAAATTGAAAAAAATCACCTATGATGAACATGCTGATTATCTATTTGCAGGAATTTGCTCACCTTTATATCCATAAAATTCATGTATAAAAAAACAAAAGGGAAACCAGGAAAACACATGCTGGATTATTGTTCTACTGCACTGTCAGGCTTTATAGTCTGAGCTGTATTTTTTCTGCTTCCTTAAATAACTGAGAAACTCTTATTATAAAAGTCAATGTACAGGGGAGGACAAGGTGTCCAAATGCCACATCCTCACACCATTAGCATCTCCATGTGCTGCCTGTGTGATTCTGACCCCACAGCACTGGGAGGCTCATGCTCCTCCCCACCTCCCTGCAGCTGCATCCAGGCCTGCAATTTTCACTAAGTTTCATTTACATTTTAAAAATAGAACTCTCTTCTATTGAGAAGATAACTTTGACAGCCAATCTTGGCAGGGAGATTTCCAGTGGTTAAGATATTAGGCAGGACATGTAACGAGTGACTGTATGCAAAGCACAGTGGGACCTATGGGCAGAAGACTTCTTACGACAGCCAAGCATTCCTCACTTATCAGAAATGACAATTGCTCCAGTTGGGGAGGGTGAGAATATATACTTTATGGAATAGAGCTTTAATTTCTTTATTTTGTTATTCTGCAAATCACTTCCCCTTGTATTTCCTTTTAATTAAAAACATATGCCCTGTTTTCTTCCTCCCTGTAATGTTTCCATTCATAACTGTCCAGTACGTGTGGTTTGACCAGGGACCTCACACAGCTCCACATCACAAGGTAAGTGATACAGCTACTTAAGTCATTAAAGAAAGACATTTGAAAGACTGAGCATGCTGAAGAGAAGTTGCTGATTTAGAGAAGAGCATCCACGCTAAGGCATATTGTAGTTCTGAATTTCTACTAGAAAATAATAGGTTACTCCCTCACATTTTCCTCAAGCAGCTCTCCAGCTTTCTATAGTCAATGTGCACTTTTTCATTAAATGTCTAAGTGTGCAGCAGTCCTGATTAAAAAAGACAGCTGTTTATCTCGCTTGCTCTTTCTGTTGGCAGTAACCACAGATAATATTATTCTTTACATTTCCTAAAGGTGTGTTTTCTCTCCGTACACAAACATACCCACTGGCATATGCACCCACACCGAGAACTGAGACATACAGGGGCTTGTTTTCTCCATGCTGTGCAGATAAGTGCTTTGATAAATCCAGGCATCTTAGAATGAGTTATTTTCCCAACATTTCCTGCTGCTTTTTAGCTTGAGGACTAGTGGATGCTTATTTTCTAAGGTGACTCTTTATTCTTTTTCCCCTCACTGCACTTGCTGTTTTGCACTTCTTTTATAACCCAACTGAAAAAGAAATTGGTTAGAAAAAATAATCTAGCTTCTGGATTGCTCTTCTAAAAAGGAGAACAGTTCTTCTTCTCATGCATGTTATGTAATTCTCATATTAGTAACTGTTGAGGTTCTAACACCAAGATCCTGCAAGAACACCGTAGGGCTCCAGGGAGGCTGAAGCCCACCGTGTATTACTCACACAACTGAGAAATGTTAAGCTGCAAATTCCTATTTGCATTAGCAAGATTGGCAACTTGAAGAGTCCAAAGAAATGTGCTCAAAAGGGTTAGAAGGTCACTAACATTATCTGAAAGTCACTTCAGAGACTACGTCAATCTCCTAAGCAATATAAATTCTTAGCTGTGAAGGCACTACACACAATTTACAGAGTCAATGGACTGTGGTAACCACAACAGCTTCTGTTTTAATCATTTGGTCCTTCTCTGGCATTCTCACTGCACTCAGATCAGATAGGTGTGATTTCAAGAATATCTGTATTGTTTGCTAGTCCCACACGAAAGAAACCATTTCTGAGGCATTTTGCTCTGTTTCCCTAGCTGAAAAAAAAAAAGATTGAAAGTATCACCAGGAGATTGGTCTGACCCTGTGCTTATCTCCCGTAACATCAGGAGAAAACTAAAAGCCACAAACTGCTCCCCCCACTGTGGACACCTTTACTTTCTTTTTACACTTAACCTCTTGAGTCTTCTGTAGGTGCTAAAACCCCAAAAAATCATGCTGAGACTTTACCCACACAGTTTCCCAGACTCATGCTCTACTCGGAGTTGGATTCGTGTTTAGATGTTTTAACAAATTGACACCAAAATCTCTGCGCTTGAGCTTCTGAATAACCTTTGCTCAGTGTCTTCCCAAGATGCTTGACAAGTGTCAAAGTCAGGATGGAAATAAACCCTTTGCAATTTCCAGAAAAGCAGCTCCAGTGGGATGGTAAGGAATATGCACAGCATCTTGATCTGATACACCAAGTGTCACAGGGGACATGCACATAACTTGCCCAAAAGATCATATAGTGAGGAGTAAATGGAAGTGAGAAGAGTATCTGGTGAGCCATGAGGGTGAGAGACAATTGGGTGTCAACACCGGCTAAACACAAATCTCTGAATCTCTCTTTGCTAACGTTCCTCTGAAGGTAATAAAGCAAACTCAAGAGAGCCTCAGCTCAGTTTTCACATAGCTTTGTAAGACTATTACAACAATATTCGATAGATTTTAACTATACTGAGAACACAACAAAGAAACAGTATAAAGCATCAACACACACTTGAACATATGAAATATGACTATAATGAATTATGAATTAAGACTACTATTACACAGTCTTGCTTTGACTGATGTGATCAGGATGCACGCTCATCACTGATTCTCACTTGACTCCCCATGATGGGACATCTTCCCTATTGTTGAAAAGAAGAACTTCAAAAAAAGCTTGCTCTAGCTCATTCTAACAGGATACATGCTTATTTTGAGCTATAAAATCTAGGTAAAAACAAAAAATAACATGGAGATGAGAGCTGATGGCCATTTTTCTGTTGAGGAATGAAAGACAATGTGCAAATCAAAATGTAGTGGAAGAGGAGGAGGATGCTTTTCAGAACAGCTGAGGTGATCTTGCCACATGCTTCAGTCCTAACAGGAGTGCTCTGAGCAGGTGAGAAGGTGAGTGGATGAAGTGAGAAAGCTCTGAGAAAGCAGGGCAGAGAAGCCAGCATAATTTACTAAATGTGTTAGAACAAACACTACCTGCACCTGTACTGAATGGCTAACACCACCTCACAAACTGTGCCAATAAAAGCCCAGATGCTGCAAGCGACTTCACTCTAATCAATAAGTCTTTTTTTTTTCCTGAAAGCATTAGCTCAGTCAAAACCTGCAAAGTGAGAAAAATGAAGGGTGTGAAGCAGGGGGTCAACTCGCGAACGACACTACTCTGGAAGTCTGGCTGAGGCTCAGAACAGCATTACAGTCAAAATGAAAGGAAAATGGCCTACAGTATTGGTAATAAATTCAAACTCTGACGTGCCTTGTTCTGCTTTACTCCTGCCGGCTGGCTCTATCTCAATAAATACTAATTTGCTCTCTCTCCCACCCACAAACACTCTGGGGAAATTACTTATCACATGAGAAAACAGTGTCTCTATCCAGCTCAGGACCCGACACAGAAATTCTTAAGGAAACCTGAAATATTCTCCTTCACACCGATGGACCTTTGATCAGTTTCTCCATACCACCATGGGTGAGTCCTTGAAACCACCTTTCTGCTACCTACAGGCACATGATTTAAACAGCACCAGGGTCGTTGCCATACCTCAGCTGGCTGCCCAGGAAACCAGATCACCTTTGCCAGTGTTTGTACTGCCCCAGGTCCCATCTTTGGAAACCTCTGCATTGCCATGCTCAGCCAAGTGCTGGAAAAGGTTAACAGGATGCCTTTGGCATGTTGCAAATACCTAACAGGGTTTTTGAGGAGGAACTAGATGCATCCAGCCAGCTCAGATTGCTGATAAAACGTGCTCTTATCTTATTGCTAAAGACCATGTAGATAGAGCCTGGCACTGCTTTGATGCCAGTCAGACTCAATTTGCAGTGTTTTCCAGCTCTCATGTTTATACTGTGACTCTCAGCTTCTATTTCCTTTCTTAAAAATCACAGCTGGTGGATTATCTCAATGTATAAGGACCTCAGCTTCTACGTATACATTTGTTTTGAAAGGTATGTCTAAGCTTTAGGGCTGCGGAGAAAAAGCTTGTGAGTATAACTAACAGCAGAAACTATAACCTTTATAATTTTTAAATACTACTTTTGTGGGGCTGATTCATGATTTGTCACTGCTGTGCAATGCTGAGTTGATGACGGACAAGGAAGCAGCACTTTTGGAACAGCTCACCCTTGTGCACAGCCTTGTGCTGAGCTCACCTACACCTTGTGCTGAAGGCTCTGCTTCTGCCCTGGAAAGATTCTCATTAGTGCAAGTAAACAGTGTCTGGGAGTGCCCCGAGCTCAGTAAATGAGTAGCACAAAAATTGTTTCACGTTATTACTAAGCACTGCTGCTCTGTCTAGCCCTATCTTTATTTTTTACCTCTTTTCTTGCTTCCTGTCATGCCTTTTTTCCCATTCTCTTGTGGCTTTTCCCACCATCCCCTGTTCTTCAGGGGCACTTTCGTGACCCAAGGGCCCAGCCTGGAGCGGCTCTGACAGCCCTGCAGTCGGGGTGCTGCTGCTGTGAGCAGAAGCATGGGCTCATGCAAAGCTGGGCGCTCCTTGCTTCACACAGCTCAGCATCTTGGAAACCTTGGAAGCCTTCTCCAGCTGTCATCTGGGGGCTCAGAGGTCTCCCCTGGTGAGATGGGCAGCACTGACACGCTCTGAACCTCATTTATCGTGGCTAAAAGTGGATGGGAATGGTTTCACAGGAACAGCTCTCCTGCTCTGCATCTGTCTGACTGCAGTTCTCTCAGCCGGCACAACTGCAGGTCTCTTACAGCATCTGTGTCTGAAGCCAGGACATGACCCCCTCAGAGAACTCTGCAGGGACTTGTCTGCATTTGTTCAACTCTGGTCAGGAGGGAACGGATTCAACTCTTACTCAAAGTTTATTTATTCTAAATAAACATCGCTTGCTTGTGTCTGTATCATGCATATTCCTACTGCTCCCACAGTGCATTTGATAAAAAATTAAATACGATTAGCTGAGGCCAGTTCCTCCTAGCAAATATCTCTAATGGCATTTCAAAAGGAATGGCTCATTGAATAAAATCCTATTGTAAGCTTTTTGAATGCTGACATGAAACAGCTATGATTATTACACCGTTGTGCTGTCCCCCTACGAAATGTGATGTTTGCCTGATGTATGTGGGATGCCAGCACTGGAGATTTATGAAGGTGTACAATGACCAGCATTGACAGTATTTGCCAGCTTGAGGAAGAGGAGGCTCATTTAATTTTGCCAAGAGCTTCCCCTCATAAACAGCTTTGAGTAAAGCCCAACAGCACATAGTGACTATTCATCTCTGCCTTGCATTAATTTAATTTTAAAATCACTTTCTTGCAGGAGAATTTTCAAGAAATAAATACATCTTTCTGTAAAAACATGCTGGCAGTGCTTCCAAAGCTTTTGTGGCTTTTTTGTCCCTGCTCTCATGTATTTCTATATGCCCAGCAGCATGAACAAAACAACCAAATGGACATGGCCACAGCTGGAAGATGGAATGCAAGGGGTCACCAATCAAGGCCACTATTAAAAAGCCTGGAAGGAGATTACTGGAGACCTAATCACAAGAACCAGAAGATTTTTCAGGAGCAAGGAGAAATAAAAAAAGATGATGTCTGATTCCTCCCTCACGTTGACTTGCCCAGTTACACAGATCATTGAACCTCAGCACTGTGTCAAGGTAGTTAAGAAACTGGAGTCCAGGAAAGTACCCAATGTCTTAACGCTTTTCTTATTTGTCATAAAATGGCCATCAAAGGTTACCCAGAAGGAGAGTCAAGTGTGAGCTGCTGCTGGGAGGCTGGTCCTATGTGCCAGAAGGAAGCAGAGTAGGCCAGGCTCGAAACCCCCTTCATCCCCTCTGTGGACCATTGAACACCCTCTCCCTGCAGACCTGCAAAGCCCCTTGCGCTTCAGACTCTGCTGAAAAGCAGGGACTGGTTCTGGTCCCACCTCTTCCTCATGTATGTCTGTGCAGAAGCTGCATCCCACATCGCCTGAAACAGCAGCTTACTGCTGGATACCTTGGACCAGATGCACTAAACACACTATGCAAAGATCATTTGATAGATGGAACATATGGACTACATACATGCCATAACATGGCACTTACAGCAAACTCTATCAAGGAATACTGTATTAGCTTCAGTTAGAAGAATATGAGGCAGCAGTGCCGCGACCTGTAGGGAAAGATGCTACAGTTGGACATAAACCACAGAAATGACCAGTCTGTGCTTTCCCTGACCGCTGTCAAAAATCCACATCCCACTTGAGGTTCAAAGCACTTTCATTCATTCTAGGCAGAGGGGAACCTGCATCGCTGAATTTAGAGAGATTTAGGGAAAAGAAAAGAAAAAAAGAAGCATCCAACCCGTGGTTTCACAAAAAAGCCTGTAACAAGCAAATCCCAAATGATGATGTGACTTTCCAGGGCTTTTCACAGGGAAAAGGTGTTTTTGCCAGCTTCCTACCTGGTGGAAAGATTAACAGAAGACATGAATGTGAACCTTCACAGCTACTCATCTTTCAAGAAACAGAATGAAAGGAACAAAGATAAAACCTAAAAGAGCTGTCTAGCATCCACTTGGTGACTGCTTCAGTTTTAAGATCTTTGTCACTTTGCTATTGATTTAAGTCTGTGTATCCTTTTGAATATTAGTATGGCTAGCAAGATAGCAACATCATACATAAAAATGTTCTTTATTCCAGAACAGATGAAACTCCCAGTGGTAAAAGAAGATTTAGGTATCTCTGAAGATTTCTTATCTCTGTGCAACATAACTCTCTAATGGTTCAGTGCCTTGGAGGGTCATCTGAGATCACTTATCACATAAATCAAATAGGTGGCAGGCTATAAGAATGGAAGCCTATAGCAATTTCATGTCTTTGCTTGCAGACATCAAATCTATCTTTTAGGCAGACTATAGAGGAGATAATATGCCACTTCATTTAAGCCACTGAAGAAACCCAAATCTCGGTATTAACCAATTTTAGGAAGCTGCTCCTAATCTTGACTCCACCACAATTATCTTGGGAAACGACTGGTTTTAAATCCTAAAATGCGGACCACAGACACTGGTCCTGGTTTTAATTTATACTAAAGCTTCTGTAAATCACTCTGGCAATGGAAGGGAGTGCCAGAGCGAGTGAAAGTCCAATTTAGTTTATGTCCCATTTACATAATCAGCGTGTTGTAAAGTGGCTGTACTCTAAAAATTACTTGGGTTTACCTTTCACTGAATTCAACAAGAGAAACACAGTTTTCTTCTCCCTCTCCACTTTTCTTCCACGTTATACTCCTTTCTGTTTATTTCTGTGGTGTTAATGCAGCTTACACACATGTAACCAAGAGCTGGAGCTGCACTGGAGCTCAGAAGTAAAGAATATGTGTGCCAAGCTCATATTTGGTAATGGGATCTCAGAAGGAGGCAGCTCAGTCAGGTCCAAAACTGACAGTGAAACCCCTTGTTCAGCCAGGCTGTACCCTCATGGTTGGGAGCCATGGCAGATGGTTCATTACCTGCCTCTTCCTCCACCAGCTCAGTGATCAGCCTGAACACAGAGGATCCCCAATCACCATTCACAGCTCCTGCCCCAAAAGAATTAAAATTTTCACAGTAGGACTCCTGGATTTGCACTGTCACCACTGAGCTGATCCTTGACACTTATACGACCAGGGCTTACCCCTGTGTTTGCTCCTTTTTCTGTAAGTTAGAATTCCCTTAAGAAAAAAAAAAAAGGTATTTCTGCCTTCCCAAGGCTGTAGCTAAGTACTCCTTGGGTCTCTGCCACAGCTCGGGGTGCATAGGGGTGCTGGCACCTAAAGAACTTGCCAACTGCAAAATCTCCAAGTTCTGCAGGAGGAGATATGATATTTATGCAATGTAGAGTCTATACTTTACATAACCCTACTGTTCAACAAACATGAAAACATATGGCATTAGCTAATTGCATGAAAATATGTAGTAGTAAGACAACCTTTCAAGACAAATGGGAAAAAAAATAATTAAACCATATTTTTCCATTTTATTTCCATTATTAATGGGAAGGTCGAGTCATTGCATGAGCGGCACCATTACTGGTCTATAGTACTCTTTGGTTTATGGTTTATACAGTGGAATAGTCGTGCCCACTGCACAGAAGTCATTACAAATCCTGGCAGCACTGCTGATATCCTCAGCAGAAAGGCAAGGGAGTTCATGAATGAGTAGCACAGCCACTCCTGGAAGGGTGGCAAGGATTTAGGAGAAGGAGTCTCCATGGACCAGGTCTGTGGATAAACTAAGGATCTTATTTTGTGCTGTCACCCAGAATTTACATGACTGGGAGGAAAACCCTCCCAGACCTCCACTAACAGGACAAACATGTTGAGTGTGACACATCAAACAGCCTTGATATGAGCAGCAGAGAAGCGTGGATTTGAATCCATTTACACCAGAACAATGTTGCCCTTCTGAGTATAATTTTACAGATGTGTTTATGATATAGGGGGAGCCATATGGCACAAAAGGTTTAAACATTTAATCTCACTTAACTTCAATACACTGCATATACAGAAAATTGGAAGCCCAGCAGGGAAAAGCCAGATTTCATTCTCACTTAGTCATGATTAACCTTTATGAGCTCGCTCAGAGTTTTGTCACCTGCGAAGTCATTCAGGGCAGGCAGGCTGCAAAAGCCCTGACTTGCTGCTTTGGCCAAGGTGCTGCAGCTGCTGAGCTCGAGCTCTCCAAGGTCTGTGCTGCCCAAAATGCAGCACATTCCCTGGCCTGAATGGCAGTGCAGCTTGTCCCATACCTTCCCCGAGTGTGGAAAGTGTAGAAGGGACCATTAGGGAGTGAATGACTCCAAGGGACTCTTCCCCTTCTCTCCCTGCAGCTGGGCTTCCCTGCGTCGCTCGGTTGGGTCCAGCTGAGAGCAGCCTCACACCAGCAGACAGACGCAAGGCAAAGAGCTGATACGTACCACACTTTGCAAATATGCTCTTTCTCATTAATACTGATTCCCACACACAAACACTTTAGCTATATTCACTGATTGCATTACCATTGCAGAAGTGTAATTAACAAATTAAAAGGGAGGATTGTGATTCAGTTTAATTTGGGGAAAATCTTTAAATAAATAAAATAAAAAAAAAAGGAGTCTGATGAGTCTGATGTTTGAGGATCATTCCTCTGCTTCTCATTTTAATGCCTTGGACATGCTCTAAGAGAAATGCTTTCGTCAAAACAAACAGGTCCTGGGTATGCTGCAGGACAGGCATAGATGGGACCTTAAAGAAGCACAATGAGACAAAAAACAAACAAATGAAAGAAATCCTCACAGATGCTAAACCAGATACTAGATTGCAAATGAAGGTGTATCATCATCAAGAGAGGAAGGGGAAAAATGCCAGCTGGAAGCTGCTCAGACTGATCTGAGACTACCAGCTTATTCACAAAAATTTACAAAAAGCAACAGAGAACATGCACACCATCAATCCAAGTATCTGTGGAAGGAGGGAACGTAGAAAATCACCTGTACTTGCTGCCCTTACGAATCCTTGTGTTATAAAATAAGCCAGTCCCACTAAGTAAATCAATGTTTGCAAGAGCAGTCAAAACTCCTGAGCCAAAGTTTCACTGCATTTCTCTCCTAACACCAACTGAGCACACTTGGAAGACTGGCTGCAAAATGATTTGCACTTCCCCTCACATTTCCTACAAAAAACACCTTTCAGGTGATCTAATATTATGAGAAACCATAATCATTAAGGATTGATCATGCTAATATAATTTTCTGGATGGCTTATTAACCTACTAAGACATGTTTTTCTCTACTTCCCTTCATTAGCGACAGCAATAATTAGGTAAGGACAGAGTAGCAAAATTGATCATATGCTACTGCTGAAGGGGACAGAGAATGTATCATGGACATTTAGCATAATGTTCTCCAAACTCGAGATGCATTAATTTTATTTAGTACCACAGCTATTTTCTGTCTTTGACAGAAGGAATCTGTTAATGTAGATATTGTATAAAAGGAGCTTATTTTTCTCCTACTCAAAAATGGAATTTTCTTTTTTCTTTAAAGTTCAGAACACAAAATGAGATGAGACAAGAAAACATCATCCTCTCAAGTCGTCCTTTCCCTTTTTTCAGTCTCCTCATGAAAGCGGCACTTTAAAAGCAGAACAGCTGCAGAGCTCTGGCTAGGAAGCAAAGAAGTGAGTTATACTGTCACCTCCCGGACAATAATCCCCAGAGACACTTTCCTCGATTTTTTTGGGTCAGCTTCAGACAGCCTTCCCGCTGCCTGCCACCCCTGGTCACCAGAATAAAGCATCCGTAGCTTGCATTCAGGTGGCTCTACTTAGAATACGTGTATACTTACATACACAAATTGCACGAATTTGCAGCAATGACAGAATAGCTGCACTCTGAGCCCGCATGAAGGTCAGTGACACCAGCAGCAGAAGCACCACCCGCGTGTGGGCTGGAGGATGAAGGAGCAGCCACGTGAAGCATCAGTGCCTGTGTGCTGCCCATCACCCTCCCGCCCTGTGACCCCAATGCCACGGCCCCAGCCTACACAGCAGACCCTTGAAAGAGAAACTGCCAGTTAAGTGGCGACCCTGGCCACATCTGTGATGTGCTGAGTAGGGACTGGTGTCACCCCGTGATGGGCTGCCTCAAGCCCGTGGCTCCAGGGAACCTGCAGCAGTAACTTTCCTGCACCATCCTGCCAGCACGGGAAGCGTGTGTAAATGGGAGAGTGACAAAGGCATGGCAGCAATAGTGAATTTTTACTTTTTTTCGTTATAAAAATGTGAGCGACTGGCTTTCCCTGAGATCTCCCCCCCCCACGAGCAGTAGGCAGCTTTCTGTAGATAAATGCCTCACAGGGAGCTGAAAAGAGTTGACATTACAAACTTGGCACTCCGATGGCGTGCTGTACGAACAGGGAATGGGAGGAGCTGCCAAAGCGAGAGCCAGAGATAATATAAAAAGCATAAACCCAGCATATTGACCTTATTTAAGTCCAAACAGCGTAACATTAGGATACTTAATGCAAAAATGCCAAAAATATTCTTTACACACACATTAATGTTTTCTTTAAATATGCAATTCACTCAATATCTGAAATCCCCCCTCTTCAGATGCAAAATCCAAAATAATGATTATATCAGTCATTGCTTAATACAGTCAACTGTGGCCCTGATTTTCATGCATGAATGGTCATTTACATATCATTACCCATCATGCCATCCACTCAGATTTTTCTTTCTAAACAGAGTAATATATTTAAAGTTGTCATTTTAAAACAAAAATGCTTAAAACAGGAACTTTCATTTCTTGTTCTCTTATCTGTGCTCTTAGTGGCTAATAGACCGGAATATTAAAATGCAAAATTCTCTGTGTGTGTGACAACTGTCACAGTGAGAAGATCTTAGAGAAGAGACAATTATCAAGGGATTTTTCTTGAATTTGGAAACACAGATAAATATGAAGAGAAAAGCTGAAGCAATCCAACCAGAAGCAAAACAGTAATTATAGTATGTTCTATTTTTCTAACGCAAGTCCTTGTTGGGGGCAAAGCTAGTTCCATGTTAGGAAAATCACTGCGAACATGAGCGCAGTTAGAAGCTTTGCATGAATAAATTACAATTTTTCAATTAATATTGCCCATGCCCACAATAGAGGAAGGATTCTTTACCCCTCCTCCTGCTACTTATTTAAAGTCATTTTCTGCTATGTTTAATTAGGAAATTTCTCTACAGAAGGGAATGTGATAGAAGATTAATTCTCTATTTTCTCACCCACTGTGTCAGTAGACTCAAGTGGACACTATAAACCCCAGTTAAATACGATGAGGATGATCAAGCACGGAGCTCCTTTCAAGAGGTCGCGTCCACAGACTGTAGATCTCATTTCAAAACAATAGAAATGAGTTAGAAAATGGTATCTCTCCGTGGTGCAGCACCACAGAGGAACAATTACAAGTGCTTCATGGTGCGAGGGTTCACCATGCTGGCTGAGAGGGTTTGCTATCACGGCTAATGACACCGAACACTGCCGAGTGAGAAACAGCATTGCCACAGCCACTGATGTGTTGGATCTGCTTCTCCCTTTCACCAGTACTCCTCTAGTACTCCCATCCTATTTTACATCTTTTATGCCAAGTATGAAACAGCAATTAAGCACTAAATAATGAAATACTCGCTGGTGGGCAATATAATAAAGTTTGGGGTTTTTTTTTGCTTTTTTTAAGGGAAGAAAAAAAGGGCACAAACTATATTTGTTTTTAATGAACAGTGAAGGCAATGAGCTATTTACCCTCAGCACGTAGAGTCCCATGAATGGTCTACTGCTGCCAATGCTGAGTAAATATCGAGTTAAGGCTTTTTAAAACTGAAATCCAAGGCAGAGTAAGAAAAATTATTTAGAAGAAACTCAGACCTACAAGGTGCTGGGACATGCAAGATACTACCCTTTTGACAGAGAGGGTAAGCAATTTTCTCAGGAGTTTTACTAATGGGGTGGCTGAACACCAAAACCAAAAAAGCATGAATGATTTAGAGAGGAAATGCAGATGTAGCCTAGTAGAGACTGAGAGCTTTGCACATTGATCAACTAGGACCAGATTTGTTTTAATACAATAGAAGTTGCCAGTACAAACCTCCTGGGGACAGGAAACATCAAAACAGGACAACTGCCAGAAGAAATGTGTAATGCAGAAGAAATTTAAAAATTTTAGTCTGAGCTTAAAAAAATAAATCAACATTTTGCCTAGTCCAATGCCTATTTATTCTCCTCTGCCCCTGGCATTTTGACACATTTATAAGACATTCTTATCCCACTCTGCTTGATGTTACTTCGGTTTCATGTAGAGAAACGCTCCTGCAGAGCATCTGAGAAGGGGCAGCCACCTTTGCAGAGGCCAAGGGAGACCTTGCAAGGATGACATGATTTTGCAAACATGACTTCTGCAGCGAGCTTGGGGGAATGGAAATTTTTTACTTTGGAAAAGAGAAGACTGAAAGGAGACGAGTTCTATGATATAAAAAAGGAATGTTAAAAAGGAATGTTAAAAAGGCTGCTATAAAAAGAAGGATAATCAATTGTTCTTCACATTCATTATTTCCAAGACAAGAAATAATTGATATAATTTACAGCAAAGGAGATTTAAGTTAGATATTAGGAAATTTTGTCACCCCAACTTCTAATAATTACCATGTGCTGGAACAGGTTGCACTGGAATGAAGCCGGTGTGTTCAGAAGTAGCTTCTGAGACTGGTCTGTGCAAGGTCTCATCAAGGGATAGTCTAACTATAGATGTTCCCATCAGACTTGAGAAGGACGGATGATATGATCCGTGGAAGCTACTTCCAAAACTATATGCCTATGACTACATCATCCCTTTCCCACAAGCCAGGGAATGGCTGGGCCCCACACCATACACGACTCAAATCTTTACTTGTACAAATTCCCATTGAAATCACAGGGCATTTTTTGGTAACATAAAACATCTTCATGACATCTAGGTGTGTGATGTTTGTTCACATACGGGGCCAGTACATAATTTTGCATAATCTTTAAAAGTTCCAAATCCTGCAAATTTGAAAGATTTAGTCACACCTAAGACCTTGTGGACAAGACTCCAGCCCTTCTGATCCTGAAGAGGTAGGGGAGCCAAACAGATCTTCTTCCTCCCTCAGGAAAGAAGTTTATTTTTTTAGATAGAGTGGCTTGAATACATCTCTTCCAACTGACCAAGTTTTTGTTCCATTACAATAAAATACATTTTAGAGAAAAGGCATAGACCTCTTTAAAGGAAAAACACTTTAAAAAAAATTGTTAAATGGGTTGCAAAATCTATGTTAATGTGGAAATACAGGTAATGCACTGCATTTCCCAGAGCAGTCAGCAATGAGTTCCCAGTGTTATCACTCAGCTCATCATCCAGCAGCCTGCCAGCCTCATGCCAAAATGATGCTACCTGTGGCAACTGTGCCCCGATGAGAAGGGCAGAGGTGATGGAAGGAGTGACGCTCCTCATGCCAGCTCCAGATCTGCAGATGGCAAGGCTGGGAATCTCAGGGCGCCCTACTTTAAACCTGAGCAGCCCGTGCCTGACTAAATGTGTGCCAGGAGCCTCAGCAGTCCCCTAGAGCCACACAGCACAGAGGGCCTGCAGCCACCTTGGTTCTGAGTCCCCTGGAGCTTCACTTTCTCTGCCACATCTGCCAGAGACATAGCACAGCGTCTGTCCCCTCTGCTCCTGTTTCCAAGGACCGAGCAGCCCTTGTACAGCAAAGCCAGCCTTCAGCAGTTCCACAGTCTCTGGTGCTTGCAGAGAGTGCCCACGTGGTGTGCTTTGCTACCCCAGTCTCTGGTGCTTCCAGAGAGTGCCAAAGGTGTGCTTTGCTACCCTCCTTTTTCCTCTGTGAGCAGTCAGGCCCAGGGCAGAATCCCAGTTTATTTGCACAGTGATAGCACAGCCTTTCAGAAAGGAAATACAAAATAATGAATCAGGTGCAGGCATATCCATCTGTCATAACCAATAAGCATGTGGGTGCCATGTGAATGCCTGGTCACTCCTGTAATTACCTGTTAAAGCTGAATGGGCAATTTTCAGCCTGAAGCACATGAAATGCGTGAACATTTTAATGATGCACAGAACAATTAAGAATATTACATGCACAGTTCCTGATCACCTTGAGATTTTCTCTCTACTTAGCGCTGGGGAAACTCAACCTCTTTAACCCCTGTTAGAGCAAGAGGGCACAGCTGGAACCAGGAAATGGTGAGCTGAATAAATCACAGCAAGGCAGGCTCTTTTTAAAATGCAACTTTTTCCTTCCACAAACTCTTAGATAATGATGGAAAAAATGTCCCCAGTGAATTCTGATGGGGAAAAAAAGAAAAAAAAGAAGGAAAGAAAGAAAGGCCAGAATAATAAATGTGTCCCATGTGACAGCTGGAAAAAATGAAAGGTCTGATTCAGGTCCAATTCTAATCAACAGGACTCTCTCCATTACCTCTGCTAAAAAACCCACTACACACTTTATGTTTGGTTGAGTCGATAGAGCGCAGAGTTAAGAAACAAGAAAGCTTAGTCCCTGAAATGGCAGCTAAGGATCAGGTAAGCCACCTAAACTCACCCTGATGCAGTAAAGCTGTGGGTATGAATACACACAGAACACATACAGATGGTATGGATGCTATTTCAGCAGACAGCAAACGCCTTGAGTCTTCCCCTCAAACATGGAATGAGGGGATGGACCGAAAAATAAATTAGACAGAAGTCGACCAGATTCTCCAAACATAACCAAGCAATGTAAACATAGCTAAGCAGTGCAATCCCACATCTAGAGACAGAAAAAAGGGATGTGGCCCAGTGTGGTAGGGAAAAGTCTGAAGTTATCACATATTAAATATTTGCAATAGAAGATGCAACGCTGTTCTTTCTCAAAACATTGTGTAAATTTGGCTTCAGGAAAACCCCTGGGGATAAATTCTACCTAGTATGTGACAGCATTATGCAAGAACTGCTATGGTCTCAGACATACAGCCAGGTGAGGGAGGAGGATTTGCCTGCTAACTCATGGAAGGGAGGTCAGCTTTCAGCTCCTCTCCAGTGGTTGCCCGCTAGACTTCAGTAGAGCAGAACTGTCTCCTAATAGGTTGGGGACCAAGCCCTGGGTGTTCACCATGAAAATTCCTTGGGAGAAGATAATTAGCATACAGTAGATGTGGGTACATTTCTCTGCAAAGCCTGTTCAGTGTGAAAGAAGTGTAAACATCACCTAACCTAACCACTGCTTTCAAGTACCTTATTTTCACACTGAGTTGCTATAAACTATCCCCGTAGAATTTTGTTGTAATTACATGCAGTAAAAGGAACAACCAGGTAATTACCTCAGACTCCGCAATAACATTTACACATTAAAATGTAAGTGCAAGGTGCATAGCTCGTATCCATGTTTTAACAATAGGAAGAACAGAAAACTACTCATTTGAGGGGAAAATAACACGTTGAAAAGCCCTCTGCCAGCTACCAGAGGTCTGGTGCTGTCCCAATTCAGGCTGGGTGCCTGCCTCCACTTATAACCCCACTGACAGCAATGCACGGTTTTAGAAACAACCATGTGTGTCTCTAAGGGGCATTTTATCTTCCTTGGGAGCCTGGCACCCCTGAAGCATACACAGGCGAGCTTAAATGAGTCCATTTATATGTGGAGAGAGGTACTGGAGAAATCGGCTTTCTGACTCTGGTCCCTGAGCGTGCCACGGGCTGGGATTAACGGGGGCTGCCAACCCTTTGCACTGCTCTCAGGCAGCAATTGCAAACGTGGGGGAGAAGGTGGCATTGGATTTGCCACATTTCACCTCCACAGGGTTGTCTTCCACATTGAAGGATTTTCTGTCTTTCATGAGGTTTTGTGCTTCATTTAAGCCCTAAATAAAGCGCAAATAGCCCATGGGAGTAAACTTTACTCTCTACCTGTCAGAATAATTTCCTACCTGAATTAACTTGTGAATACACTTTAAAGGAGACACATCTTCTCTGTAGCCTGATTACTTGCCTGCTTTATTTTCAAAATACTTTTTTTTTAAGCTGCTTTTCCATTTTGTGTGCAAGTGGAATCATGTTAATGGACTGACAGGGTGAAGAGCAAATGCAGGCTAGGACTTTATGTGGTGTATGTGAATTGGTTTATATACCTCCCCCAGGCACGACTCGTCCCTTAACATTACTCACATGGGCTCTGTGCCTGCCTAATTTCCTAGCACCTGCATGCTTTGCAGACATACTGCAATGAGCTCTTGCTATGGTAGTTGTGAATTTTTTCATCATTTTCATCGCAAGAGGCTACACAAACCCTTGCAGTTTGGCCTGGCTGAGTGGGAGGATGAACTTTCGGGATAACTCACCAAAAATCTCAAAAAGACACTTCAAAGAGCAAAAATGAAAGAAAAAAAAAAGAAAAGAGAAGCAAAAATGCTGGTTAAATATCACTATTCGAAATGCCAGCAGCCCCAATGAGCTGCAGCCCTCCAGACAGAGGTGATTCATAGAACCCGCACAAATCTCTGATGCACCATCTAGTAAGACCCTCTTTCTACTTGACAAAATTTGGGGGCAGCATCACATGTCTTACTGAGGGGTTTCAAAGGGGCAGCTCTCAGAGCTGGCTCCTCCTGCCCTGGTGCCCCAGTCGGGGTGGCAGGGCTGTGCCAGCAGCACCACGGGAAGGCGGCAGCAAACCCCACCACCCTCTGTCAGCTCCAGCCACCCTCTCAGCTGCAGGCAGCATCACCTTCCTGATCGCACTAGGCAAACCAGCCAGAAACAATTACCTGCTTTGATTTACGCTCTCAGGTTTCTTTTGAACCTGAACACCCACGGAGGACAGCAAGGCTTTTGTGTTGCTGCCCAGAATCTGGACAGGTCACAAAATCCCAGCCAACCAAACCAGAGCTGGTGGGCCTTTCTTTTCTAAGATAACAGTTTGCCAATGGCCTTGTTTGTCACAAGAAGAGATCTCATCCTCCACCCTCCAACATTTTGGCGAGAACATCATGAGCCTGCCACAGACAGGCTCATGAAGAAGTCAAGGAAGGGCTGGTGGGTGGCAGGAGGACATCTGAGAGGATCCCACCTGCACCACACAACCTGCATCTAACCAGATGCTCTGCCTAGCTCTGTGTTACCACTTTATTAACGAAAACACAGATCTCTTCAAGTCTTACTATCACAGGTAGTTTAATCAAAGAGCTAATGAAGCAAGTGGGGAAAACAGAGCCATACATTGTGCTAGTTCCAAGAAAGATGCTTTAGAAGAACAGAAACAGCCAGTGTCCCGACAGTTGGAGGTTGAGATGGCTGCAAAACAGGAGACCCAACCCTGCCAACACAATGGACCACTTCCAGGAGCTAAGCCTGCAAAGAGCTCCAAGTCCCCACCTGCATACGCAAACCCTGCAGCAGGGCACAAAACGTGGTTCTCCCTTTTCTCGAAGAACCTGATACTTATCACTATCACAGCCTATCTTTCTTGCACCCTCTGGCCTGGATCTGCATGCACTTTTTTCACTGTTTCCCATCTCAGAGTCCTGACTGGCAGAAGCACAACATCTGCCCCTGTGGGGTTTAGGTCTGCATGTGAGGGGTGGTTCTCCTCAAAGACCTCCTCCCAGCTTGCCAATTCCCACAGTAGTATTTCTTTCTTAGTTCATATATTTAATATGGGATTCTTTTATGGAGAGCATCTCCCTAATGTCTGAGCAGCTTCACAGCTTAACGCTGTGTCTCTCTGCTTCATTAACGCTGCTGTTTTCCTAACAATATTTCTGTGCTAAAATGAAATTCACACACTTTGCATCCCATGAACATTAAAGACTTTTCAGGGAATAAATATAATTGCTCAGTACATCAAGTATGATTGATCCCTCTGCATCTCCTGGTAATTACCCTCAAGAACAGTGTGCATTAGACACTCCCTTCTATCGGAAGTAGTGCCTAGGGTCTTGTGGTCAGGTTTACTAAAATACCCCTTGCAGTATGTGACCTCTAAGACATATATGCACATCCTATTTAAGTGGATTTCATTTTGCTCTTGGACCTGCATCTGACCAAAGGAAAAACATCCATTAAGATATTCTATGACACTACCACTATTTGAGAAAAAAAGAAAAAAAAATAAAATACAGCATTATGTTTTTCTATCAGCTTCTACATTTTTTTGCTTACTTATTTGATTCTTGCCCTTTACAAAATATATTTACAAACAGAAGTCTGTATTTAGACCTGACTGGATATTAACATTTACAGAGCATCTATTTACTCTCTGGAAGCACAAGATTTTGTGGGACTTTGGTTGAGGCAAATTTAATTTTCACAGTAGCTAGTATAAGGTTATGTTTTGGCTGTCTGGGGTTAAACCACTACAGTCTTTTTAATGATTACTTTTAATTTATAATATAAATAGATTAACAGAAATTATGCAGTATCAGAAAGCTTCATCTCAGTCTGGGATCACACATTCCTGTGGGATAGGTACCTCTCTTTTCCCCATATTGTACAGCACCATCTATACCTACTGATGGTCACTGCCTCTCTGACAGGTCTGGACTAGGCTATTCTTGCTCTGAACCAATCCCTATACAAACACTGACGCTGAAACACATTACTACTTACCCAGTAGTACAATTACTTTATCTTTTGCTTTGAATCCCATTATTTCTGATCCTGAAACAGTGGCAAACCTAAGCATCTGAGTAATTTCCATCCTAAATAATTTCTGGTCTTTCACCACTGCCAAGGTAAAGTGGTGCATCTTCTTTATGCTTGCTTCTCTAATATTTGGTTCAGAAACCTTTCAAAGCCAGTGAGGACATTAAGTTGTTGAAAAATGTTATACTCAGCTTCAAAAATCCTTGCCAGACCATAAACACCATGTCTTTGTGAGCTACTCTTTTCTCTTGCTACCAGTATCCAAATGGATGGATCTAAATAGTCCAACCAGCTGAGCTCTAAATCACATCAAAAGTACCATTAACAAATGGAAGAAATTTTACGGGTCATTCTAGAAGACATTCAATTTCCTGCAGCCTATCTGTATTCCTTCTTCACAGTGTTTTGGCTTGGGATCCCAGAGACTTGACCAGAGTTCAGTGATTTATTCGCGGAGAGTCTTTGGTCACACTGTTCCCATTTTTTATTTAACTTTTGCAACTGGTCTCATGCCAGCAGACATTCCCCAGCACCTATAAAATGTTTCAATGCACAGTTTGCTGGTGCATACTTTGCAAAAGGCCAGACCTTCTTGATACTCCCCTTTTCCGTGCTGTCTGCTCACACTCTCCAGCTAGCCCATAAACCAGTCCTGAAATCCTGAACAGGCCTCATGACACCACAGCTTTTTCCTTAATTGCTTCCACAAATTTTGAACATCCCTATTGCCTCTTATTTTGGAGTTGGATGGGAAGGAGTGAACCACAACCTCTACCATCTACTGAGCACATGACATTGTTGCAGATCTGTTTTTTCTTTGATTTAAGGCCTCTTAAATACACTTGAGTTCACAGCAATTTTGTACCCTGATTCACTGAACAGGCTGAGGAGTGCAGATAATGCTTTCAGGGTACTGGTAATACATTTTCTTCTCTCTATGTATTCTAGTACCCATCCTCATGCCTTAATTGGGTTTGGGCTTTTAGGTGCTGAAATTATCGTTTCTAGGACTAGGCAGCCATCTGAAAGCTTCAAAGCTAACCTCTCTGTTACCAGATGAAGAATCTGCTAGAAAAACTCAGAAGAGAAATTAGATGTCACCTGTTGATTACACAGTAGTAGATCCCACCATTACTATACAAGAGACAAGTGCCATAGACCCTCACCAAAGAGCTCATCCTATGATGAGGTGCCCCTTGAGCACAAGGACATTTGTCCTGTCAGGATGACTAAGGTAACCAAAATGTAGCTACCACATTCTCATTAACCTGTCACCTTCTCTCAAAGCTGTTGAATGCCAGAGGAGAACTCAGCAATATCATCATGGAAACATCTGCTCTCGAGCACACGTTAACCTGCAGGGGCAGATGTGATTCCTGAGCTAGAGAAAATGGGCGGCTTCGCACAGGAGAACAGCGGCTGCAGGATGCTGAAGGCAATGGACAGAGGATAGTTTTGAAGGCCATTTACATTGTCTCACTGGCTCTTGTTGCCCTTTTGGTTCCTAGCTTTCTTTTGCATGGTATCTGTATCCGCATGTATCTACAAGGAACATCCAGAGAGAAGAGAATCATTGTGCACATTTCACACGAAGAGCCCTAAGCAGGGAGGCTATGCTGAGGCTGCCCACTGCATGGACACTGCAGTGCTGTGTGTTCCCACTGCCCAGCCAGGGCCCAGCACACTTGGCTTTTTTCGGGGGCCACAAACCTGAATTTTCTCACTTTGCACATACTGAGAGTAGGAGCTGGGATTACACATCATCGGCCGTCCTGATATAGGGCCAGAACGCGGCCAGTCTCAGCACAGTCTTTGGGAATAAAACTCTGAACTCAACTTTGCAGAAGTCCAGGTTAATGCTTTCATGCTGATCAGCATTCCTCTGAAGGATTTGCATCCCAGTTCGGAGTAGAAGGCTTTGAAGGAGATTGGGCTTGCAGTGACGAAATAGGGTAGGCATTCCACAGACAGGTAAGAAGAAATTACTATGGCAACACAACACCACTTCATTAGAGGTGGAAGAGCTCTTTGCAGGAGAGCAGTATGTTCTATGAGGCCTAATGTAAACTTATCTTCATGGCTACAGTTGAAGAATACCTGAGAAAAATAGGTGGGTGTATAGATAACTAGAAAACTGGTCTGTAATGCCAGAGCACATGGAAAGCACAGTGCAAAATGACAAAGAGTACCAGAGTCCCCACCACCAAGCTTTGGAGGAACAACGCTAACTACTCCAAGATTTACACCTTGCCCACCTAAATAAGATCATAAATCTTCACCTGTTGAAACTACCAGCTTACTAAGTTCAACTATGAAGTTCATATTTCTATGAATTTTGCATTTCTAAGACAATCCAGGATACTGCCAGCAACTTAATACATTTATAATAAGCATATGCAGGCCTACTGTACCAACAGTATTTGCGTAGCAGTTTTGCGTGCTCTGAATATAAGTGGCTATTAAGAGAGCCAAGAGCAAGGGTTAATTATGGTATTTAGGAAACAAACCACCTCTACCTATGATTAATTTCTCAGACTTCAGCATTTCATGAAGCTAGACACACAGCTGAGTAAATAAGCCTTG
Organism: Dendrocincla fuliginosa; assembly: GCA_035047845.1. NCBI lineage: Eukaryota > Metazoa > Chordata > Aves > Passeriformes > Dendrocolaptidae > Dendrocincla > Dendrocincla fuliginosa. The sequence goes on along the minus strand of JAWWMO010000178.1, from coordinate 30,709,341 downwards.
TGAGTTCAATTTGAACCATGTGTAGAAATTAAGAAGGGTGGGTACCATATTTCCTTGGGTAGGGAATGGAAGTCATCCCATTAAGGAAGGGGTTTGGATCTGTGTGAATAAACCTGGCTGCTTCTGCTTGTACTGGGACATGATCTGAAATCAGATTTGCAGTCGTGCTGCCGGGAGACTGAAGAGGTCAGCTGTTTGTTTTATAAACTGCCGATGTTTTCCCCTCTCCCTGTCTGCTCCAGTCTCACCAGAAAGCAGCATGATGGATGGGAGAAGGTCTCTCCCTGATCCTGAAAACCCCTGCAGTGGAGGCTGCAGGCAGGCTGTCACCTCTGTCTGTCACTCTTGCCAGGGCAAGGAACCACAAAATATGCTTGGTGCTAAGGGTCCCTGATTAGCCCCACATTCAGCACAAAGCCATCATTATCCTTGCTCCTTGGGCCATAATTGTTACACCCCATGGTCCTCTAAAGACATTTATAAGCTGTGTCTCACATAATATAATACTGCCTGTTGAGTGGCAATGCTCCACAAGACAGAAGACAGCACTGTCTGGAAAATGCCTTCTCTGTTTCTGCAGGCAGCACCTCTGCTGGGCTCCACATAAGACCTGCAGAAAGATGCACCCCTTGGACACATCAAACACTGAGCAGGTTATGAGTCTATGAAGTGAGGCCACAGGCTCAAGGTAGAAAAAGAGAAAAAAAAACTTCCCCAGTCTGAGCACATGAAAGCATGAAAACTTTCAGACTTTTTCGATGAAAGGTGGCTTTAAGCATCTTTCCTCTGAAGAGACTGGCAGAATAAAGCCACTGCTGGAGCACTTGAGCTTTCTACTCTCAAACTGCCTGAAGTCCACAGGGAGCACTGCCTTGGCTTTGGTCAGCTTTGGATCAAGCCACGGATGCCAACGAAAGCCATCCCAAGAGCAGCATAGCTTGTGTTGGTGCAGTCTGCCCACGTCCCACAAGAAAAAATCAAGGAGAAGTACAGAGAATTATCTGAAGGGAAAGTAATCCTGAATTTACACTTGGGCAAAGCACAAAGCTTTGTCTTTATTACCCCTCTCCCTAGACAGACTTTTTCTTTCCTCTTTCACGTTCACCCTTGAATTCCTTACTTGCTTTCTGGGGACATGGGCAGGTTTTGACTCTTGCAGTAGGTATTACCCAGAGAACAATAAACAGGTGATTTTCACCTTCAGGTGCCTGAAACTTTCTTTAATGTTTCATTACAAGCACAAACGGCTGGCTGGCAGTGCACACAGTGCAACTTAAAAAGAACTGCGGGTCGAAGTATCTCACAGCAGAATATTACTGTGGATTTAGCACTAATTCCAGCTTTATTCCTTTCCTAATTCCTGTATCACATAGCCTTATCTACAGAGAGATAAAGTCCCTTGAAGTGCACTTGCTCTGATGCATGGATGGAAGACTTTTGTCAAAAAATGTAAGATTTGCTTAGAAAACAATCGTCACTATATTTAGACCACAGTCCACTCCAAACTCCCCAGACAGGTTTCAGTGCAAACAAGCAAAAGCTTCCCCTGGCTGCCTACAAAAGCTACATTTCAGACAAGCCTGTAGTCTACCAGGGTGATGATTTTAACCTCTTGCTGTATTTCAAGCATGGCCATGCTCTCTTAAAGCTACGACCACGATTACCAGCACAGTACTTGCACACCATGTCACTAATTCCCCAACTGCCTCAGAGTATCAGTGTCCCTGAAGGGCATTCTATTGATCCATAGGTAGATTATGTTACTCGCTTGGCTTTGGAAGATACGTGCTCTCTGCCCAGCATCCCTGCAGAAAATGGCTGTTTAATGCACGGTCTGCCTGGGTTTTTCAGGAGCTCTTCAAGCCAAACCATAATGGAGCAAGGCACAGATCTTTTGATGTCAAATCCTGTATGATTTTACAGCTGGCAACAAAGAAAATTTACATTTACAGTAGACAGCAACTTTCAGCCAGCAGGATTTCAAAGCCCTTTATGAACTATCATTCAAAACAAATAATGCTGATTTAAGACATTTCTGGGTTGAAACATAGAATATATTGAACAGAACTACTCAGCAGCTTGGGGTAAAAGGTGAAGAATATGACATCCAATTGAATGCATGCAATGCAATTTTAGTTAGGCAGGATGCAATTACAAAAGCTGGAGTCTGGCCAAGCCACCAAGGTTAACTACTCTACTTTTTCAAAAAGTATCATGGGATTTTTCTAATGACCACAAGTTAATGATGTTGTGTCTGAAAGTCAGCACCTCTCCCCTTAGAGTGACCTTTACAATCATTTAGTAACAATGGTCCCATACCAGATCCAATGAGAGAATCCCAAATCACCATTCCCACCATCTCAGAAATTTGTTTCTCTTAGAAAAATAGGTTTGGAAGGGATCAAGTGAGTCACTAGGTCCAGTTCTCTAGAATCACAAGAAAGATCACACATATAATCACATCACAGATATTGAGTCGAGAGAGTTCGATACACCTTCAAGATTCACTTCCAAGTTATGAACACCATAAACTATCACAAAAGGAGTTACACAGATCTGTGATAAATTCAGCTAAGTAGCAACTTTCTGTACTTTAAAGAATAATACGCATCATGAACTTTGTGGTCTCTTGCAGTACATACATCCTTGGACTATGCAAGAGAAGGACCTGAGCCTAAATACACAGTTACGACAGTGGACTCCTATGGACTGTAGGCCATATATGGATTACTCAAGTAATAAAAGGACTCTGGCAAGCTATTCTTTATTACCCACCAAATCAGAGACACTACCAATAATTATAATTAATAAGAACATGTCCCTGTGTGACAGTGAAAAAATCTCATGTAAGTCAAAAAATCATGTGTGGCAAGCCAACTTAAATATAGTCATTAACACAACGAATACTTTATGTTCTCTGCACCAATTTTCCAATATTCTGATATTAATATTGGTGTACAAATCTTTGGCTGAAAAAAAATGACAAGTTATCTACAATTTTTCTTTTGCCACACATGCCTTTGGATTTATCTTGGCCAATCCATTTTTTTTAAATGGACTTTTAGACCATTCACTCAGTCAAGAGGTGGCCTGTGCTTTCAACCGCCTGCTAGAAAAATCATTACAAATAAAATGTAGAATTTAATTGTGATAACAAATGGCACTTCAAAAAAGGGGAATGGAAAAACTAGAAATCCCAAAGGCCTTTATAATCTTCCATTCAGATCTTGAGTATTGCTCATGCAGACCAAACCATCAGCTATTACTTGTTGGGCAACATATATAACATTGTTAGCTACCAGATATAAGAACTGCATGTGTCAGTAAGCCTTAGGATATGATCTACCAAAATCAACAGCGGCTTGAATGTTGATTTCTCTGCGCTTTGACCCTCACACAGCACATTACAACAGCTCACCTGCTGCAGAACACCATTTGCACAGCTCGTCTCATGCCCCTTTGTTGAATGATTCGCGTCTGATTAGGTAAACGAGATATTATGACTGACCTTCTATAGAAAGTTCTGGGCTATGCTTTTCTTGTGCAGGATATTAGATAAAGAAATCATAGTAGCCTGTGGTAGCCTGGCCTCAAAAATCTAGTATTTTAAATCAAACAAAGGCAAAATAAATCCAGCTTGGAGAAGTCAGGGCAATTTTTCAGGAGCTCCTCTGCCAGCCTTGAAGATCTCAACGGCCACCAGTGACCCGAGCACCCATCCTACAGGATCTGTCTTGTGTTAATTCATTAAATTCTAAGCAAACCGTACAGTAGCTCCACTGTTACTTTTAACACTTAGCACATTGTACCATCATTTGCCAACAGTTACTTTTTCTTGGTGCCAACATTAAACTTGCAGCTCTAGTGAGAGCTTAATGGGACTGAGATTCACATCAAGTTTGCCAGCAATTTCAGGTTTTGACACATTTTAAGGTCACTGGTAGATGGCTCTTTGAGTTTTCACTTGTTTAATTGTTTACAGGTGAAATGGCAAACCTGATCTCTGCTCTTACACGAGCTGGAAGTGAACATACATTTGTGAGTATCTGGAGAGAATATCTGGGAATTCATTTCCTGTAGATAAACCCCCTATCTTCTGCTCCTAATACTCTGATCTTTATTTGATTAAAAGGATTCATTCTGATTTCTTTCCCTGAGATATTGCATAATATCACAGTGCCCTGTCTCTTTCGTGAGATCTCCTCATAGGTCACTTCTTGGCCCTTCTCTGAGTTCCACACCTCAAAAGTACCACTGTGGGCACACAGCTGATTTTGCTCCCAGTCTTGAAATATGTGAAAGTATTTAAGTATGCAGGCAATGCAGCCAAGCTATATTCAAAGGTCTCTTCTGTCATCCAAACTGAGAATCTAAAATCTGGTGTTAATATTAATCAAAACCGGTTTATGAATGTAAGCTCCTGCTGAAAACAGAGAGATGTGCATATTCTCTTCGGTTGGATCAAACCTTTGATGGTTGAAATATTTTTCATCTGGAGACACCAAACAGAAACAAAAAGAGATTGAAGAAAACACAGTTGTTAAGACTGCCTTTTCTCCCAGCAAGGAGGGTTTTACAGCTGTGCACTTGGAGAAGGAAAAGAAAAAACACCCCACAACGTTTATGTACCCTGGTATGAGTGCAATAACTCAGCAATAACCCAGCACATAAAAAAGAAGCATACAAAAGGCTTCAGGTGAAAACTCTCTGCTGTGCAGATGCTTGTCTGCTTTGCTGGTTCACCCTCCAGCCCTCCACAAAGGCAGCTTTAGGTCTGGGAGATGGAACGGATCACACTCTGGCTCTGCCCATTAAAAGCAGCACTGACAGCTGTCTCCAGACATTTGGCTCTCTATACTCAACCCCAAACCTGGAAACAGCAACCAAAGAAAGCTAATGTTCTTGGTGAATAGACAGATGAAAAATGAAACCTAAGAAACCAAATTTGACTGTGTATTTAACGTTTCTTCAATAAAAAAATGTCCTTTTAAAACCCAATGTGGCCTTCAATGGAAAAATTTCTGCTTTAAATGAAAACTTTTGGATACTTCTTTTGTGCAAGAATTCAAACTTATTTTGATTTTGGAGCAGGCTCATTGGAAACACCCGACTTTTACAGGGTCTCTTCTCTATGGCAGCAGACCTTGCCATCCCCAGATGCTACAGCACATTTATTCTGCCACCATGCTGAGAAGATGAACAGGCGTAAGCTGAAATTTTCTTAAGTTAGACGTATCTGGAATGCAATTCCATGCTACATATTATCTTAGTGTGGCAGTGCCAGTGCCAGTAGGGCTTGCATTTGTGTATCTCTACGGACTGTGAAGATGAAGCAGTATTTACTCTCCTAAAGGAAAATAATTACAGAACTGTAAATAGAGCAAGGTAGAAGAACAAAAGTCTTTGTATTTAAAAGCTAAAATTATCTGGAGGTGGCTGAGAATCCATATTTGTTAAGAGCATCAAATGCAAAACCAGGGTTTTTTTGTGATAAAGCCAATGGAAGCATTTTCTTTTTTAAATGAAAACAATACCAAAAGTCAAAGTGTAAGTGTAACTTCACAAAATCTTGTTCCTTTTTCCTCAGCAATAGCCACTCATGTTTGTGGAAGCCTTGCTTAGCTAAGCTTTCTAGGAATCACAGATTGTTCTGCTTCTGACCGTATCAGAAACATTTTTGGTTTCTTTTTTTTTTTATTTTAATTTTGGTATGAATGCAGATGATCTAAACACTGAAGTGGTTTTGGCAGCATGAGTTTTAAATCTCATAGCAAGTAAAACATTTTTGTCCCTGCATCTCCTTTCAGACATGTGGCTGGAATTAATGTGGCCCCTCCCCTTACATCTTGAACAGTCATTTGAAGAGGCTGAAGTGTGTGTGCCTTTTATTCTCATGTATAAAGTGAGAGAAACAGGCCAAAATGTCAACAGAGCTTCCACATGCATAAAGACCATGCAAAGAATTCCTGTCAGTTTGTTAAACAATTCTTCATACACCAACTTGAGGAAAAGAATAATATTACAGAGAATTAAATAAATTCCAGAAATCTCTCACCTCCCCCCCTGAGGAAAGAAACCACCCGTCCAAGCCCACCACTGAGCAGAACTTTTTGGAACTCCTGCTATGGGGGAGCAGTGGGGATGTTCCTCCCCCTGCCATTTCTTGCTTCTAGAAGCTGTCTGCTTTCTTGGGATTTGATTACATTCCACACAGTCTTACAGTCTAACTCTCTAACCCTGCAAACACACACAAGACTCTCTGCCAGTAGAAACATTCTCAAACCAGTGTTTTGACCAGACCTCTCCTTTTCAGGAGTGCAGTACTGCCTTAACACTGCACCTCCTTCAGCAGCATGACACTTCTCCCTCCATTCCCTGCCATGTATTTGAATTCCTGGCACCTTCCTGGTCATCTGCTGTCCATCCCACCTCTCTGGCTCTTACAAACATTACAAACCCTTACATCCATTGCTTTGTTGCTTTCACAGAAGGCCTATACAGTCAATAAACCTTCATGACACCTTCTTGAACATCGTTGTCTGACATGACTCATACTTGGAAAGAGAAACAAAATCAGCAAAGCAGAATGAGGGAAGTTACTACATTAAGGTATGACCACAAACTACTTTTACAGCTTTGTCTGTATCCTGCAGCCTTTTTGTAATAAAAGTCTCCACTTGTTCATCGTTCTGCTTCAAGAATTTGAGCTCTCTGGATCTTCCTTTTCAGCCAGAAGGATTTTATCACAGTATGGATATTATAATAAATAATAAAATAGTCATACAATACAGTCTTCTGGATCAGTAGACAAGCCTGGATCTTTCCTAGGTGCTTCTAGAGCATTTTTTCTTTAACACTGGAGTAGGATTTATATAGTAATGCAAGCTCTGATCCACAGACGTATTAGAAACCACCGTTTTAATGGGAGTTTAACAGTCTGATGCATTATTTGATTTCCAAATGCAGTCAGTGCCAGCCCATCATTAGACATCAAGGCAATAATGTGGCCCTGGGGAGCGCTTCTCCCTAGGCCCTCATCATCACTATTGGCCCTTAAATTCATGCCGAAGTGTTAGTTCATTCAACATTTTGCTCTTTTTTGTTACAGCTTAAAGAGAAGAACAGAGGGTAATTTCATACACAAATGTACAAGAGATTTGGTGTTCATCTAGTGTGAAGAAGGTAATTTAAAAGGTCTTTTATTTAGAAAATCTAAATATAAGAAACTTTGGCCTTCATTTACTGGGATTCTGAATCAGGTCTGGAGACCAATAATAGTTCAGCTCACAAACCATAAAGAGCTGTAAGCCCCACTAATTTCATGCTCCTTTAATCTGCTTTCATCAACTGTGTGGATTTTGTAAAAGCACTCAAAAATTAGATGTTACCATTTAGTAAAAGCACTGATTCATTTCTAAAGGGTTAGCTTGCAACACTACTGAAAACATTAGTGACACAGCAAATAATCCAGTGCTATGAGCTTCCCAGCACTACACGGTTTTTATTCTAGCTGCATATATATAACTGTATGAAAGTTATTCCACTCTCTTAATAAAGAGAGAAAAAACCAGCTTGTCCTGGATGTTGATCTGATTCTGATGAGGTTATAAATAAACTGTTACTTGTAGTCTCCAAGACAAACCAGTTTGGATGTGCTCAAATATCATAGAACCCAGATTGTGTTTACACAAATAGAAAAAAAAGGTGATAGCGAGCAAGGCTGTTGATTTCATTGTAATGAGCAACGCAGAGCAATTGAATGCTGTTAAGCAACAATGTGAACAATATTGCTTTTACCCATTCTCTAATAAATTTTTTCAACATGTACTTTCTTCATTTCTGTGGTCATTGTTATCATGAGTAATTGCATTGAGTGCTGTTTTATCAAATTATCTTACAACTGCAATAACCTTTCACGAAGATTTTTAGGATAATAGTTACTGTGAGTACAGAGGGAGCTGAGTTCTGAGAAAAAAAAAAAACAAACAAACACCAAACAGCTTAATGCAAATGAAAACACATTGCATACAGCAGATCCTGGCACTGTGCTGTACAAAGGCCATTAACGGAGAACAAGCCTGATGAGCTCCAGCTGATCAACTATCATCAGTTTCCTGACTGGAAAAACCTACATCATCCTTCTACTCCAACTCAGCAAAATGCTGAAAAATCCCCTATGAGCAACAGTCACGGTGCATGTCAAAGCACAGACACTTACTTGTTACCCATGAGGAAGTATCTCTGGCAAAATTAGGACTCTCCATATGTGACCCTATGCCTGACCTGCATTCCTTGCCTTCTTGGAGACGAGTGACACAGAGGAACAACTTGCCACTAGCTGAAGTGGTAGATGGACACCAACAAACTTACTACACACTGTCTGGGCATAAAACCTCTCCAAGAAGGATCAATAGGAAGGTCACTTCCAGCATCAAGGAACTTCCAGACTTTAGAGTCAAATGTAGATGGCAGCAGCAATGACAAAAACTCCTTTAGTCCTGATAAACACTGCAGAATACGTATAGCAACATCACAGAGGTAACGAGGCAGTGATGGACAGATCATGAGACATCTGTGATGTCACTGTGAGAAAGGTGACAAAATCTTAGTGTTTCTGAGATGATATGTTTTCACCATGAGAAACAAAGATGTATCAATACTATTATTGGAGTGCTGTGCTAAGCTCTAGGTATCCATGCTCAAGGAATTCTAATTTCTGAATCTAAGTGATTGAAGATAAGGGGAAATAGAAAAATTACACAAGCCTGTGGCCTGTTTGACCTAAGGCAGAGGCTAAGAAGAAGTGTAATGGCTGTCATAAAATACTGTGGGTGTGGAGAGAGAGGACACATGTCAGGAAGTGGACAGAACTAGGAACTATAAGCCACTTGGTCTCTGCCACTTCTGTATGTTCCTACTTAGCTGGCTCTCATCAGAGGAGATCTGGAATGTCAACTCAGACAATTTCTTTCTCCATAGCAGATCCACACGAGCACGAGATTCAACTTTTCTGTTTGAATTCATACATTAAACTTTTCATCTCTCTGTAAAAAGTTACAGCATTTTTGTAAGGGTTTAAAACCTGCTATAACATCTTTCAAATGGGGAAAAAGAGGGCACAAGAGAGAAGGAAATGCACATGAGAATATTATTCCATACTGAAATCAATGGATACTGATTTTGATAATATTACATTGTATTTATCATGTTCCCTTCCCTGCTCCTGAATGGGGCCAGTGAAATCCTGACATTATGAACTCAGCTGAAACCCTGCTCTGATTACTGTAAGATCTCTGCAATAATGAGATCCAGGCTGGGTTAATGTTTTCAAAGGAATGGAAGGTGTTTAATAATTTTAACTCAAAGACTGCTGCTGAAATTAGTAGTATGTTCATTTTGATTGCTTTGGTGTTCAGAACAGACAGGCTACAGTGATTTTATCACAGTCCTGGTATGGGTGAAACTCACTGGAAAGAAAAATCACCCATTTCACTGCTGCTTTGAGAATCAATAGGTAAAGACCTTTATCAACAGAAAGCAGGGGAGGTGAGCAAAAGCACTGCTTGTATTTGTTCAAAGTACAAAACGTGCAAGTCAGATCTAAGGAAAAATTATATGACGACTGAGTTAGAACTACACAAGGCCAACCTTTTCTGTACTGTCTAGAGATCCCTTGTTCATAACCTCAGGCTACTATCAGCACTGTGATGCCTGCAACAAAGTACTATGTGCATATCAGTACTTGATGAACTGAATGAATAAATGTTAAATCCCAAAGCATGATGTTCCTTGTGATCCCTGTTAAAAGCCTGCAACCCTTTAAAACAAGAGCCTTAACATCATAATCTCTGTGGCATCTAAATCATCATGAGAAATGAGTTCATTTCCCACACACCATGTTCCGCCAAGCAAAGTTATTTTTCTGAACACTTATTATGTAACTGTTCAGGGGGAAAGGCGGGACTGGAGCTAACCCCAAGTGTGCTCAATGCTCAGCTCAGCCTGATGAGATGCCTTCTGCTAATTGGAGCAAGTTCCCCTTTAGCTTCCACCTGCCTTTGGCTCTTTATCTCCCTTGTACTCTCTCAGTCAAAGTGCTGGCAGAGACCCTGAGCAATAAGCAGCTCCTACACTGCTTGGGCAGTGCTGGAACTACTGCCTCGTACTGGGAACCTGCTGTTTATTCCCAGAGATCTGTTCATGTCAAAGTGCTTATCAAGGTTCAGACTCAAAGAATAAGAACAGGACATCTGTGTCCAGGGTCTGATCTGCAGTTAAAAGATTTCTATCAAGCTGGACATTTGGACTGAATCCTGGACCTGCCTTTCCACAGATACTCTTCTCCATTTTAATCACAGGCTTCCTTTAGGCTTTTATTTGTGTTTTCACTCTTTGTAGTTACCTTGGATGCCTGTAAACTGAGTGAACACAGGACAGAACACCTTGATACCCAGCACTGTTAAGAGAAGTGAGAAAGCAAAGCAGTGTGGCTGCAGAGCAAGGGTTCAGCAAACAAGGACAAGCATTCAGACTGAGGAGAGAGGACCCAGGAACACAAATCCAGCTTAAAAAATGCCTTTCATCAAAGCTAATAAATCTGAGGCACACCTTTTTCCCCCTGGGCTTCTAGACTGCACTGTCAGCTTGCTTTCTACCACAGAGGGGCAAGAGAAACTCCTTAAAAGCAATCAAAGGAAGCTCGGATCTTCAATAAATCACATGTAGAGGATCCTCAGCTTGTGTATAAATTCAAAAGACCACAGAGCTCATGATGAAACCACAAAATTTGGCAGCAAGTGCCACCCCTTGCCATGCACAGTTGGGAAAGAAGCTGTGTTCCCAAAGCATTTATTTACAGATCTCTTGACAATATATACCTACACCCAGACCCATTAAGCCAATATCGGCATGGCCAACACTTTTAATGCTCTCCAGAGCAGGCCCCTAGAGGCAGCCAATCTCTGAGCCATGGAAGAGAAAACCAATGGTGTTGAGGTGGAGGTTTTCTCAGGCCCCAGGGGCAAGATGTGTGGCGGCTCCCAACAGGTTTGACTTCCCTGATGTGCACAGACCCAGAAGCGAGTCTGCACTCGGGCTAGACCAGTCAGACTAAAAGCAAGCTCTGATTCCGGCATAAATCAAGAGGAGACAGCACGAGGCCTACAGGGAGCAAGGAAAAGATGGAATCAGGAAACCACAATTCATCATTTATCTTCTTGGTATCCTGCTAACAACGGAAACTTCCAAACTAATGACTATTTGAATGCAGCCTTGCAATGTATCATCACTGAGGAGAGTATTGAAACATCAAATAGAGAGTTCTAACAGGATGTTTACAAATAATTATTAGGAAGTGATTGCCGAATTTTGAACTTTGGTTTGGTGTATTTACCTTCTTATATTCAAATATATCTGTACTTTGCAATATTTACACATATCAAGTTCCAGGCTTCACACAGTATTGCTATAAAAATGCTGATTTACTATTTATGCAGACACAGTACACATTTTACTGTGCTGCAAATGCATTTTGCCAAGGTGTTTCATTCCTCCCTTTGTAGTTGTGTGATTAAATATTTTGATTTTCCTCTATTTATTTTGTTTAATAAACTTTCATGCGTTTTGTTCAATAAACGTTCATGCATTTTGTTCAACAAATGCTACAGAGTTTGGTTCTTGCTAAAAAAATATAATTTCAAAAAGGAAAAAAATAGGTTTTCCCTACTAGTCCTTAGGCTTATTGCTTGATCTAAATATTACCTCCTATAGTATGAGAATTACCGTGTTGAACATTTATAAAGTGCCATATTTAATATATGAAAACCATTATTTTCTGTCCAGCTTTGGTTATGATCAGTTGCAAGAAAAAGGGAACTGCTACATACACAACCCAATACTGGTTAATCTGATTTAAGGGATGATGCTTCACTCCAAAATGAGGCTGGACCATGCCCTACACAGGAGTGAGGCACTGGTGATCTGAGAGGTTCCTGATATGCTTTGAGGACCGTCCATAGCTCAGTTGTGCCAGGCACTGTGCAAATAAATAGGTTTTAGCTATTGTGGCGACATGTAATTTCTCTGGGTAGTACTGATGTACAGTAATTCTTACCAGATATGGTGAATTGACTTTTAACACACATCAACTTGTGTTTCCCTGCTCATTGTGTCCCATGGGCAACCCCAGATGCATCACGAAGTCCTTGAGTGTCACTTCCACGTGAACCTCCTGACAGCAGCACTGAGAATGTCAAAACTTCTCCCACATCACCATATGGGAAACCAGTGGAGGATAAACTATCCCACCTGCCTGCCCCGAGTTTTGGCATTGTGCACAGGGGAGGTGAGGGCAAGGTTTGCTCTGAGCAGGAAGGTTCAGTGTGGTGAGAGGGGCTTTGATGCCATATCCCCATGGGGTTGCCATGAGCAACAAAGCAGGTGCTCACAGGCACTTCTCCCTCAGGTGCTCCAGCTTTGACACAGAATGAGAGGGCTCAACTACTTTTCACACACAGGATTGGTACCAGTTATCTCTAAGGTCTATATTACAACAGATAGAGAAAAACACAGATTTTGGAGGTTGTACAGCAGCTCAAAAGAGCCTAATTTGAGTGTTCTGAACATCCTCTGGCCCAGCCTGTCCTTCTTGCCATGTGCACGGAGGTGACTGCAGAGGCTGTGCTTTGTTCCCCTGCAGGGACCTGCACGTAGAGCCAAGTGGACAATGCAACCCCTCCACTTTGCCCTGCAAGGAGTGAAGGAGGCAGTGATCACAACAGGTCATCTCCCCACCGCCGGAATTACATCCAAAGTCACTCTTTATTAAGGGAGAAGGAGGTATGGAGCTGAGATTCTGTGTGCTTTTTGGTTAACAACATACCATCCCTTTGAAAGGCAAAATGCCACTAAAACCTATGTGAAAATGTACATACACGTCAGTGTTTATGGTGATCACAAACAAACAATACTTCTTATTACATAATTTTGATCAAGGAAGTGTATTAAAAAACACAAATGCTTTCTGCTCCACTGTAGGAAATACTTAGAAACCAAATTTCAGGTATCCAGGATGATGCTTCTGAAAACATCAATCTAGTGTGGTTATGGACATTTTCTTACACATATCCAGTGATTTCCATTTTCTCTGTTCTTGCATAAATCTTCTTCCTCCTTTAGCTGATTTGGTGAGATTCATGAGGGATGAACTGGCTCTCTCAAAGCTCCTTCTATGATCCCAGTAAAACTATTACACTTATTTATATCTCAATTGCTTATTTGTAAAATGAAAATAACTGTACTCTTCTCAGAGAGGAACTTAGCTTCATCACAAGACATACACTGACTGTGAACACTGCAATATTCTTCTTTAAGCCATAATAATGCTGACATTTTACTAGTGTTTTGCTCTTCCTCTCTCAGAATTGCTAGACCTAAAAACCAGTGCTTCATACCATGTACTGAAATGCCAAGGAAGAACATGATATAAATATACAGATACGGAACAGCATCTAGAAATGATGATTTTGATCTTTCAAAAGACAAATCACTAATCTGTGGCTCTAATGAGATATGGGATGATAAAGGTCAAGCTGAGTAAAGGACTAAGCTGACATATGAGTCCAAAAGTTTCAAAACTGATATTGCTGTTCTTGTCCCGTTGGGAAAAAAAGCGCAATCCTTTGTGTGAATTGCAGCAGACTGTTACAGGCACACTGAAGAGACCCTTTAACTGTGCTTAATGCAAGGGCAATTTTAAACTCACCCAAGGATGTGCGGACTGAAGCGTGGCACTGTGGTATTTTAAATGCCACAAAATTATTCCATTTATTCTTTCAAAAGACACTTTTAGTCTGAAACCGGTAAAAGCTCTTTCACCTCTGCACATCTTCATGAGAATGATTAATGTGATACAGTAGAAGTCGCCAGGTGACTGTGAAAGGACCTTCGGTCAACAGTAACTTGAATTAGCTGCTGACATAAAAAAGGAAAGGCAGGGTAACACAGCCGTATTCAATTTGGGGCTTGCTACTCTAGGACTTCATGTAAATCTGATCCAGAATTGCCAACAAATAAGAGGACCTCATCAGAGCACTACTGACATCCCTAACTTACACCTTTTGTCCCCAACAGTGTTAGCATCTCACCGTCACTCGCACTGGAGTGACAACTGGTGCTTGGTACTCTGCAGAGCTCTGCAAAGACTGGATTTCTGCTTCACTGGCTGACCTTTTTTCAATTTCTTTTCCTCAGGTGAACTGGGTGCTATTTTATAAAACCCAGCCCATGGTGCTTTCCTCTACAATAATGCCAATAAAGATCTGCAACTTCTCACAAGTGACAGAAGCTGTTACAAAAACGCTGGACTTCACCTGCTGCTCTTCTACTTGATCACCACTGAACTGGCTTGTCCATTGCTTTCAAGAA
>JAWWMO010000178.1:30656869-30684376 GCA_035047845.1 Dendrocincla fuliginosa | reverse complement strand
AGAAGAAAAAAGGAAAAAAGAACAGTCCTGCTTTCCAGGGCTTTAAAACTAACTGAACCAATTATTTTGTTGGGGTTTTTTATATACATATATATATATATGTAAGTAATATGGTCTTACTTATTATGTGTCCACATATTATGTGATACATATACAAACACTGATGCTCACACAACTCTCCTCTCCTTCTGGTACTGGTCTAAGAAATAGCCATAAAATGCCTTAGATATAAAGAAAGTGAGGTTCCAAAAGAACAAAGCAGGAAAAGCATCAGCCATTTAAATGCCTTTAAGCAGAAGGCACTAAGCTCAACTCTTCTTTGAATCCAGAGCCCCTTGAGGAATGGCACAAGCCATTATATCTGATGAGGCTGTATCACACTTTTTTCAAGACGTTATGGATGAAAAATATTTAACATATTTTCAAGAATTCAGCTGTTGTGTGAGCACCTGACCAAATGATCCGTAAGTGCCTGAATAAATTCAGAAACAAAGGCATTTCCTGAGGCATTAGACTTCAGGGATTGGAGTTTTGGATCGCCTGTACTTCCTTTTGCACTATTACATGATTAGGGGAAGCATGAAACACCTACATACCCCTGTAGCTGGGTAGATGGATTAATTTAGCTATTAGGTTTCAGGCAGAGCTACAGCACCAGATTCTGTCCTACAGCTGCAGTCTCGGAAGTTATAAATCTCCAGCCAATGTCACTGGTCATATCTATTCACCTGCACAAAGACTGCTCTGGCATAGAGTGTATAAAGGATATTATAACTCTTCCCCATGCATCTGCTTAGGTGGACTGCACAGTAACACCTTCAGTTCCAGCAAGGGCTCCTGCTCATGGTTTTGATAGTTGAATTAACACCATAAACAAAAATGACACTTTCTCTTAATACTCTGTTCCGTATTGCTACCCCCACTGGAAGTGATGCTCTGGAGCTGAGAACAGGAGAGGAGTCAATAGGAAGTTTCTTGGCCATTACCTTGGCCAAGCTCCACAGGATGTGTCTCCTGTCCTCCTGCCTGAGTGATGGCAAGGTGCCCACACGGTATTTTTAAAACTGTTCTCTATGGCAGTGCAAAATTAGGCATAGATCTGAGATTCCAGTTACATCTGTCTGTAAATAAACAGCGCATCTGCTGCCTGAGCTGCACAGACACAGAGAGGCTGATGTTTGCGAGGTTATTCAGGACCAGCTGAGATGCAGCTCTGCCCCAGTTTTGTCCAAATAATGACTTCCAAATTAAACCTACCATAAGGCTGCTGATCAGACCAAGCGAGAGCTCATAGGCATACTGTATCTCTGAGCTTTCAAATGCTGCCTTAGCTTCTTCTTTTTAGTTACTGATCAACAGAAGCACAAGTTCGTCTGATTTGAAGGAGGCTGTATGAAAAAATGCAGCAAACTGCAACCAATTACATCAGGTTATGGGAATGCACCACAGTCAATCACCTAACAGTGCTCAATATAAATAAAACTGATGATGTCCTATTAGGACAGAAAATTGTGTAAAAAAGCACAGTGAAGAAATGGACGAGTTTAAATGCTGGAAAAGAAAATGTTTTCAAGAGTAGCAGTGCTTCCCTAAAACAACATGTATCTTTTACAAAGGAGTTGAAACTGAAAGGAGCAGACAGAGACAAATAAGATAAGGGCCAACACAGGGAAAGGTCCCCAACATCCCCGAGGGTCTTGTGTTCTTTCAGAATTCATGAAAAAGAGGACATATAGTGAAATAGATTTCATTTCAGCAAAGGGATCACTATTAAGCTCATTTTCATATTGCCAGACCCCAGCATTTAGGTATCTTCACAGCTGGCTCTCACATACAAACACATTTTTTATATGAGACCATTCATGTTCACATTTACACTCCCATCTTGTCGCACAAGCCAAGCACTTGTTGGTAGGTTTCAACGAGCCATTTCCCACTAGGGTAGCTCAAGGATGAAGCTTCTTTCACCTTCTTTGGCAACAGTTGCTTCTGGCCATCTCCAGTGACACGATTTGGAAATACACTGACCCCAGCCTGATTCATGATGAATATGCACATAGAAACATAAAAATTGCGGGCATGCATTTATGCAGAATAATGCACACAAAATATGTATTAGGCTCCCTTGTAATACTCATACCTACAAAAGGTTAAATAGCCGTGGGTGAGAGAGAGCTATTTAAATGGACCTTTTTATAATGCCAAACAATAATGCATTCTGGTTACCTTCTGACATGGCTTACTTCCAGTCAGCATTAAGGAGAATTACTACCTGATTTCAATACATCTTGGTTCAATTTCATGCAGGCTTATTGTCTTCTAATTATCAACATAGCAATTTGATCTGCATCCAGATTAAGGCACTGCCCTGACTTCTAACACCAGAGCAACGCCTGTGGTGCTGTGCTGATTTCTCAAGCAGTAAGCAGTTTGCTGTTGTCTCACATCCCCAAGGCACAAATAAGCAGATGCTGCATTAAAGCTTGTTATACAAAACTGCTTCAGTTGTGATATACATTTTTAATATAATACACTGAGTGCATTACAGCAAAAACTTCCAGGGCCAGTAAACTTCTACAGATTCATTAGCAAGACCAGCTTCGCGATTAAGTCTAGTGAAGACTAGATCTAGTTGAAAAGAATTGTCCAGAAGCACCTGAAAAGAGTGAAAAGCTTGATTATGCTTGCCCTCCATGAACATGACTCAGTTTACCATTCCAGTTTTCTGAACACCAGCTGGGATTGCTTCTCATCAAGGACAAGCTTCACTGACCTTTCTCTTCTTTTTCTCACAAGGATACTGTGGTTGCCTTGAAAGCTTGAATTTTTTTGCAAAATTACAATTCTGACTGTAAAAGCAGAGGCACAGCTTTTCATATTCAGAATGGTTTCTACATAGGAGATGCTAGTAGGCAAATGTTTTAGAGCACGCTCTGACATGCTCTCATTCATGGGTAGGTTTAAAGGATCAGAAATTATACCTTCTGTTTTTGAAAGACAAGCCAAAGGAGGAAAGCGACATTTTCACTCCCTTTGGCTTATTTGCATTTCTTACCTACATTCTTCTCCCTCAGCTGACATTGTCAGCTGCAGGATGACAATTGAAGAGCACCTCTGGAGTACTCTTCAGCTAATCCTCTACAATGCCTGTAACCTATATAGTGAATTGCAGGTTACAACAGGAGCTCTTAAAAAACACATATTTCACCCTTCCTTCAAACAAAGGAGAATCTGCTAAGCACTTTGAAGAAACTCAAGCTAGGAGAGGATTATTTTCCTAAACGTATTTGTTTAATGACAGTGCAATGTAAAACATACCAAAAATTATTCTGGCCAGCAGCAGGCTCAGGTTTAGATAAATAATCTGATGGCTGCCTCTGGTAAACATTACATTTGTCTTGATGGTGTTTATGGTATAACTGGCTGCTATTGCTAAGAGCCACATTACTGCAGCCTTGTGTGACTGCTTACCTCAAAGAAAGAGAAGTTCTGTTACACAACCTTAGGATTACTGTCTTTTATGAAACCCTTTGGCACTAAATCTTTCCAGACAATAACAATCCAATCATAGCCAGAAGGATAACAGAAGAGCTTTCCCTTCCTCACTACTGATTATTTCTTCTGTGCTTCATTGCATTCCTTTGCCACAGCTTTTGGACATGCTTAGTATGTGCCCCAAAGGATCACCAGGCCAGGGTGCTCTGCAATGTCTTCTCCTCCTCCTCTTTATGAACACACATGACCAAGACAGTATGCTTACTTTTGTCCCCACAATATGATGGCACCTTCATCACCCTTCTTCTCCCATCATGGGATGTAGTGAAGATGAGGGTTGCTAGAACTTCCAGCATGCTCATAAGCTCAGCTGAGACATCAAGCTGCACCAGTCTAATCGCTTATGAAAAGCGGTTAAAGTGACACTAAGTCCTAAAAACCAGAATTCTCATTGCCTGTCCCCACTCTGAGACACTACCACTTGACAAGTGAGGTGGCTAAATGAATTCTCTGTGCCATTAAGACTGGAATTTGCAGGGATTTACACAGTGACACTTGTATCATACATGCTAGCACCTACTACCACTGTACAAGTAGCTGGGCACTAATTTAACCTGACCTTAGCAACTTGTGCCACCTGACAGCTTCCTGTGCTGTTCACTGCTGTCAGATCAGAGTCTGTTGAGAATCTTATGTTCCCTCTACGTCCCTTCAAATTAATGGCATTTCATCAGTTAGTTCCACAACGCCATTAAACACAGAAACAGCAGAGATGACTGCCTGAGGCCCTGATCCTGAAGTCACAGCACTTTCACGGAAAGGGAGAAAAGGCAGATTATATGCCTTGCCAGAATGTCACCTAAAACAAATGGGGGTGCATATTCCTAATTATACAGATTGCACTAATCATCTCTTCAATAAAGAAGAGACTTCTGATATATCTAATGAGATACGATGAAAGATTGTTTGGGCCACCATTTTCCCTGCCCCTAGTAGCTGTTTAATTCCTTAGTTAAGACAAAGCAAACCCCCTCCTTCCTATGAATTAAACTGAAAAGGAATGAAACAGAAAAGACCTAAAAATGAATACAGGAAAGTATGACGAAGTAGCCTAGAGGATTTTCTGGCTACTATGTATAAAGGCTTTTTCCCATATTTTTAATCAACTTTGAACCTTCTTGTGTTTTGTGTTTATAATTGTTTACAAATGTCTGTAACAGTCTAGAAAAGCTACTTCAGATATTCTTTCCAATACATAAATTTCTGATAGATTTTCTTGGCATTACTTCCAAATTAGGGGTACTTTTTTTGTCCACCCTGGCACTGGCTTTGGACTGCATCAAACCATAGATTATTGGCACTCTAACCGATACCTGTAAAACTAGCTTACCTTAAGGCAACTCCCTGACTGCCCATGGGAATCAAGAGGTTCTCTTTTAACCAGCAGATACTGTAGCACAGGAGTTGAGATGGAAAGGAGGTACTTAAATTTCAGGTAGATGGATAGGCACAAAGAAAACAGAAAATCCTCTGGAAAACTGCCCAGTACCAGCTCATGCTTATTTTCAAGTAAAAATGCATGCCTTAAAAATAAAATTTTTCACTTCATACATACTATTGTCAATTCAAAAATGGCTCATGGTTCTGTTTTCAAATAAAAAAAGAATCCAAGAAAATCCTCCAGATTTCAGCCTAAAAGCACCCATTATCCAGAAGCATCCAGAAAAGAGTTCCTTGTGTCAGAGGAGCTGGTGCATGCTGCAACTTTCCAACCTGAACCCATAAGTAACAATAATGGGTTCGGCTACAGATCTACTCTGCTGGTTAGAGGAACTGCTCTTCATGTAAAACACTCTCTTTTCAAATAAAAAACTCAAAAATTATTGTTGCTGCCTATAGACACTGTTTAGGCATCTGCCACCCTCACCTTTAGGAGACTGATGAAATGTCAAGATTGAGGGCTTCATATTTGATCCACCCCACAGGATATGGACTGTGAGAGCATACCATGTGAATGGGAACTGACAAATCAAAGGGAAATACTCAGGTGCATTTTTTACAGGATCCCACAGCACAGGCAAGATGCAAGCTTCCCATGCTGACACAAGGGAACGCAGCCTGGCCCAGACATCACCACAGCAAGGGGACAGTCATGACCACTGGGGAAGGAGGAGATAAAAAAAAACACAGGAGGAAACCAGAAAGAACTCCAACAGCAAGGATGGAGCCAAGCTTGCTCCTGAGATCTCATAGTTCGACCTTGTACCTCACTGAGTACCCTCAGCTCCCCTCTCCTTTTGGGAAATGTGAGCACCTATGGGCTATGTCCATGTGAAAAGGAGCTGGGTCAGGAGGGGTTTTGATAACAAAAGTGCCTGGGCAGGTGTCAGCTGGCCTTTTCATCGCTGTTATCTAGGTAAACTCTTGGCACATGGACAGCTTGGCCAGGCCATCTTGTCCATGAGCTGTGCTGTCACCAAGTCATCTGCTGAGCCTCTCCAGTGCTGCCTGCAAAGGCTTCACAGGGCAATGCCAGCTTTTAAAGGTCCCCTTCTGCTATTTCTGTGGCACCTGAGTGAATGGCAGGACCCTGCCTGCTCCCTGAAGTTCTGAGCCACTTGGCTGAGCTTTCATTTCCAGCACAGATACACAGGCGCATCACCACCAATCCCGGAGCACCAGGTCCTAGGAAGAGAGACAGGACACCAAGAAGGTGGGCCACGGCCCCGCTGAAGGTCCTTGCACAAATGGGGCAGGGGGAACAGCACACTATGATGTGGTTTACTACTGGGCTGAGTGACCAGCTGAGAGGGGACAGCAGTGCTTTGCCATGCCACAGGGAGCTGGAGGCAGGAGCCAGGTGACAGCACCTAATACTCACCAGGGGAAAGCTCAGTGTTGTAAATACTCAGTTGCTGCATTTCTTGGGTTTTGCTACACAAGGGCAGGGGACTGTTCTGCACATTACTAGCAAAAGCCTCCAGAGAGCCAAGGAAGAAAGGAAAGAGTAACAAAAACTTTCCAAAATATTTGAGAGCACCTGTGCCAAAATCTCCTTAGACATGTATCCATGACTAAGCACGAGAACTGAATTGCTGCTGAATACAGAGGGTGCTGCTTGCTGGTCACGGTCTAAAAGCACTGATGCAGCAATAAGCACAGCTTAATTGCTGAGAAGCTTACATATTAATGGCAGAATTTTCGGTCAGAAACATGTGAAAGCCTGTAGGCTTTGGAGCAGTAAAATAGAATTGGGGCCGTATGGTGGCAGAACAAAGTCTGCTGAAGAGTGTTGTATTTTCTGCCTTTGATAGGGACTTTCCAGAGCTGTCAGCTGAGCTGCAGAATTAGAAACCTGACATTGCAGCAATCAGTTTTGAGATTTCAAGCTGTTCAAACTCCTTGTCTCCAAGAAGGAATATCTAACATGCAGGAATCAACAGTGAAACAGGTAAAGATGCCACTGTACAAGGGCAGCCACCCCAACACCATGCCCCAGTCTGCCAAGTATATCTGCCAAAAAGGAGTCGTGGGAGAGGATGATGGAAAAAACTTGCTCCCTCTTTGAATCAGTACCAGAGAGATGATTAGACAATTCACTACGTTTGTGAGATTGCAGCTTGATTATATTTGCAGACTGATCTTCCACACACCCTCAGTTCACACTACGCTAGTGCTCCAAGCCACTTGCTGGAGAGATTATAAAAGAGCCTATTTTATCATATCCTCACCTCTGATCGCATTACAAGTGACACTGCTTAATTTTAGCCAATCTGAACAGCTAATTAGATGTAAACAGACTGAAAAATTGTACACACAGGACAACTCATTTTTCAAAAGGCCACTAATCTAAACAAACCTGAGTCCATCAATTCACTTCAACATTTGTCTAAATGAATTACAGCATAGACTAGCCCTGCACTGGCCTTCTGATTCATGTAACAGGCTCCCTCCTCTTTTGATGAAAACTTCAGGCACTGTACAAAAGAATAAGTTATTTATTTATCAAGGCTCTATTACAACAAAAGTGAAGATGCTGCTCTATCTGAAGCTAGTGGACAATGTGTGTGAGCCAAAGCAATTCCTGCCTACCCCAGTACCTTCTCTCTCACTCCCCAAACACATCACACACACCACATCAAATGCAGGGAGGCTCTTTGTAGAAACAGATAAAAATCAAATTATATTTAATCATGATCAATACTGGTTGCAACTTCAGAGCTCTTTGAGCGTGATCCTCCCCTCTGGTCTCATCCCCTTGACATCAAGGGAAATGAGGAGGAAAAGAATCCTAGACCGATCCTCCAGAGACAGCTGGTGATCCTCCTCCTCTTTGGGACTCCCTGCAAGCACCAGCTGGGGGTAGACCTGTAAATACATTGGGAATCAGAGAAGCACTGCAGGACAGAGGGAAGCCCAAAGGGGCCTGTCATAACTCAGGTGAGATCAGGAGCTACTGAAGCTATCCAGTGCCAGACAACATAAAGGAATCTTAGGACGAAATGCAGTGTAGTGTGGCTTATCTTTAAACACAGAGCAATTAGCAGGGCATTATGCATGAGGTTTTCCACTTGCTACCAAAGCCCACACAGCTTCCACTACCTGAATATGTAAATGTACACAGTGAGATGGGAGAGGGCAGATTGTGTGGATTCTGAAACGAACAAACATCCACAAACCCAATCCCTTTCTGGACTGGTAAACACAGCAAATTTACTGAACAAAATAGGCTAAACTTTGCCTATTTCATGGGGAAACTAATTTATGGTATCTAGAATTAAGGGTCTGCTGAGCCTCTGTTGCAATCTCCCATGTGACAGAGGCCTTGGTCTTTAAAATTCATCCTCATTTGAGCAGAGCAACCCAGACACCCAAGTGTCAAAACCTCAAGTGATGCAGAATCCTACATAACTTTTCATCACTTACTTCATTGTGCTATTGCCTTCATTTACAAACACACATCTAAACTTCTCTCAGAGTTTGTCTAGCTTTAATTGCCAGCCCAGCAACTCATTAGACCTTTGTCAGCATAAAGAGCCCTGCTACTCATTTGTGTTTCCCACGCTGGTACTTACTGATTGTGACCTATGCAGCCCTTTCCTTTCCTTTGACAAAGCCAAAGGTATCCATAGTTTTCATGGCAGTGTTTCTTTGGCAACCACCACCCTCGGTAGCTCACAGCCTTCTCCCCTGCTTCTCAGTACCTTTGGAGTTGCAGTTGCCACCCCTGGTAAAGGTGGAGGTAATCAGACATCCTTATCCCTGCTCAAGAGTCTGATTCTTATATATACCAGGCTAATGGTGGCCCTTTGCAGAGCACTCACACAAGCCCACTAACTACCAGAACTCCAGCTTTCTTTGTGGCATCGCTGTTTCCAGTGACATTTCCCTGCTCACTCCTCTGCTTTTTTTGTCTTTGCTCGGTGGTTGTGGCTTTGCACTTGGCCACATCAGAAGGTCTGTTCTTGCACCAGTGTACCTAGTAAAACCGACTGGGTTGCAACAGTGAACCACTTGTTTCTTACTTCCCTACTTATGTCTGTCGAGAACTTGATTGATGAAGACAGTAAGTGCCCACCTACCTCACTAGTAAAACAAGCAGATAAATAAACAGCATAAGGCTGATCCCTGTGCTGTCCATCTAACAACGATAAATCCACTTATAATTACATCATGAAAGGCAGTTTTTATTCCACTAATTGTGTACCATGTCAATTTTGCATGATGCTTGTCTCTTAATCATGGTTTCGTACAGCAGCATGCCAAATACTTCACTGACATCCATATACACTATATCAAGCAAACTTGTAGCTTCATAAATAACATTTCAATTAGTTGACAGACTCTATTACGTCAGCTCACATTGCTCAGCATTAGTTCTTGTTTATTTCTTTATTGAGCAGGTCCAGGACTGCATGTCCTGCTCTACCTCAATCAATGTCAGACTGGCGTGCCTATAAATATCTGCATTTTTTTGTCCCCTCCTTACCCTTTTTAATACCCACCCACCTACATCCTCTCAGACCTTTAGAACTTTCCCATGTCCTCAGACTTACCAAAAGTCAAAATTAAAGTTCCTTAACTAGATTTCTTTAAACCTCTATCTGCAAGATATTTGGGGCTGTAAAGGTAAAAAGAGTCCTACTTCAATATCTGCTTTTTTAATGGGTTTAAATAGGCAGTATCATCATCTAACTCCCATACAGCTAGAACAAATGAGATCAAGAAGTCCAAGGAATTAAAGAAATTCATGTGAAATAACATGGAATGGTTTTTACTCTTCTTCTCTGAATCATGATATTTTCAAAATACAATTTAGACATCTCCCTACTGTTGAACATTTTGGGCTTCTATTCAAGTATTCTCCTGAGCAACATGGCCTAAAAACATTTCATATGTTTGTTTTGAGTGAAAAACTAAGCACTTCCTATAATACTATTCAAAAACCTGGGCTAAAAGACTCGTGGCGACATCTTAAGAACTGATAGTGGTGTATCATAAAATTTTAACTCATCTGGATTTGATTATGAATTGTTCAGGATTCCTGGGCTTGTACCACATGCATTAAACTTGTCCTGTATGTGCATTTACATAAAGTAGGTGGCAATCTCCAGTTTGCTAAATGTCTGGGAATCAGTCCTGCCCTTCCTGCAGATAAGCTCACACTGACTTCAAAAATAGCAGGCAAAATTTCTGGTTTCATTTCCCAATCTCTGAAGGGAAAGAAAGCCTCTTAGACAAAAGGGAATTTAAACATCCAGTGCCGAATATATTAAATTTGTCAGATGCAGCTGAGGTCTGAAATGTATGAGTTAAAGAAAAGTGAGTACATGAACCTTTAGAAAGACTTGGCAGTTTCCATCCCATTTGTTCTTTTAAAGAGCTCATGAGAGCATCTAACAAAATCCTATGTCACGTCAAAACCAGTTCAAAGCAAGTGCACAGTGAATCAGCTTCTTCAATCACTAAACCACAGAATACATTATGAAGAGATGCACGAGGATCTGAAGGAGTTCTGATCACTCCAAGGCTGCCTCAGATCCCACTTGTGCAAGACATCCACATTCAGAGAAAAAACTTAAATGGCATTTAAGCATGTGATAAAAATGAAGCACGTGCTTGAATACATGCTCTTACCCCATGAAGTAAGGTGTTTGTAGCAAGACCGGTAGGGCTATTTGAAAGCTTAAAAACCATTGTAAGAACCCCCTATGTAAGAACTCCCTGCATAGGAAAGCAAAACAGTGGGCTAGATTTGCCTCTCACTGTCATCACGGCTAATCTCTAGTGCCTCCACAGTAGTCACAAGGAAAATTAATCCCGGTTTACAGGGATGTAGCAGACAAATCTAGACCACTACATCTCTCTTGCTGTGTTTACAGTAACAGACCAATAAATGAGTATTTGTGATTAGACGCTCTCTTTTTAATCTGTTTGCTGGAGTATCATAGGATACAAGTTGTACATGATTAGGCAGCATATTCTGGATTTTTTTGCTCTGTTTTGATGCAGAAAAGTAATTTTGACTCTTAAAGCAAAATCAGAGCATCTTCAGTACTTTTTGATGTAGGTGAGCATCTTCCATTCATGGTCTCCTTGTGCAGCTCTGAACTACTTACACAAAGTGCTAAAAACCATAAAGGATTGCATAATGTAGGGAAGAGGCTATGAATGAACATCATTCATGCTTCTCGCCTACAGAAGTCTGTGCATCTCCATGGCATCTCCTATTCATTTTTTTCGGTTTCACATGAATGGTTGAAAATGGGCCACAAATCATCCACTACCCGCCGGTTCTTTCCCATAGTATTTCTCAGTGTCTATAGCCTGCTGGATAGGTGGGACCTGTGCACTCACACCAAGAACACAGCAAGGACTTTGGCCCATTAATAACAAAGCAAGTGCAATTACAAAACACTTAATTTTTCACTGGATTTTTGCATGCTAACTTCACATGCAGCAAGGAAAACACAGGCAGAACCCAGGCAACTAAATCTAAACCCAGCATCTTCCAGACTGGTACTTTATCTATAACCCTGGAGAGCTTCAAGTTCACAGGAGCTGTGGGGATTTGCTTGAACATCTCAGTCAAGCGGGGTTGCTGAGCTCCTCAGTACTCAGCTCAAATGAGAGCCTGAGAGGAATCCAAAAGCTGGTATTCCTGTCAACTTCATACCTTCCTAGGATTTCCAAAACTGCTAATGCATCCTACCCAGCACAAAATGCTTGTGGCAAGGGCCTAAAAGTCTGGCACTTGTGAATGCCCAAGTGCTTCACATCTAGTCAACAAAAATATATAGAAACTTCATCCTTTCTTAATTTTTAAAGGTCACCAAGAGACATTAACTGCCTTTTCCCGACCTAACTCTTATATAGGTCAGATGTGCACCAGCCCTGAACCAGAAGTCATGTAATCATGTTAGGACAGCAAAGAGTCTGAGCTAATAAACCCGGCCTTTCAAGGAGCTTATTGGTTTGGGCTCAGTGCCATGCTGAGGTTAACAAGGTAAAAACCCGTTTAACAAAGGAGACATATATTTGACCATCCACAGTCAGGTCAGTCATTTAAGATTTAAGCATTTCCTCCAGAGGTATTTACCCAGCCAGCTCATGTTGCTTATAGTTGATTCTGTACCTTCTGATGCTGCTTTAAATTATATCTCCCAAATTAAATTAGAGTAGAAGAAGCTTTTCTATTGCCTTATTGCAGTTGATGATAGCACGTGGGGTCAGCAGGTATTCTAAATTCACATGAGAGAAGACTGTATCACCTGTTACACCCAGGAAAAGAAGGGACAGGATCTGTAGCTCAAAATATCAATTCCCTTTCTTTCTGAGGTAAATTAGAATACTCAGAGCATTCTCTCATATATTGAGAGCATGTATGTATGTGTGTGTTTATCAGCATTTTATACACTGCTTCATTTAAACCAATATACACTCCAGGTTTTATGGTGTATTTTGGCTCAAGTGTGATTGCTAGGACAGTGTTTACAGCAATATTCACTGTGTTCTGCATAGCCCTGCCCATCAATCAACATTGTAATAAAGCAGAAAGGAAAATCGCTGGAAAAGCAGCAGAGCTGCTGAACTCAAGTTAGTTATACAAAGCCAGCATGGAGACAAATGCAAATGGGTCAAAGTAGCCATTTGCCAGAGCTGAATTATGGTTTGCCTTAAAAAAAAATAGCATAGGACTCAAAGTGTTAATTTTTTCCTCCCTATTTTCTCTGGGTTAGTGTTTCAAGATGACTGCTGCCCCACAAAGATTTATAATATGTATGTGTTTACTCACACATCTCTAAGCCAACAGGAAAGGCAGAGCAGAATACCAAATCTATCATTAAATCTATGTGTTGGCTGCAAAGCTGCAGGACTTCCATTTTTTCTGGGTAAGATTGAAGGGATAAATTAAAAGAACAAACAAACAAACAAACAAGCCACATTTATCCTTAAAATACACATGTGAAACAAGAGAAGCAGAGAGAGGGAGAAACGAAGAGAGTTTGTGAGGTGGTTGATTTTCAGTTTAAAGGAGGATATTCTCTGATTCTTTCTGGATGACATGTGGGTCTGCTGACAAACACTGTGGTTCAAAAGACCCAGCGCTGGCTTGGCTCTGAAGTGACACACGTTATTCCCAATTCGGACACTGAAGTGTGATGCAACTTCCAGCCTTTGCCCAATTTGGATATCCAGACTCTGCTATGCAGATTTTATTTTCTCCTTCATTGTGAAGAAGTGTCTCACAGTATCAAGGTGTACCACACTGGAGTCCTAATCTTATAATTAGCACCTCTAGAAGCTACTGTAAAATAAATGATGACGATGATATTAATGAATTATGACTTGCTTTTTTCATTCTGCTTTAGTACAGATCAAAAAGAATTAACATAAAAATCAAACTAGGGTAAGATCTGTGTACCCAGAGGCCCATACAATTCCCACTAAAGTCAGTAGGACTTGAATGGAAATTGAATTCAACTAATTCAAGGTAGGTGCTTATGAACTGCCGTGCTGGGGATCACAGCAGCTCCTGGTGTGACAGTCACCCACAGCAAATCCATCGGCCTGTGAATACAAGCCAATCATCAGGGCTGAGAGGACAGACAATGCAGGGAGGGGAAAGAAGCGTTCAGTGTGAAAATGAGACCAAGGAGAAATGTTCTTAGCCCATTAAGAGCTATAATGAAATACTGCATCTTGAGTTTGTCGTTGTTAGAAGGAAGCTAGGAAACGAGCAAGAATTC
The DNA here is from genome assembly GCA_035047845.1 of Dendrocincla fuliginosa. Classification (NCBI taxonomy): domain Eukaryota; kingdom Metazoa; phylum Chordata; class Aves; order Passeriformes; family Dendrocolaptidae; genus Dendrocincla; species Dendrocincla fuliginosa. Next base: position 30,670,631 of record JAWWMO010000178.1, on the reverse strand, counting down.
ATTATAAAGCTGCTCAAGACCAAAACATGAATCATTGGGTTCTAAAAAAACCCAGTTGTCTAGAGAACCGTGTAGATGAAAATGAATGGAATCTCTTTAAATTACTCTCTGTATAAACTCTTTCACATTCATCCTTTCTGTGTTTCTGATTAGTATCTTTCTGGGATGTGGGTTTTTAAATAATTCCACACCATACTCCCAGCTTCTGCAATCAAAACACAGAAATGGCTCTTGATTCTGCATTTTTTGTCTTCATTTACAGGGAAAAATGTCTTCTGCAGTAAGAAACTTGAACACCCACTGTCTTACCCATCTACTGGATAGCCCCAAAAGTGCATGCTGAAGGCTCAGTAATTAAATGAGATTAAGATCCCCCTATCACTTCACAAACTAGGGGACTTTCGTACGTTAGTGTTGCATAAAGCAGGATTAAATCGCCTCTGGAAAAGCCCTTCAGATCACTGAAGAACCTCTCTGATCTCAGCATCCTGGGCAGGAAAGTGAAAAACCCCAAATCCTACATAATAAAATGAGAAGACTTCTCTGCAAACCAAGATGGGAACATGTGGAAGGAAAACACAGCAGCAAAACAGCCTCTGGCTGTACTGATCATGCTCTGCCCAATTTCCTGAGAAAAGGAGGCTTGTGTGACCACGTTGTGCGCTTGGCTATGTTTGTCTATTCCACCAGCCCCTTTCCAGCTATTTCTGAACTCTTCAGCAATTTCATGTGATGAGTTCCACTGAGGGAGCAGCAGTAGTGAAAGCTGAACCGGTGTCAGTCACGGGGGTAACCACCTCAAAGAAAGAAAGTTGCCATGTTCCAAGAACCAGGAAACACAATGTCTTCTACTAGTTCACAATTTGAGTTAATTTCTTGTTAGATATGTACCTCATCAGATGAAAGAAATCCAACCACAAGATACGAGCGTCTTGAAAAATTGGTTCCCTTATCTCTCAGCCAGTGGAGTGCTATAAAAAACACGGTGGGAGCCCATGACAATAATACAGAGGGACTGTGGTACAAAACAACATCCTTTTCCACCTGCAAGTGCTGAGTGGCAGAGTGCTGCTGCTAAGGACAGTCTTCAGTGATTCACAGTAATGGACCAGGACTTAAAGGTGCCTTCAAGCAGAAGTTCATCACCTGTTTGCCTTTTTAACCAAATCCTGCTAATCCATGCCTAGGAAAAATCGCTCAGCTTGCCCACACTCGGAGGAGCCCCCCTACAGCTCCCAGCCTGGGTCTCCCTGGCTGCAAGGAACCTCCCAAAGACAAGAGTTGCACAAACCTGAACCTTCCCAGAAAGCCTGTCAGCTCTGAAACCACAACATATGCAGCACAGCACAGAGCAAACAGCAACGCAGGAGCATTGCACGACCCTGTGTCCTGTCAGCGCTCCAACACAACAAGAAACCAGGCACATCAGGCAGAGAATGACTGTTCCTAAGGGCTCCCAGGTATCTAAGGGCTCAAGGCATCTCAGGTGCCTCAGTGCAGACATACTCAGCACCTCTGACACCCACAGCATCCAGCACATCACCATTCTGCTGAATTAGGCAGAGGTTTGATTGGCTGGGAGGGTCTCTATGGCTTATAGTTTTGCTAAAAAAGATGTTGCACTGCTTAGTTTTTTAACAAAGACTGCTTGGAGAAGCATAAGAAAGGAAAATTTCCAGACTAACAGAAACCACAAAAGATTGCCTAAGACCTCAGGCTTCTCATAGAAACATATCCCACTCATGATTACTAGAGTGGATTTTACAAGACTTTCTGTGATGACATCCAAAATTTATTACAGCTTTTACAACAAGACCATGTCTAGTAAAGAGTGATGTAGTGACAATATTTACTTGGCTGGATTTACCTTCTTAGGGCACATAAATATACTTTTGTACTTTAAGAACCGACATAGCTGCCTACTAAATCTTGAATAACACAAGGCAGCTTTGTAGACCTTTAAATACTTGTTTCTGTCTCCTTCACAAATCTGCTTCCTTACTATGTGCCCAGTCAGTCCCAAGGCCCTGTTCTGCTCGTCAGAATTCTGTCAACCCTAGCTTCTAAAATGAAACCATTTGGAAATCATGCTTTTAAATTCTTATTTATTTATATTCTCTTTTTGAGAACGGAACTCATTACCTTCAGAAAATGGCCAAGTTTGTTTTCCCACCTCCTCAGTTCACAGATTTCACAGAATATTCTGAGTTGGAATGGACCCACAAGGATCATCGAGTCCAGCTCTTAATTGAAAAGCTCATATGGGGATTGAACCCACAACATTGGTGTTACTAGCACCACACTCTAATCAACTGAGCTAATCTCAAATTTTGCATGACTTCATTTGAAAACTGATTTATTGACCACAAGTGTGAAAACCCATCATACATATAAATCAAACTAGAATTCTGATAAGCGCTGAATAAGGAATTTCCCTGGTGCAATGGTTTAGAAAGACAACCTAAAAGGACACTGGAGTAAAATAGGAATAGCTGGACAAAACTTTTGAAAATTAATGGCAATATTTTATGTTGTGGTCTTTGGGGAAGCAGATCTGAAGCATTTTAAAGTACTCTGACTTCCAGAAAGCAGCCTGAGTCCAATATCAGAAAATCAGATCCCTTGCAGGTGCCTCATTGTTGACCACTTCATAGGTAAAAATATTGCTTTACATACACCTTGCATTCTCTAATATACTGGTTACCAAAATTAAACCAGGACTAGGTGATATTTTGCCAAATAATGTGACTGTGTTTGAAAAACCTGGATCCAACCAGGACCAGCTATAAGACTGGGTAAGAGCCCAGACCTGATATCTGTGTCTTAAGCAGAAACCTGGCTCAGCTCCTTGTGGCTGCCCCAGCTGGAGGAGTCCAGTAGCATCCCAGCCCAACGCTGACCCTGTCCTTCCCCTGCCATGGGGGTCCTAGAGCTCACTCAGGGACCTTGGGCAGAAATGAGGGTAACTCTTAAGGACAACCTTCCATAGCTACCCAAACAAACCCTGGCCCTCCCAGAGAAGCCTGATCTACCAGCCCCACCACACAATTAGCACCCAAAATTCACATTTCCTACCCTGAGGCAGGGCATTACCCACACCCAGCACATATACTGCCAAGAAGGATTGTTGTCAAACAAGCAAATCCATTAATGATTGCATTCAAGAAATACAAAAAATAACAGTAAACACCCCCCCAACTTAAATGCTACTTTGCCTACGTTTTATAATATCCCCTGTATGCCACAAAGATTTGGACTATTTCCATGTTTTGTTTTGCTGTTGCTGTCCTTATAAAACCACACTGTTTTTTCCCTGTGACATTTCTTCATATCTTTGAAAGGATGCTCTCTGTTACCACAAAATATTTGGCTTGAACCCTCCAGTGAGGAGGAGCCAAGGGTTTGGCTCATGTTTTAAAAACAAAAGAACTACTACCCTAAACATAAAACAAATGAGTGCAACTGTAACAGTAGATGGAGATAGAGCTCCTAGCACAACCTATGATAATAATTCCAAGTCTTATTAGAAGTAACACAGCCTTCTGAATTTCCCTAGAAAACAGCAGGTCATGATTAGGTTCCAACTTGACTAAAGTGCAAAATACCACTTTTTTTCAAAGAAAGAGCTGAACAAAAGACAATACGTAGTGCAACAACTAAATTGCAAAGCAATTCACTTACAATCTGAAATTGTGAAAGACAATGTGTGTATGCAGAAGCACAGAGGTATTAAAAGATGGCTCTTACCTCCATCCCCAGATCCTGAGCCGGCATCTGAGAAAAGAACAGAAAGAAACTTATATTCATGTGCTACAGTATGTCCCACATGCATGCAAAGCAAGCCTTCAGTGAAGTGCACTACAGCATACCTTACGTTTGATGTCATCCCTGAGTAAATTATAGAGATCTAATCTGAATGTAGTTAACTCAAGCCATCTTTTTCATGTCTCCACTTTTTTTTCTTTAAAGTCTCTATATCCGATGAAAATAACATAAGTTATGGAATGCTATAATATCCTCATAAGTCTCTGCCTTGTTTGGTTGATCTAAGACCAATGAAGCTTTGTTCACAACAGCTGTGCAAAGTTACTTCACTTGGTCACTGCTAAATCCTCACCACCAAGGAGAAATTTTAAAGCCCATTTCTTTGAGAACAGACCAATGGTAAATTCATGTCATTATCTTTACAAAACAGTGACATCTTATCAGAACATAACCAGTGAGAATAAACCATTAAATTACTATTATTCAAAGCCTTCAGATAAATTTTAAAAAATGCCATTTTTCTCAAGGTTGTTGCTGAGTTTCAAAACTGAGTGCTTTATCTTTATTTTTCCTCTTCTCAACATTTTGTTGGCTGGAATGATGAGAGTCACAAATTTAGAAAGTGCAACATCAGAAAATTGCCAAGCCCAGAGCTTCATTAAGAAACTTCCTAAGCAAGACAAAGGAATACACACACATAGGGTTACCAAAAATAACACATAAGAGGAGTTTCTTCTGCAGGGAAGGGAGGGAGGTTGCCATCCTATGCTCCCCCTCAGTGGAACAGTTATGCATTTACCATCACCAAGCTTAATAGAAAGAGTTTGGAAAGGCTGCTTTAGGATCCAATTACCCTATGAACTGACAGCAAGGTCTGGTGGATCTGAACTGGCTTGCAAATGCTATATCACTGCTCAAAATGAAAAATGTTTGTTTAAATAATCAGTTTCAATAGTAGATTTATACAGCAGGGATGCATAGGACAGATGCAAAAAGTGGCTGTAAAAGGGAACAGAAATAATGGTGTTTTCCTAGTGAGCATGTCCTGATTTTTCCTGATCTAATCTTTTGTCCTTATGGTCTTTCCCAAATGAGCCCACAATGTGCTACCACATTATCTGGCTCTTTGGAGAGAAAAGACCTTGTGTCTCTCCTCCTGCCCTAGCCCTCAGTGCCCAGACCCCTGCCAGGCGTGGCCAGGAGGGCTGCTCACTGCCAGTTCTCCCAGAAGCCCAGGTCTCTGCTGGGGGTTCTTGAGCATCCTCGCTTTGCCCCATCCCATGGGGAAAACATAAGGTACATGGCTGCTCCCGTCTCCACCAAGCCTCCTCCTTGGGAGAAAGAAAAAGAGGCCAAAGACCTTGGTCAAGACTTTAGGAAATCCCTTTTTGTTTTCCTCCTTCATTTCTGAAACCGACAATATATTTCAGAGAATGCTTCCAGCACAGTCATTGCCAGTAGGCAAGCAAGCGTTAGAGAAGTTATAGCAAGGCACTGAAATTATCCCTTAAATCTAAAAGTTTGAACCAAAAAAAAGACCAGTTGCTGTGCTGAGAGAATTTACTAAGTTGAACAAATCCTACAGCACAGTAGGCTTTGTCAGCCTGAGCTCCATTTAATACCAATTTATAGACAAAAAAATTGCAGCATATGTTTTTTTCTTCTTGAAAATTGTCAGGTAACAGCTTCAGAGAAGAACAACATTTCCAGGGGAAGGAGTTTATTTTCTCTCAGGTGTATGAAACACAAAATTACATCACTGAAAAAAGTTTGTCTAATGTACTTTTTATTGACTCCTCCATCCTCAGCCAAGAAAAAATTCTGCTTTAAGTTTAAAGAACTCTCTCAAGAACAAAGACTTACTCCTCCTGCTCTTTTCAAGTTAACTTCACTGGCCACCTCTAGCAGATGCCAACACAAAAGCAAAACATCAAGAACTCCTTCACATAAGCAACTCAGTTCTTCTGACAGATGTTGCTCATTCACCTTTCTAGCTGTTTCATAAAAGCAGAAATATAAACAGGTCACGATACTCAGAGTCAAGTAAAGCTGTCTCACATGCCCATTAGTTTTCACAAGTCCAGAACAAAACACCTGTTGCACAGACCTGTTCATTAAGTGTGTTTTGGACCAAATCTTCAGCTGGTATAAATTGGCAGGACTCATTACAACCAGTGATCTTTTGAATCATACCAGCTGGGAATCTGGCCCTATAATGATAAGGAAAAACCTAAGAAACTGGATTGAAGGCAATAATGCTCCAGTTCTCTCTCTCCAGATTATGGAGAGGTTCGTGGTAATCCAGATGCCCATTTATCAGACATCTGCTCTCTTAATCTCCTTCCAGTAACTTGTAATAGCTCAGAAGTGTACAGAGGGCACAGGATGATCAGGAGCACAAGACACATATAAGAAAACAAATAATCTTCTGCACTGAACTCTTCAAAACAGCGCCATTGATATAGTGTAGTGTAGATTGTTAGTCTAAACAAAGTAACCTAAAGGGGAAGAACGGCAGCAACTTCTCATGCCCAGTATTGCAAAGAACTAATCCATAATGAACTCAAAGCAAGAATTCAGATGGCTTTTTGCCATTAGCAGGTTATTTAACTTGGGAGCACGGCAGAGTCCACAGGCAGCCTGGAGCATGTTATACGTACCTGTCGCACATGATCCTTCGGACACGAGGAGTATTTAGCTCTGCTGCTTGCAGGCAGCCTGTTTCAAGTAGCATTCATTCTGGTAGGTATCACCATTGGAGCCGCACACGGGCACGTAGTCATTGTTACACTGATGGGAAGGGACAGAGAGCAGCAGCGTCAGTCACATAGGCAGGTGGCACAGCATCCATCCCACCCCCTTTCCCCCTTAAAACCCTAAGAAAACAACAGAGAGGGAAACATCAACCGTCCTCTCTCCACCTTTACAGCTACCAGGGGAGAGGGAGGGAAGATTTTTAAAAAGACAAATCAGACTTGAATAGGTTAGAGAAAAGGTAACCTGAATGGGCAAAGTGTTCAGTAAGTGCCTCAGAGAGGTCTCTCCCTGCAGAATGACCAGGGGGCATTCCTGTGGAAGGTACATGGGCAAGGCAAACTGCTCCTTGCATCTGTGATAATATCTCATGTGTTTCCATTGGATGGCGACACACAAATTGTATGGAACAGACTCGCTTTTTCCCTCCTCCTGCACACCGACACTCCCTCACTGCTACAGGGACAGCCCTTTACACACACACAAGTGTCTGCCTGTGCATGTGTGACTATTTAAGTACTTAACTGTAATTAGAACTGATGGGACAGAGGGAAATTATTTTTGAGACACCTACAATCAAAATCCATCCCTCCTTCTGCTGAGACGTTTCTGTTCCCATCAAGCTGTGGCTGGGATGCTCCACAATGGTCCAAGCTCTCCCCACGGTGGCCAGTGGGCAGGAGTGGCAGCACTGCAGTGAGCTCAGTCAGCACAGAAGTTTCTCACACCACGCACCTATCCTTTGGCTCAAACTCCTGACGAGCTCCGCAAACTACCTGCTTGGTTCCCTCTACCATTGAAAGACAGCTTTGGCCTCTCTTGTTCATTAAAAAAAAAAATAACAATTTCATTTTATATTGAAAATTGGGCAACCTACCGGGTGCAGTTATCATAAGATAATCACACTCAGAGGCTTAGAAATACTTGGATGTGCCCTGTACATGGTAATTATACCAGGGATATGATTATCTCGTGATTACTGTACTCCTGGTATGCCTCATTGTTTAATTAGAACAAATGGAATGATCACAATTATTATTTACAAATGCTCACCTCTGCCTAAATCCGAGTAAAAACTTAGAAGAAATAATACATCCGATTTAGCTGTATTAGCTGTATTATGCCACAAAGCATCTGAGGTGTGTTCATTGGGCACAATGTAAAACGCAGAACTGAAATTTCAGGGATATTAACATCAAAAATGCTTTGAACTGAATGACTACAGAAGTGATTAACACAAACAATTGCATAGATTGCATTAATTGCAGGCCTCCACACAGAACAGCTGCCAAGAAATTATTCATAGTTGGTCAGAGTGACATTTTGATTAGGCCAAAACAAATGACATTTTCCTTTTGCATTGTATTCTCTTAAATCTTCCCAATCTGCTGCCTACCCCCAGCGCCCTCTTCCCTTGGAAAAAGGAAGAAAACCAGCAGTCACAACAGTAGAAATTCTCTGCTTCTGCTCCTGACAAAAGGTTCCTTCATGCAGAGATTTCAAGGAGTTGATTAAAAGTGTTTCTGGGCTATTTTCACCATTATGTTCCAAATCTGAGCAATGTTTCAATCATAAAATGCCAACATCATCCAGAAGCTCAACAGCAATTGCTGGAGGCTGATCTGGAATATATAACCAGAACAATTAACACAATCGTGCATATTTTTTAAAGCATGAAGCATCAAATCATGCTTGCTTTGGATACACTATCTGCTTATCACCAGTGGATTTGTGTGGAATTTGGCCTGAAGTATCTCAACAGGCTTTGCTACATGTAGAAACAATCCTGGATACTTTGCCCAAGAAACAGTGGCAACTTCTCTCCCAGTTTTGCCCAGCAAGGGACAATCTTTTACACTGACTCAGCTGCAGATCTGAAAGGCCAGGCAGTCCTACACCAAGGATGAAATCCCGATCCACAGAAAGGAGTGCTCCATCACTCCCGAAAGGAGTGCTATGAGCTAGGCTGGAACTTCTTCCAAAGCTTGGAAATTTTAAAACGCAATTGAGAGACACCAGGATTCCAGGGAGCATTAACTCTCCCGGGAGAAGTTTCCCCACCTCTCCCGTGGCTTCTGCCCCACTCCAGCTTGGCTTTGGCTAGTGGAGGGAGAGGATAGTTCATGATGAGCACAGGTGATGCAGCCTTTTCTTTCCCCAGCTGTGCTGGTCAAAGATGTATTTCTTCATCATCTGCTGCCCACTCTTCCCATCACCACCTTTGAAAAACTAGCATTCAGATGAAAAGGGCGGGAGCCACAAGGAACAAAGGAAATTATACCTTCCAGATGGATCCTGCCTTGGCTTTTGAGCTGGAAATTGTAGTGGAAGTTACCCAGGAAAGAAAACAAGACCACTGATGAGAAGGTTGTGGTGTTAGTCACCAGGTAGTTCCTAACCAACCAGAGCTACACTCTTGTACTTGACCATGCTGAATCCTGTACTCGAAGCTCCTCACTGTCATAAAACACTTCCTGAAAGTCCTGGAGAGGTTGAAAGTCAGTTTCCTCAGTCTGGCGATACGTGTTTGTCTTTGGTTTGGGGCTCAACAGACTAAGTTCCAGATGTAGGAAGGATTCTTCATTCCCCAAATAAGGGCAGAGAAGCACTCATGTCAAAACTCCCACTAAACCCAGCAGCACAGCGCCACACTGTGCACTTCTCTCTTGCATGTGCAAGTTTATAAAATACAGCTGTAAAGCAGGGAAATGGACGCAACCAGTTCGGCCAAGAGTCAGTCAAAGGCTGCCTTCCTTGGCACTTGCAGCCTCGAGTGCCCACTGTCACAGCCAGGGACAAACCAGCTTTGCAAGTGTTTGGGTCACTGCTGGGCACTGAAAGTAGGTGGTTTGTTTTCTAAAGAAAATGGGAACCCGCATAACTCTTCCTCCTGGTAACACTTGAAAAACTTGACCTTCTCCGACTCTCATGGATTAGCTATTCCCAAAATGGCACTTACATCTGGAACAAAGTAGCACAAAAATATATTCCGGAAATATAACAAAGCCATAAATTGGACACATGATGTTCCAGCTCCATAAACACTGAATCATGTGAGAGATTCAACATGTATGAAAATAGGACTCCATCACATAAAAAACAGCAACTGTCCACAGTCCCGGTGACTAAGGAGAGAAGACTGATGAAAATGTCCTGGTATAATTTTTTATATGTTCATAAAATACAAGGGGGAAGAGCCCAGGCTGCCAGAGCTATGGCTTTGGGCAGACAGGTACAGATCTCTGTGAGCCATGTCTCCAAGCACACGCCTGCTGGCACAGCTCTACACCTTCTGTTGGACCCACTGAGTTTGAGGGAAGGAAGAGGTGGTGGTTTCCCCCATGCTCAGCCCCACTGCTGGAGCCAGAACCGTCCCAGTGCCTTCCCTCCCTGCCAGCACCGAGGTCTGGGCTTGCCCTGAGCAGGGAATGGGTCTGAATTTCCCGATCAGTGGGACATGGTGTTTTCCAATGCAATACATCTCTCATTCTGAAGAGTCACGGTAGACTACAGGAGAACCAGCTGATGTGAACCTCTGTCTCAGCACATGCCTGCTGGCTCTCCAGGGATGGAAGCCTAACTCAGGTGTTCCAGAGCAGTCTGGTCACATTCACCCTTCCAAATAAAAATAAATTAGTTTTAACTCCACTTGGACAGACATGATGCATCTGTGATTCTGGTTTGAAAAAGCCCAAATGAAGACTGCAGCCGTCCCACTATCCACTCGTGCCTTCGCCAGCCCCTGAATACAGAGGCTGGCCAGCCCAGGACTATTCATCAGTACAGAGACAAAATTAGCTTTCTACCCTTGTCTGTTCTCTCAAGCTGCAGCTAAAGTCTCCAGCAAATTCAGAAGAAAACATAAAATATAGTCATAACGATGAGGATTCTGCTATTGATTTGGTCACTACCACCCCAAAGAGTTGCCACTAAAATAGGAGACTTGAGTTCCTTACTTGTGACATAAATTACCTGGCCAGCTCTGCCTTACTGATCCAACTCAGACACCACACTAGAAATTAATTTTCTACTCGGGTGGCATATCTTTTTGGCTTGTCACATTGCCTACTGATGTTGCAAGAGAAGCTGACATCCCCCCAAGCTCTGCCTGTATCAAAGCACACGCGTTTGACTACAGAAGCCCCCGGCACCACATCGCCCTTCGCAGCGCTGGCACAAGATCAGCCACAGGTAATTTGCCCTCCAAGGTCACAGCCAACCCTGCGGCTCCACAGGGGGCTCGTATGAAGACAAAGGGCTCCAAAGGCCATTGAAGCCAAAGATTACAGTTGATTTCAACCCACTGCCTAGTGATCAGGGCCAACTCAGTCTTTTGATATTTTTTACATATTTGTATAATAATTACTTGATTTCCTTAAATCTGTTCAACTGCCCCCTACAGAACTGCTAAACTCAGCATACCTACAGTGTTCACCTCTCAAAGAGCACACAATACAGCCCAGGTAGCTTCATTTACCCAAAATCGTAAGGGATCAGCATCCTGCCTTGGGAAAACAGTGCTCCCAATGCATTCTTCCCTGCCAATAGCAACATCTGAGTTTGTTCCTTTCAGGCTATGAGTCCACTGCTTTATGCCAAGTGGCAACACCAAACCAGGACCAAAGACAAGACCCAAGCACTTTCAGTAGCTGCTCCAAGCTCCCAATGCTCATAGTACAACACCTGCCCTAGCTTACCACCAAGCAGTGACACAAGTCACAGACATTTCACTGCCTTACAGATTTTTCTTAGAAAGAGAAAATAGACCAACCCTTAAATCAAGGCAAATGCTCAAACCAGCATTCTCACATGGAATTTTTGACTGCATGCAAACTCCAAATGCAATAAAAAGCTCCCATGGTCAATATGAATTTTCTCCCAACATGGAAAACACAAGCACTTCAGAAAACAACTGTCTTACTCTTATTAGAGAAAATTCCTTCTTCATTTTAAATGAAGAAATTTATCATTTGGGGTTTTTCTCTAAAGACACATTTGGCTCTAGAAATACAAATGGTACTTGTCATGCTTCAAAGTGAATAGTCTAACAAAGCTTAACATTAACATAATCATTACAGATGCGCACGGTCTTGAACCGTGTATTATTTGGCCTGTTCTACTGTAAACGCTCAAATCAGCATTATAAGTTTCACAACTTCACAAATCCACATTAAAATGTAAAAAAACCACTGGGGTATAAACACACATACAACCCCGTGGTGGTACATGCTTAAAACTCCTTCAATTTGTTTAGTTTTTATTCAGGTCATTATTTAAAGCCCAGCTGTTCTGTGAGTTGGCTAAAACATATTAAATGGAATGCTTCATAATGAAATCATCTGAGTTTGAGAATGCCTCAGGTTTAGATGCAGCTGCGAGAGGAAGAGAGAAGAACTAGAAGGAAAAAACCCCTACTACTCAGTAATAGCTCTCCTAAAACTATATAAAACCTAAAGGAAGTTCATAATTTTGGAACAGAGGGATTGCTCCTTAATCTGATCAGCTGGGCAGATAAACAGGCAGAAGCATTGTCACTATGCAGCCCTTCCTGAAAATATTGCATAAGCACATTACAGATCCATTTCTTTAACTAGATCAGAACTCCGAATACAATAAGCCATGATCTGTATCAGAAATGAATTTAGAAAGGACTCTAAATCCTTGTTAAAAGGGCAGAAATGAAAAATCAGAAATGCACAACCTGAAGCTGCAGACCCAAAGGGACATTTAAAGCCACAGCATCTGCATTTTCCCAGAAAAACTTATGTCTTCTTGACACCAGTTGGTTCTCCTGCCAGCTTTTATACACTCTGCCAGGTTTTCCCTCTAACTTCTCTGCACATAGAGAAATAAATTGCCAAGTGATAGGTAATAAAGGGAGATCCTTGATTTGTATTCTCATTAGCGAATTAGAGAACAAAACATCAATCTTCTTACCTTGAACTGACAGACACAAGTCACACTGTCTCCAATCCTTAAACACTCCCCATCAAATTTACAGGTATTGGTGTCGCAGAGAAAGAGATCATTTTCTCTGTCATCGTAACCTCAAATGTAAAGAGGGAAAAAAAAAAAAAGTCAGCTTTGGTCTAGCAAGATGAACAATATGGGATGATTGCATTTTAATGCACACAGCACAATAACCTTGTTGATGAAATGATAGAGTCCAGATTTTCTTTTGTTCTTCCCTGTCCTCAGTTTTTCACTTTTCCTCTTATTTCTCTCTCAGTGTTTCTCTTAGTCCTTATTCCCCACTTCCTCACACACACTTTTTTTCTTTTTCTATTTCACAGACTTGGTTTCCTCAAAAGTCAGCCGATAATTATGCTATTTCAAGGCTCTGGGTTGGAAATGTCATCAACTTATCCCCATCCGATCACAAATCTGTTGGACAAAAGTCCAAATTGGAATTTCTCCAACCCGTGACACAACAAAGCCCCCAATAATAAAGACAAACAGGCTGTGTGTTTTCCGTGATGGTCTGCCTGATCCCAATGAAGATTGATGACCTCTAAGTTAACAGAAGTGCCAGGTTCCCCACAAGCCACTGAGCGAACCCAGCTCTTTGCCTTCATTTTCTCCAGGAAAACCCAACAGATCTGACTGAAGATTCAGTTCACGAATACAAGCATGAATTTCAGATTTCGCTAGCTGACTTCCCACTCCAACAGTGTGCAGCAAGGTATTAAACAAAACAGCTATATCAGACTCCAAACCCATTAAGATCTGAATCCATTGATTTTTTAAAAAACATCCGAGCACTCTTAACCATATCGCTACACGTCTAAAACGAAGAGCTCACGCTGCAAATTCCCCCCGATCTAACACGTTAAGTACGATGCACAGAGTACCCCGAATAACGCTCTTTCCCTAAAAAGGCTACTCCAGTCTAATTTCCCAGTTATTCTGTGTACCGGGGAAGGACCGGCTGCTGACCTACATAGGAAACTCATTATAAAGGTCAGCCCGACTTTAAGGAACAGGCAGGGGGTTCCCGGTGTCACGTTGTCCATACCCCGACCTGCTCTCCGCTCTGTGCGCACGGGAACCGCCGCCCGCAGGATGCGCACACGGCCCCGCGCCCCACTCCCGCAGCCCCACGCCGAGCTGCCCCGTTCCAGCGCAGAGCCGCGCTCCGGCGGGCCCGGGGCTGTCTCCCCGCCCGGGGAGTCGCCCGCAGACGAGGCGCTGCGCACCGGCGGAGGGCGCGGCTGCCGCGCCCGGCGCCGCGGAACGGGGAGCA
>JAWWMO010000178.1:30633466-30655945 GCA_035047845.1 Dendrocincla fuliginosa | reverse complement strand
CCGGCTGCGGCGATGCGGGGCGGCCCCGACGGGGCGCGGGCAGGGCAGCGCCGCACCTTTCCGCGCCTCTCCGCGCCCGGGCATGTGCGCACACGGCGCTGAGCCGCAGGTGGTAGGGCTCGCCCGGGAGCACAGGCATGCACAGCCCTGGCACCCGCGCCAACACGTACCGCACACGCCCGGGCGCTGCCGAAGTTGCCGGCCGCGCACCCGGGTGCCAGTGTTTAATCACGCGCGGATGCTACGCTAGGAAAATAAAACACCGTCGCGGCTGTGGGGTCTGGAGCGGGCACAGGGCCCGCGAGGTGAAAGAGGGGAAGAAACCAGCGCGACGGGGAAAGCGGGGAGAAGAAAGATCTTGCCCAGCCTCGGCAGGCAGCGGCCAAGGTCTTCTCGGGCTGCAGCACCATCCCGCCATCCCCGCGACGGAGCCGGAGGAAAATGCACCATCACGGTGGCACGGAGGGCTGCTCTGCCCCCAAGACCTATCGCACGCTCGCGGCGCGGAGCCCCGCAGCAGCAGCAGCAGCATCCCGCCGCCTCCAGCCGGCGATGTGCCACGGGGCTGCGGGTGCCGCCTCCCTCGCTGTGCCCTGCGCCGCGGATCCTCCTCCCTTCCTCCTCTCTGGGGCTTCAGGTTTAGGAGGCGGTGGCCAGGACTGTCGGTGGGGACTCCCCTTGCCTCCCGGGCGGCGGGAGCACAGCAGCTGTGTCCCCCCACACCTTCCCACCCCAGCCGGCGCTCGGAGCCGCCGGCCCTAGCCCCTGCCCTGGCCCCGCCGCAGGGCTCGGGGCGGCCCAACTTCGTTCCCTCCTCCGCGCATCTCCGGGCCCGCCGCCGCCCGGGCGTACCGCAGCCGACAGACACCTGCCACGTAAACGGGACCCCCTCGCCCCCCGCCCAGTGCTTAATGTGCGGCCGTACCGCCGGCGGGATGGAGCGGCCGGCGGCTGTGGCGACAAGGACGCGTTAGACCGGAAAATAAAATTAAAAAAAAAAAAAATCGGATCGATTTCTGCAGACGGCAGTAGGGAAGCGCTCTCAAGACACAGGCGCTGGACTCCGCGGTAGAAGCTGCCGGCGGAGCAGCCGAGCCGGGCAGGACCGCGGGGCTCGGGGCGGGCGCTCGGCATTCAGAGGGAGGGCTGGGCTGGGCTGGGCTGGCCCTGCCCCTTCTCCGCCCGTGGGATGCAGCTCGGCACTCCCGAGGACTCCGGCGCATCCGCAGGGCAGCGCGGCCGGAACGGGCGCGGCTCCCTCGCGGGCTTGGAGACCACCGAATGCGTGCGAGGAGGCCCTGCTGGAAGTTTGCTGTTCCCCAAAGTATGACCTCCCTTTCGACCCCTAAGTTAAAGATTTAGAACTTGCTCTTCCAAATATACTTGCTGACATATTCAATGCATTCACGCTTTGAGGAGTCCACAAATCCACACACCAGTACTACTTCTTAGTGTCCCTTCGTATGGGAGCACGGTACACGGGAGCCAAGGAATTCATACGCAGTTATTTCCCACATAGCTTCTCCACAAGCTCGAAAACAGGTTTTCTTCTGCCTCCTTTCTTCCCCATACATCTGCCCCCCTCTCTGCCCACCTGACACTATCCATAGTGACCTCATCTACCCACCTGTACTCCAGAAGCCTTTGCTATGCAAAGGGTATCAATTTGCACATTCCAATACGTGCTAAAGCTCTGATGAAGAAATACACAAATCCGTGCCTACTGTTTCCTATTTACTGATCAAGCCCTAAGCAGCACCTAGCAGAAAGGAAATACTAATTTTTACTGCCTGCTAGTGGTTGCACTGAATCTTATTCTTCATTTTTGTGGGCTTAAGGAGCATTTGCCACCTGAGCACCTGGTGCCAGATCAATTTTTTTTTTTCCTTTAGCTCTTTACTTCACTTTTCCATGCCATTCTGTTATTCCATATACTACCATCCTTCTATTTCCCCTCTTTCCTATTCATTTTGTTTTAACCTGTTTCTTTTTTTCTCATATTCATTATCGCTTGCTAAAACTCAGCTTTCTCCTTGACAAATCACTGAGGTGTTTAAAAAGAAAAATTGTCCTGAATGGCCAGGTACCACAGTCACACAGCCTCACCGCAGGAATGTCTTCCTCTCCTTTCCTATCTTTTTGCTCCCCCCTTGTTTCTTCTTCCCACTTTGCTGGTTCTTCTATGTGGTCTTATTGCTCTACATTTCCCTGGTTGCAATTAACATGGCTCACAGTTTCGATTCTCTTTTTCTTCTTTTCCTCCACTCTTCTCCTTTCTTCCGCCCGAAGCTTCTTTCCACATAGCTACAGGTCATAAAGACACCACTGGTCTCATCTTTAAACCAGTTTAACCAGACTGTACGGGGAATGAAACTGCCAAGTCAGTGTTTCCCAGACCAGCAGCCAGACTCTCTCTGGAGTGTCTCTCCTGTCACAGTAACTCACGCCCAAGATGATACCACAAGTGTATCCGGCATTCACAGAGTGTCATTAAATACAGCAGCAGAAGCCCAGCTATGGCCCGTGTTCTCCCCAGAGTGCTGTATAACACTGCAGCAAGCGAGTTCCAGGCATGCAGTTCTGACTAACATTTACCCTGCTTTATTTTGAGCCACTCGCACAACAGGCGCTCCCTGGGGAGACAAAGGAGCCCCTCTATTTGTATACTTGTTTTCAGACTTCGGTATATGGAAGCTCCACCAGAGGTCCTGTAATTGCCACAACATGATGCTTGAACTATGAACCTGAAACTGTCTGAAGGGAAATCTGCTTAAGGCATGGTACTACAGTTTTTGCTTTGACTAGCACTGGTATTTTCCTTAAAAAGATTTTCATTGTTTTTAGGAAAACTTTACTTATAAAAACATTTTAAATACATCTGTCAGTTCCAAAAAGGACAGCTAAACCCACAGGCCCCTTTTCTCTATTACTCTCTCTAGCAATTTCTTTTGAATTATAGGCTGAGATACAATGATTTTTTCATGCAGTTCCTAGCTCCAAAGGATTCTACACTCTTAATGTGACACTGCACACACAGTCTCTCAGTAACAAGTTATTCCCAGCTATACTTCAACACTTAGGCTAGTTGATATCTGCATTCTTGTACTCCCTGATGTGCACATCCCATCTCACCACTGCACTAAAACTACTTCTGGTAAACCACACAGACAGTGTTACGCTAGAGTGAGGTACAAATTGAGACCTGCATTTTCTCAGTGAAATACCAAGGTCATGATATTGAGCCACTGGTGTGGTTCCTTGTGGCTACGTGTTTGGCTCCAATGCCAGATAAGCAGCAAAAGTAATCTCAACCCTCCTTGGAAGAGCCATTCTAGTAAGGGTTGAGGGCAGACTACACTGAGAGGCTTTGAGGGCAGCTGATACTGGTACAGTTTTCTTCAATACACATGGTCATGCCACATGTACCAGTGTTCGGAGGAGATCAGCTTCCAGATGCAAAGCAGCTGTTTGAGATATTTCAAGTTCTCAGAGATCTCAAAGCAAGGGCAGTGTCTGTCCTGGCTGTGCACTGCACCCCTTTAGGTAGGACTGGGCAGCAGCAGCTGGCAGTGGAGTCCTGGGGCCAGACTGCACCTGATCCCAGTCCCACATAGCCACGCCTGTGAGTAATGCCTTCTGCTGCTGTGCTTGGCTGGGAGATGGTGTACTGGCGATGAATTATGCAACCTCAGTTATTCACACTTGTATTTTATCTTGGCTGTGCTGCTCTTGGAAGTCTGCAGATTCCAAAAAGTTTCCCAGAACTTGGGAGAAGCCAAATGGTACAGATGAGTGTACCAAAACCTCCCCAGCAACAGAAGCTATGGGTACACAACACCCGTTCTCTTTCTTCTCTGTCTATCCAAAGACTATAAAGCTAAGTTCATGGATCCTTATCTTCAAAACACTTTACAGCCTGCTTCTCATGTCTCTAAAAGCCCTAGGAAGGTAATCTTGGTCAAGAATATCAATGAAAATAGGCTTCTTACAGTTCAGCTAGTATTTATGAACAATGTTTTCCTTGAGTCAGCACTAAAAGAATTGGATAAGTTTCCACAGCTGCTAAGAACAAATCCCACCAACTGTATCAGGGACATTTGAGTTAGCTTCCTCCCTGTTGACATCATGTTGTGGCATGTTTATGAAATACACACGTACAGAACTGGAAAAAAAACCCCAAACCTCACCCTGCACAATTCCTGAGAAAATGAGAGCTACAGATGTGTGTGAGCTACTGCAGCTCACCACCACTAGTCTTAGTTCGAGGCGGGGGAAAAAAAAAAGGAAAATAATTATTTTACCTACATGGTACTTGCCCAAATAAGGTCCCAGCCAATACTAAAGAGAACAAAGTGTGGGGGTCACCTATTTTCAATGGTAATTCCTCTTGACAAAAGAGTGCGTCTGATTTTAAAGACCCCACCAGACAAGGCTTGTGAGCCCAGTTGCTGATTGAAAGACCTGACCCAGAAGGAAAGGGTGTTACTTACTCCAGCAGAAAACCAGCAAAGGACACACAACCTGTACATACTTGCTGTGTATGAAGCTGGAGTTTCTCCTCTCAGATGGAAGAACAATGCTTATTTCAGGTCTGTGCATTTTCTGGCCTGGTTTGACCAAAAGTTGGCAGACTTAGCCTAGACACGTGTTTCTGTCAGAAGTTTGTGAATCTCAAGCAGATTTTATGATCATCTATTTTTCATGTGTACAGGAAAAGCACACATGGCTTCACTCGAATGCACAGGCAGTAGGGAGCTCTTTGCCTACATGCAGTTTTACAGATTTTATACAGCTTTCAGCTAAATCACATATCTCAATGCAAAGTATACCACTCTTGGATATCGCATGGATTTTTAATGCTCTGAGGGATCCTTTGGGTCTATAAACAACAAGGAGATTGCATTCATCTACATACTGACAGACTTCCCTTCCCCCCCTCACTTGTGAGAGAAATATGGCTCTTGTTCTTCACTGGAACTAGTATATAATCCAAGTACAATTCATGGCCAGTTATGAGAAAAGAGTGCCATATTTTTCATTATAATTAACTGCTTCAGAGCAAGACTTCTCATGTATAAAGATGAAGAAAGGTCTCAGCTTTGCCTGAAAGACAACTTGCCTTAAAGCAATGTGTCTCACACTTTGAGTTTTGACTGAAACATTCCACTACTTTGGTGACCTATTGTGCCAAAAAAGCTGTCTTGTGTTACACTTTGCTTTCAAATGAATGTGCCGACACATGCCAAGAAACAGAACAAAGTATTGCTATATGTACTGGAACACTATTTTGTGCTGCTCCACACATGAAATTGATGTCAGAAAAAAATTGCACAAAGGGCATGGAAAATGCAAGTAAATACTGTGAACCTTTTACCTTCAGTTTTAAATAGATGCTTTGAAATGCATGAAACCTAAAGATTTATACATCTGTTTATAGTCCATTCTGGAGTTTTAACATTCCATGCAGCTTGTAGGAGGGAGTGTATTATTTAGGTAAAGTCATGGTTATTCAGCAGTGTTTATTTCTGAAGAACAACAAAACATCTTCAGGGGAGAAGAAATTCATAACTCTGTTTTACTACCAGTTAGCCAACTTAATAGTGTTTTCCCATGGCTGATTTACAAAGCACTTTGCTCTTACGGGCACCTTTGTAGCACTGGACATTTTGCTACCAGCAGTAGAAATCACCTCCATCTCCCAGGACAGACAGTGCCACAACAGATTAAATGGTTTGACAGCCTTTCAAAGAGCTACAGAAAGAGGTGATGGTGGGAACCTTTACTGTTGTGAAGATACTTGAGATTTATTTTTGTGGCTCTTTTTCTAGCACAGTTTCCATTTTCGAATGGTCATGCAGAACTTGGGTTTGCAAGGGGAAGACCCACAGCATCTATTCACTGATATGACTTCTGTGTGACATCAGTTTCTTCACCATGTGAAGAATTTATTATGCCTAATGCAGTGTAGCATCCATCTATTATTTATTTTTCTATCTTTGGGCTCTTTTGCCCAGAGTTGTTTTTAAGACAAAGAGCATGAAGGGATTATAAGGAGTAAGTAAGTGCAGCCTTAGCATACCTTTGGTCTTTGTAACTACTTTACCTCATTGGAATTGTAGAGGTTGCTTTTCTTCCTAGCAGACAATGAATCTGTTTCTGTGAAAAAGGAAAACAACACAGAGACACGAACCAGCATTTTCAAATGGCATCTCTCAGTCAACTTTTAGGCGACCTTCTATGAAGGGGGAGCTTTCAGAAGTCTCACTTAACTCACCTCAACTGACCACAGAGTATCCTTCTATCTAGGTACAATTCCTGCAAAGCTCCAACAGGAAATAACAGTTTAACTGAACAAATCCCAAGTAGTCTCACCCCTCCTGTCTCTGCGTGGCAATGCTGTCAACAGAAACATCTGAACTGTCTGTAAAGAGTCCAATCACAGAGACATGTAAGTACTGCTCATCATAGAGCTGTATGAGCCATTTCTGCTTGTTTCCAGCAGACCCTTGAGGACAGGTGAATGGTACCACTCAGCTGTCCAACAGATGCAGTGAATAAAAAGTGTAATTTCCTGCAAGAGGCAGCATTGCTGAAGGCCCATGGAAGACACTGCACACTGTGCTGTCACACGTGGGTTCTCTGATGTGTAGCTAAGAGTAGGAGATCAGAGCAAGGTTACAGTGGTGTTTTATTCTCACATGCAGCTGGAGACTGGGCCTGCTCAGGGACAAGTTAGTGCCCCTCTGGTTAATAGCTCCTGATAGATTTTATTTCCATAAATTTGCCATGAACCACAAAAAACATATGGCAGCCAGGAGGACATGTGGTCATGAGCTTCACGTAATGTGCAAGAGGACAGCTTTCTTAAACTTGGCACCTGCTAACATAATTTGATACTCCTCCTTCATGCATTATGAAACAATAAACAATCATTTTGTATTCAGCACCTTGTGCCAGCCCAGGTCTGTTAACCCCTGCTCCATGTCTCCTGATATATTGCTAAATCATTCTAACAGATAACAGCCTGTCCGTTTTCCTTTTCTGTAGGGATAGAGATCCAACATCAGTGCCCCTACTTACAAGAAGCACCAACAGGCAATGTCTGAGCATTGCGTGCACTGCCAGTATGAATGTCCCTGACATGGTAACCGAATGAAGGGTTGCAGGAGCATTTCTGATTGTCCTTGAGAATGGGGCATCAACAAAAATTAACTACAACGAAAATATGCTAAGACTCTTAAAAGATTTTATTAGAAGGATTTGCACAAGGATCAGAAGTCAGCATCCTTAGAAATTTTTACACACGCACACACACACGTATGAAAACTAATATTCTATAATAATCTGAGAAGGGAGTGGCCCAGGAAAACTAGTTTCGAAAAACATCATTTGACATTTGCTATCTCAGGATCTGAAAGGGATGCTTTGTCAATGCTGACACTGTACACAAAAAGCTACCAACAGCAAGCACAGAGATGATGTTCTAAGAAAAACTAATGTTGTTTCCAACAGTGTATGGCACCAATGCTTAGCCAGGTATACTATTTTATCAAGCCCTACTAATCTCCTATCGGATTTGCAAGCTGTCATGCATATATATAACTTTACCTTAAATGAAACAAAACAGCAATACAGAGAAGTATTGTTAAAATCTGAAAACAGTTTGCTCCATATAATTAAATTTTTATTCAAAATGTCATTGCTTGCATATGATAGAAACATTTTTTATGATCAGTCAGGCAATTTCTAGTTACTTTTATTTGAAGACATACCAACTCAAACCAGCAAAAAATACAAATGAAGATTCTTCACTAGCTAAAACATTGTTGTCAAATGATACATATAAATGGTAAAAGAAAAAAATAAATTTGTTAAGTACATCAAGTAAAGCTCTGGGGTAACACAGAGCTCCTTACTGCCTTAAACAGAAAGTTTAACAGCTTCCA
Organism: Dendrocincla fuliginosa; assembly: GCA_035047845.1. NCBI lineage: Eukaryota > Metazoa > Chordata > Aves > Passeriformes > Dendrocolaptidae > Dendrocincla > Dendrocincla fuliginosa. The sequence continues at coordinate 30,647,999 of JAWWMO010000178.1, read as the reverse complement.
TTGAAAGGAAGAGGAATTAAAGGCAGAGTGCAGTCCTAAACATCACTCCTATCTACTCCAAGAACAGTGGCAGAGTAATTTTTCATAGGTCTGAGACACACAAACAGAAAGCATCCTGGGTACTCACTACCCAGCACACGAAAAGCGGCTTTTGCATCTACTAATACCGGGAGGCACAAACTGAAGCTGAACAAGGTATCTCTGTGCTTGCAATATCCACAAAGTTACTTGCCCTCTTTGCAACCTCCCCACTGTTTTTAATTCCGCTGATGATCTTTGTCTTTGCTGATCCCACTTCACTTCCCACTCCCAGGCCCTGTCCTATGAGTTTTCGAGGCACAATATGCACCCTGATATCCCTGATATCCAGGACCTTCTGGCACAAGTTGTCTCAGTTGAGTGTCCACCCCCTCCTGCTGCAGCCCCAGCGGAGGGTCTCAGTCCCATCTTGGTGAGTGGGGAAGAAGCAGACCAGGACTTGCAAAGGCTTTTGCTGCCTATGGAAATGGCACACTCTGCCCAGAGTACAGTGTTTCCATCTGTTTTTCCTTTGCTTCCTAAAATGTACCACATCTTTGGAGCAAGGCAATTACTATTAAATGCTGTGCAGGAGAAATACACAGCAGTTATGAGAAGTTCTCTGCAATCCCCCCTGTCCTGCGTTAGCCCCTACCTCACTGTACACTGGCGGATAGGTCATGGATGAGTCTGGTGCAAGAAGAACCCAGAGAGGTTCCCTGCTGATGATTTATGAGCATAGAATGCTCAGAACAGTTCTTATTTCCATCATAGCAGGCAGATGTAAAATCTGCTAGATGCCAGCTCTGTAACAGAGGAGGGTGTGTGGATATGCAATATGTTGGTAGCAGAAAAGGTGCCAGTAGATGGCTCTCAAGATATGAGGCCTATGGCTTTCACAGGGCTGAGACACCTTGGCTACTGAGCAATAGCTGCTTCTGCTGCATGCTGGGAACAAAATAACCACTCAAACAGAATTTTGGGAAGGTGACAGGACAGAGATTGCATGAGACTGGGTCTCTGCAGACCTGGCCCAAAATGTCAAAGTTCTTAGCTTAGTTATTTCTGATAAGTCGAGGCAAAAATGCCTTTTCGGTAAAGCATGCCTGAAATCGCCCTTTAATTCTCTAAGTGAGATTTAAGGGCTGTTTAGGCAGACTGGAAAAAGCTGAAATAATGCTTCTGCAGTATTCCTACTGCTGTGCAGGAAGAGGTATTGCCAGTTCCACTGGGGTTATGTAGTTAATAAGTTAGATTTTCTTAACTAAACAGTTGAGCTATGTCTATTTAGAGTTGATTTTCTCAAGCATACATGAACTAACACCCCTAGGGGGAGGGGGTCCAGGAGGGATGCTCACAGTCAGAAATTCTACAGAGGATTGAAATGAATTTTTAGTACTGTACAACACAGTGGATAACATTTAATGAGAAGAGAAGAGAGAAGAAAGAAGAGAAGAGAGAAAAGAGATCTCAATCTGGGCAGTGATTTATATCCCAAGCCTAAATTTTATGAATGAGTAAAGATAGATAACAAAAACAAAAGCAATCAAATTCTTCTAGCTATTTCATAATTCTTAAAACAAGGAAGAGGATTTGTACAACATAACTTTACTGAGACAGCTGACCATATAGTGTATAAACTGGAAATTGAAATTTTATTAAAATTTTAATTAAATTTGGTTTTGTCACTGCTTTAAATGCAGTTTTCCACATAGCATGTCTGGAGGCCTATGCCACCGAACTGTGACATATTTTCCTGGTCAGTGACACCAATCCATATTTATTATACTCCGTTTCTTGGTTTCATGGCAGGGACAACCAGAGTGACTGTTGACTAAATAATTAGCTAAGGGAACTCCACCTCTGTATGTTTCTGTCCTCATTAGGTTAGTGAGAAAATACAACTTACTTTCATGATCTCTTTCCCTATAGGTATCTGGCACTTTCCAGGAGCAAGGTAGGGAGAAAACATAATTGCTGAAAGCTCACACACTCATTATTAGACTAATGATACCTTTTTCTTTCAATCTTGCCTGATAAAAGCGTCTGTACAAGTGAACGTGTGGAGCTGCTGCTTCCCATTATAATAGGCAGGAGAAATGCAGGCTTGTAGTATTTTACACCCATTAAGCAATAGTGTATGAAAGATAGTACAGTATTATATAATACAGTAGAATAAGATAGTAACATAATATAGTAGTATTGTCATAGTCAGTGCCAAAACAATGTACAGCCACAAGCAAAATAAGAGTGAAGGCACAAGACATGTACTGACACCATCCAACATTAGGAGTCCCGAGTGACCTGACTTTCTTCCGTGTCCTCCAGAGGAACAATACTTCCTTATTTTCTGCTCCCAAGTTTGTGTGTCTCTACATCTTTCCTCTTGCTTCCTCCTACTCCACTCTTACCACAGGCTACAGAGGGAATTTAAGGAAAGTAGTTGGATAAGTTTTGTCATGTAGGTTAGGCGTCCCACATGTTTTAAATGAAGGTGTGTCTTGTATTTCAGATAACTTAAAAACAAACAAACAAACAAAAAAAAAGGATGAGCTTTAGCTGAGAAGTTGGGCTGGATTCAGCTAGGATCAAACTGCTTTATTTGGGTTTCTGCACGTGTGATTTTTACAGAAGATGAAGGTCACTCAACCCATGAAACTCTCCAAAGCCTTTTATAAAACTATGTTAATGTAAATTACATCCCTGAACTGTAGCCTTTCCCGTATTAATAGGGGTACTAGAAGTTCTGAGTCATGTGAAAAAAGATTCCATTCTCCTACAAGACCATAATTTCTCTTACTTTTTTTTCCCCCTCCCCCAAATTCCTCCCATATAAGGAGGCAGAGACTGGTATTAGCATTGGCAGGAAGTTGGCTGACACTGATCCCACTGAAATCAATGCAAGTTAGTTATTTTAGTTAGTTGGGATTTTTTTCCATCAGCTTTCATGACTAATACAGTTACTCCTTGATTTACATGCTAATATCTCCCTATGAACTTTAGAGAATCTTGTGCTCATTTCTTTTTATTACTGCGCTAGAAACTATTAAAGAAAAGCTCACCTTGAAGTAGAGAAGACAAGGTGGTGGTTCTGCAAATATGGGCTATCTAATGAATTCCTGGCTTCCCCTACAGAACTGTCTTAATAGTGGTGAGGCATGATGGGAATTTTTGAAGAGAAATTTGATAAAATGAGTTTCATTTATTATGCTTCTCCTTTTATAGATCCTTGCCCTGATTCAATCTACCATTCTGAACATCTGTTGTGACTTAAAAAGATTCTTCCACATGAAGCCTGGTTCCCGATTTCCTCAGCTATTATTTATTACATCGTTTGGGCTTTAGAAGGGATTGCTGAACCAGTGTGGATAATCTAAAAAATAAACTTAATCTAAAACTAATGCAAACTGTACAGCATAGGAGATTTAGAAAAGCCTACTTAGCAGTTAAGTAAAACCCTTGCATTTATCTTGGTACTTCCTGAATCCATCTCTGAACAGATATGGGACCACAAGGAAAAAAATAAGTACTTTCTGAGTGACTAGAAGGCAGAAATTCTGCGCGCAAGACTACTTGAAAAAGATTGTCCAAGTGACATTTAGGGATCAGAATGGTTTGAACTCCCTGAAATTGTCCTCATCTGAGTTGCCAGGTGGCATTAGAAAGTTTCAACCTTTGTTTTTGAGAACAGTGTCTATTACCCACGCTTAAGCCAAAACATCTTTTTTAATTTAAATTATGACTGCCTTAATAGCTCACTGCCTGAAATGCTCTTTGATACTGAGGCATAAAGCTTTCCAACTGTGCACAATCAAGTATAAGTTAATGCTGTGTGCTGGCAAAAACCAGTATTTGGGAGATAGAAAGGTGATTAGCACCTTCTAAGCTCTGTCCAAATACAAAGCTAAAACAATCTGGATTGGATGTGAGCACTGCATACAAAGTTCTTTAGCATCTCATGTCTTCAGAGTCGAGGTTAGTGCCAATGGCTTCAGCAAATGAAGCAAAATAATCCTGGATTGAAGGCTTTCAGGAGTGTGAAAGGCAGCATGACTGGTAGCAGCAGTACTGCTCTCACACTGCTTGTTAAACGATGTGTTGTAGCACGAATGCTCAAGGGCTCAGGAACCCAGGTGGAGTATTTGTTCTGTAGTCCTGCAGGAACAGAGACTAAGTCTATTCAGGGACAGGTGACATACTAGGTGTTGTACAACAGACCTTCTGGCAGCACTGTGGATTTTCCACACCTCAAGAAGCAAGTTTTATTTAGAACTATTAACTTTTTTCCCAGAGAATGGAGTTGCCCTTTGTCTCAAAAATACTTATTTCAAGCAAAGATTATTTGTATGTAATACTTGTTTGTTTTCTCTTAGGCTAACCATTGTGAAGAGTTTGTGTTACCATAACAGTGTATTTTTCTGTAATAGTAATGGGGCAGATCCAGTTCAAACTCTCCTCCCGATCATATTCATCTGTTCTACATATACATATGACTTTTGCACATACCATTCAGAAAATGTAAAACGGCCTAAACAATGTGGGGGGTGAAGTCTGGATTGCCTGATCAGATCCTCTTTACTATTGTTACAAGCACATTTGAGTTATTTTGCAGAATCAAAAGTAATTGTTTTCTTGTTTTACCTTCAAGAGCACTTTTAACCAACTTGGCACCTTGAAATATAGAGAAAACAGTTCCTTAAAAGCAACAGCATGTCTTCACCACTACTTCTATATGGTACCCAGTGACAACCTACCAGCACTTTATTGCAGACATTTTTTCTGTGCTAGAAAGCACACCCAGCACAGAGTTAAAAGACAATGCCTCTCTGCCTCACTGGAAAAGCTGCTCAGGGCAGACCTGAGCTGCCCACCATCACTCCCCTGAGGCACATCTGCTGCCTACAGCTGACCCAAAGGGCTGGGAAGCCATGGCTGGATTTAAACTCAGAAACGCTTCCCAAATCCAAGTTCAAATATACTTCTGACTTCACACCGGGGGAGGAATTGAGCATGTGGCCTGTCCCTCCCCTGCGCCAGGAGGTTCTGCAGCAGGTGCAGTGTAAAGGCCATGGGGGCTGGTGCTGTGGTCTGGCTGTGTTCCCAGCCCAGCAGCGACCAAGAGCAAGAAAGAGCCTGTGGAGGAGCAACAGAGCCAAGACTACTTATCTAAAGAACCCCTACCCGCGGGAGATGGGGCTCCAGAGGCAAATGCTCAATTGCATTCTGTAAACAATATGTTTGTTAAAGACCAGGAAGCAGCTTAAAAGGAAGATTTCTGGAAAATGTACAAAATGAAAGCAAAATTACAGCACTGTTGTAGATAGTGACAAAGCATGAAGATACATCAGCTACATAAGTAAATAGCTAGCTTGGGATTCTCAATTGCAATTACCATGTACTCTCTCTGTTTGGAATACCTAGGAGACCCATAGCACATTACAGAAATTTGTTAATTACCAACTAAGTGAAGAAGGACAGAAAAAATACTGTGACCAAAATGTATATTGTGTATTGATTTAGAGAATTGTAATTTAGATTTAATAATTTATCATCCATCTTAACAGGCTATGGTGTATTTTATAAAAAGCAAGGAAACTTTTGGAATACAGAGGAAATCACTTCCCACTCTGTCACTTGATCTATGCTGAGAAAAGGGAAGGAGTGGTTTGTCTCCCCCTTGCCCTATTTATAAAATGTGCAGTTTGGTAAAGAGTAGATTAGCAAGATTACAGACTTTGCTGTTAATTATGCAACAGTGGACCAAATGCTAACTGGCATTTGATGTTAAGAGAGTCCTCCCAGGTAACGCCCTCAGGAAGCAATCACAGAAGCACTCAAAACGGTGACCATCACTGTCCTGTTAATTTTAGCATTTCTAACCATCTTGGCTCATTGAATGATAATGAGATCATTGCTGTTGCTCCAAAAGCTAAGTCGCTCAAATCAGGACTTCCACTAGTACCAGAACGCTGCAATATTAATGAAATCACAGTTGGTTCACATCTAACTAGAGGAACAACCACAAGAAAACTAACTTGTCTGGAGAAGTTATTTAACCTTGTTGCAACTGCAGCGTTTGAGTGTTTTGAGTGTACGTGCCCATTTGGAATAAATAATTTCATACAAGTCCATGGTGAAAATGTCAGGGCAAAAAAAATCATACAGAACTTCAAAAAACAAGTATTAAATTCTTATGTGTGCTTTCCTTGTAGCGGCATTAATAACTTTCAGTTACTGCTCATTTTTAGTGCAGATAGCTGCTGCTACATCCTCACTGTTAGAGACATGAAACAGCTTCGCAGTACGGTGAGGAGGTCAGGTCTCAGCCTTCTTTCCCGTGGAAACAGGGCTTATGGGATCACATTGATTATGAGCATGCAACTCTTTTCTTCTTCATACATTATTTATTTAATTGGCTGCTTTCAACCGAACTAGAGAATCACAGATTTCTCAAAAGTAATTAAATTCCTACAAGTTTCATTGAAGCAGACAAATAGGAAAAGGACAGAGACCCTAGACATGCTCTGAACTAAGCTCCTTATTAATAGGCACCAAAGGACCTCAAGAAGAGATTCAACTAGTGATACCAACTACAAATAAAATCCATGTGAAACTTTGATTCTTGTCAAGGCTCTTTAGACACACATCTGGCACTGATGCCTTTTGCATGAGTGTCCAAGGTGTTGAAAGTGTAGTGCAAAGTTAGGATACTGTCCTAAAATTTGGAGAGGCACTAGTGCTCTGCGACACACTTGTGTGATTATGGATGAGGATTTGTACGATGATGCTGAAATGAGGATGCTGCCATTGGCCTCTATGAAGAAATACAGATAGTAAAATACACAATGTGGGCACACAAAGAGGGAATTTCAAAACAAAAAATAAGATGCCTAAGCCTGAAGAAAACTAGAAAATTATTTTTACAGGCCTCTTTTTCTCCCCCTTAAGTATAACTAGTCTTCTAGATTTTAGCCCCATTATTTTTACATATCTTTTTCTCATATTTCTGGGGTTCTTTTTACTGACCATCCTCTGACATCAGTTGTTTCCTTCTAGATGATATGTTATCAGCCACTAGAGAAACAGCTCATAATTGCAGAGTGAGGCTTTAGGAAGAGAGTCCAAGGCATCTGAAGAGGCAGCATCCCAGGATAACTGGGATTTCCAGAGAACCATTACTCTGCCTGCAGGTTGATTTACATCTGCTGTTCATTATTGTGGTATATCCCCAGTAACCTTTCTCTTGAGACTTACTTATTATAAACTTAAAATCCCAAATTTTGAAGATTTGAAAAGATCTCTGAACGAAAGCATCAGAAGTAGGAAAAAAAATATATATGACAGTCACCTATTGAGAGCTACAGACACAGGGAATGACATCTAATCCACTAATCCCCAACAGCTGGAGAAAAGTCATTACTTGTAGACAAGCAGGGATCTAAACCCCAGTGTTTCTTCATAGCTACAGTCACTTTTCATGCACTATGTTTTTGGGGGTAAGGTGTAACAGCAGAACACAGGTAGCTTTTCTGATTGGGCACACACACTACAAACATGTATCTTCCTAAGTATAGTGTATAAGTTTTGTTTGTTTCCCCTCCCAATTAATTATTTTCCCTTTAAAGCTCAACATCTTTTAATTGGTGGAAATTCTACTCAGGATCATCTTTTTAGGTTTTTTTTTGTTTTGATTTTTTTGTTTGTTTGTTTGTTTTTGTTTTTTTGCTATTCTCAAAGCATCTCCCTTTCCAAAAAAAGAGAAAATATTCCAAAACTCCCAAATTTGACATGTCAAATACTTAAGTAATGTCGCTTTATCTAGATGAAATGAAAGAATTAACCATTTTATATACAGTAAGAAGTCTAGCACAATGAAGAGAAACCACAGTTCTCTATGTCTAGTCATGGTTCACCTTATCGTTGTGCAGAGGATAATGAAAAGTAACAAAATCACTCCCATATTGCCAGATCACTCTTCTACTTAAAACACATAGTTAATGATATAACTACCCAAAATTTCATATTGGTCAAGAGAATACACAGATTGCAGATAGCTAAGTCGATATTAAAGGAACAGAATGTCCCCAATGTTACACCTGGGCAATATCATCTATCACAATGCCAAACAAACCAGCAAAAAGTTCTGGGCAACAAAACAAGGTATGTCCCCTAGGTCTAGATAGACCACTGAATGATCATTCCTCTGCTCACAAAGTTTGGTTCCAATTACACCTCTGAGTTGCTCATTCCTTGAGGACATCTGGTGTAAGTTGCTTTCTGAAAAGTAGCCACATCTTTCACAAGTTATGCAGATACAACAGCTGTTGTATATATGCTCACCCAAAAGCGAGAAGTGACATTCTGTTTCTTCCCCATCTTGGAACATAAACTCACTTCTTTGCATCTACTGTGCAACAGATTTTGACTTTTTGTTGTTGGTGTGTTTTGTGGGCACTTTTTTGTTTTGTTTTATTTTGTTGGTTTGTTTTTTTTCTTTTCCTTTTCTGCTGGCTCCATTCCTCACACATAAACCTATGCCTGCAAATTGCAAATGCTGTTGCTAAGTTCTGGCTTTATACCTAGAAGGCACTTCAAAAAACCTGGCTGTGGTTATGCTGAGTGCTACACAACTGTTTTGGTAGCAGCTGTTTCCTCTGAGTCAGCTGGAAAACAGCTGTTAGTTAGCTACCTTCTCCTTGGTTAGAAGATGCTCACTAGAGGCAATTTTTGGCTTTGTGATACAGGTTTGCAGAAGACGGCTGGACAGATACTGTTTTTCCCATATGCTTGAAGGCCACCTCTGCAACAGCTGTCATGCAATTTGGAAGGTGTTACAATGTTCTTGCTTTTGAGAGTCTGATTAATCAATATAATGTGAATTTTGCTCAAAACTGTATGGGTCCAACCTAAATCTCTGTTATCAACAGAAATGTCTCTACGCACTTCACTGCACTTTGAGTTAGATTGTGCTAAATACAGTATCTCTATTTTCCCAGCTGATGACTGTTGGAAACAAAATTCATCTGTGTGCAGAGAGATCAGAAGAAAAATCTATACCCAACTCAGGCCGTGAATAAACTGCATCTGAGTTAGGTATGTGGTTTGAGTCATCTGTCATTTAGACTGGCTTGGTATCAGAATATATAATATATATTATATAATTCTCCTGACCGCAGCCAAACGACTCTGGATGTCCCCTGAAGAATGGGGACGAGACAAAGGCCAGCATCTTGAAATAGCACAGCACAGGCTATTGCGGTGGAACTTTTAATAGTATACAAGGCACATATCATATCCATATCTAGAGTAAAATAAGGATGCTATTTACTGTGAAATGAAAGGCTGACTTGGATCTTGGCCCAACAATAACAAATGACAACAAAACCCTCCAAAACAACTCCATCAATATTTTTTTAACTAAATTTTTACCAGAATTTTTTTCCTCTGAGAGATGAAGAAGTATCTTTGCTCACATTAGTTGAAGGTCCATTTAATAAATCTGTGTGAACTGGCAGTATATTTATCTGATTTGATTTTATATGATGACAAAAGGGGAAATAAATGTATTTAACACAGAAAACCAAGCAGGTGTCTAAAATGATGAGATTTATTCCAGCCTTTGCTGTGTTCATTTGATTCTACATACTCGCCACTCCCACTCTTGTGTTTCTGTGCCTACGTTCCTTCTAGATTTTATCAGACACTCAGCTCTTGTCTCTGGGACATGGAGAGCACACATGGGTTACTGCAGCCCAGGTAATAAAAAATGACTGTTAGTAGGGTAATTGTTGCAGGAAGAGAAATTGTGAAATGTTCTAGCTATATGGTAACTACTGTAGAGTGCCACCCACAATACAAACATATGCCTGGATATGTACAAAACCCCATGGACCTTTTCAGTTTTCCCCAATTTCTTGACATTTTTTAAAAAAATCCTCATCAGCCTGTATCACAAGAGGCATGCACAAGTATAATCATACAATAATCTGTCTAAATATTTATAGTACCAGGGGATAAGAAGATATTTTAAATACTTAATTGCAGTTAGAAGCTAAATACAGAAGTCAACACATGTACCATTCTTCAATTCCCCTCTGTTAAGCAGAGGGACAAATATTAATATAACATAGGGCAAGCTCAACACCTACTTGAGCTAAAACAACCCTTTCCCCAGGGCACTCTCAATCAGCTGTTCTCCATGAAAGATGTTAAACAGGAAAGTATTTCTAAGGAGTTTCACAAGCCTTATGGACAGGTCTGCTTTTCCCCAGGCTCAGCCTTCACAAAAAAGAACTGGGCTGGTGACCCACTGTCCCTCAGCCTGTCTGCCCACCTGCCTTCTGCAGGCTGGCACTTTAAAGTGCTGGTCCTGCTAAGGAGGTGGGGGTGGAAGGTGGGGATTTGTGCTTAAGGGGAGAAGATTCGTCCAGTGACAGAAAGCCACATGTTACAGACAGGTACATGCTCAGCTCCTGCCTGCTTTCAGAATGGTTTCTACTCTGACACATACTGTAGGTTTTTTTCTTTACATCATAACCAAGGATCAACTCCCGAAGCAGGGAGTTATTTTGGAGGAAAATCAGAAGTTGCAGTCCTTGCAAAGAGCCGCAAAACTACTTCTGAGTAAATTGCCACTGTGACCACAATCTGATATCACACAAACAGAGAACTAACATTGCTCGTGTAAAGGTTGTGGGATTTGTCCTGCCTTTGATGAACCTTAGGCTGCTGTTTCATATTCTAATAGAAATTAAAGAGCTAATTACACACAATTTAGACTACACATGAGGGACATAGGCTCAGCTTCCAGCTGAGCTGGGAAAATTTTAATTGTTTGGTTAGAAGAGCAATCTATTCAGAGACATGCAAAAGCAACCTGTTATTCTAGGTTAAAAGTCATTAGAGCAAGTTAGATCTTACAACTACTAGTTTCCTAATTTAGATCGAGGAATAACAACTGTAAGGAAAAGGCAATGACTGTGCAGATTAGATCATTAGACCCACAGTCAGCAGAACTAATGTCCATTAACCTAAGTGGTGGCATTAACACCCTTCTTCCTGGCACGGACCCACTGCCTCCCCTAATCTGCATTTCTGGAAGAACACCTGGCTATGACACACTGAGCCAATTCCAGGAAAAAAAACCCACAAAAACCTAAGCAGGAAAGCAGCAACCATACTTGCTTGACTATGGGATTTTCCACTGTAACATGGAGTCCACTAGTGACCAGTGTGACAAGAGTGTGTCCCCTCCTTCCCACACAGACTGCTTAGGACACTAAGGATCCCAAAGCCGTTTCATGGGGAAGCATCTGTGTGAAACTGTAGAACAGAAGTTCTCTGGCCAGCATCAATGTCACCTGCCTCTTCAGGCCACCCAAAAACCTGACAGACGGCTTCCAGCAGAGACTGGCTGTGCTGCCACTTCCAACTGGGGCTCATCACAGGGCTCCTGGAAACCACAGGACATTAATATGACACACACACAAAAAAAAAGGAAACAGAAAAGGCATTTTATTTTTATCATGATGAAAAAGTGTCTTCATGTTCCAGTAGTGAATGTGAACATGAATTTTAGGGAACTTTTAATAATGTTTACTTTTAGATATTCTTATTTTATTTCTCAAAAGCACCTCCTGTTCCTTCCCCCTCTCTGGGTCTGCCACCATCAGCTGCACAGAGTCTGCAGTCAGCAAGGAATGTCACTTAAAAACTGCTAATGTGTAGGATTTAAATAGCATCTTTGTGTTGACAGATTCTGTGTTACTGTGTACAAGGGGCAAATAACAAACACGAACAATAAACTAGAAACTTGCAAAACTGAGATTTAACGAGAGCGCATTCACAGAAAGCTGCTGAGGGCAAATTAAACGAGCCAGGATGGATTGCCATCTGTTTTGGGCAGTCTCACTTGGCAAGGGCCTAAGACCAGAAGGGACGGGTGTTATCGTTACTGTCTAGGTCACACCACCGTGCTGCCTAGAACAGGCTCGAGCCCTGGACTGAAGAGAAATAGTCTCCTTCAACTTTCCCTCATGCCAAAGCACCACAAAGCAAATACCTTTTCCATAACCCTTGACAAGTTATCGGACATATTAATCTCCTGATTTGCTCAGTTGAGTCTCTGGATTTATCTGTTCTATTTTAATTGTGGCCATGATTCAGTCATCACATCCATTTTTGGTGGTATCAGTGAAACTGTACCACATTTATTCAGTAATATGCTCACTTTATTAAAAAGATAAGGAAGCAAATATAAAATGAAAGCTATTAATAAACATTGGACTGACTTAGTACATCAAACCACCACATGAGTACTCATAATTTAAAAGAAACTAATCATGTCAGTCACTGAATTAATGCATCTAAGGATCTGGGCTCCATTTTCTAGGGACTACACAAACTTGTTATAAAAAAGAAATATTCAGCCTTTGCGTTGAGGCAATAATACTGGGTAACTGTTTCAACACCAATCACTAGTTAGATTGCCTGATATGTTGCTGGTAAGTGCTCAAAATTTTAGGTTCAAGAACATCATAAACCCTATAAAACAGAATAAACATGCTGTCCCCTTCAACCCTTCCAGAGTACTGGCTGACTGTCATGGAGCTTCCCTTCTAGGGTGAAGATCCTGGTGACATGAAGGGGCCTGTGCAGGTCTAGAGAATGTGCTTTTGCCATTCTCCAAAAAACTGCTGGAGCACATGAAGGTAAAACACTCTGTGTGCCCTCTCTCCACCCGAATGACCTGGGATCAAACTGCATTTTAGCTACAAATGGATTGAATCTCTGGAGCTGCTGCAGTGGGACAGTAAAGCTGAATCTTTCTGGGTGGTTTTGGTTGAGGTTTGTTTTTTGGGGGGCGGGGAGGGGGGGTTGTGGTTTTTTTTGTTTGTTTGGTTTGGTTTTTTGTTTTTTTTTTTTTTCCTTCTCTGAGCTCAGGTGCACAGAACAGACTTTGTCTAGAGATTTCCATTTCCCACCCATCACAAGGGAAGAGACATGCACATCTTCAGGATGATATTATAAGACCTCTGAAGTCATATAGGTTAGAACCTATAAACAAAGCACAGTGAACCCTGTCTGGAGAGAAACTACTAGAGTTTTTGATAAAATTGCTTAATATGTACTCATATAGTCCACTGACATAGAATTATCAGGGCAATAAAAATCAGAATAACTGTCTTTACTCATTTCAAAGTGTCCCCAGCACAAGTGTCATGATGCACCATATTCCTGCTTCTCTCTTAAACCAAAGCAAGGTTGTTATTCTATGTCAGAGCTTTTGTTTCTTACCAGAGAAAGAAAATATATTATGGTGATTACTTTCTCTCCATACTTGTTACTACAGAGTTAACACACTACTATGGAAAGGGAATATTGCTACTGAGAATATTATTTTTTTGGCCTCTTCTCGGTTTTGGCATGTGAAAGTGAACATGTGCTGTCCCTCACTTCACCTGGGCCTGATGAGACTTAGGACAGGGACTTCGGGTGCCCTGGCCCCTTGTTCCCCAGCTGGATAAATATTCCCTGTAGGGAGGAGTCCCCCTTTCCTGGCACTGGCACCTCTTTTGCTGTGCTTGAACAGCTGAAGGCAGGGCTTTGCAAAGCTCTGCTGCTGAGCCATCACCAGTGCATGTCAGTGAAGGTGTGTTGCTTACACTTCCCAGGATCAGAAACAAGAGAGTGCAACTCCTCCACCTGCAAGGTTCACCAGTGCCCTCACGTCGCAATCCCCAGCAGCATTAAGGGAGAGTGCAGATACATTGCTCAGAGCTGCATGCACCATAGGTCATTTTACTGAAGTCTTAACTTGGTGCGTATTTTCTAAGGAATATCTGTGTGGTGCCTCAGAACACACAGATACTGAGGTGAGAGGTGACTCTGCACAGGCAAGCGAATCCACATCTAACTCTGGTGTGTTTGGACATGAGATCTTGATTTTGCTCTTTGCAGATGGAGATGACAGCGCCAGCACTCAGCTTTACCAACCTCCAGCTATAAACCAGCATGCTTTGCCTAAAACAACAAGGCTGATCAAACCCCAGGATATTAATAAGCAGAGAATTGCCTCCTTGCTGCCTTCTGAGCCTGTAGAGAACATTTATTTAGTAAATTTTTCTTCATATTCAAAAAGTCCAGAGAAATACCGTCTTTAAACAAAACCAGTTTTTCATATAACCATGAGACTCTTGAGCCCTCTCTAGAAAAACACATCCAAGTATTGAAAATATGAGAAGTCAGAGCCAGCAATACTAACATTTTAAATGAGAATGTGAATTCCTCCAACATGTGGGGATAGTCAAAGTAAAGAAAAGCTGAGGACTGTGCTCAGGGCAGGCAAGGGCATTGCTGGAAAGTGACATGGACAAAGAATTGGGCAGAATTTAACTCAGAGGCTCCCTCAGCTGAAGCAGGTAAAACTTTCCTTCTTAGAGACTTATTGTAGCTGTTTTAAAATGTTTTTTTTTTTTTTTTTTTTTTTTTTTTTTTTTTCTCCCCAACTTCCTTC
>JAWWMO010000178.1:30616336-30633366 GCA_035047845.1 Dendrocincla fuliginosa | reverse complement strand
TTTTTTGAGATTTTTTTTTTTTTTTTTTTTTTTTTTTTTTTTTCTTCTCCCCAGCTTCCTGCCTATTTTCCTGCTGCAAATTTAAAAGAATAGGAGACAGGTACATTGTGAGATGAAGGATGGAAAAAAAGCAAATAAAAGAAGGAGCCCTTATCCTTCTCTGATCACTTTCCCAAGTCCAGAAAACAGGCTGGGAAATAACTGTCCTTTAGCCATCCGAAGGGAAAGCACCTGATGCCGCTTGTGATGTGCCTGTCCCCTCCCAGGAGGAAGTCTCCCAGTGTCCCATTTCACAGGACAACTGCAGCGGGAAAGTTCCTTCTCACGCTCCATGGCAGGAAGGGTATGGGGGAAGGCTGGCAAGGGAACCAGGGAGCAGAGCGCCAAGAGCAGAGGAAAGGAAGCAGGAAAACTACCAAGACAGACAGAGTGGAGGAGGCTGGATGAGAATTCAAACAGTCAGAGCCAAGCTGAAGCAGAACACTATATTTAACAGTACTGCTCAATTGAATGTTTCTGGAGACCTTGTTTTGAAGGATCATAGAGTTAGGGAGCAACTTTAGCTTTGCTGCTTCTCTTCCCTGCTCTTCACAACCTTCACTGCTCTCATCACATTGGAATAGAGGTGGCAACTTTCTCAGGCTGCATCTTTGCACGTGGCATTTCCTCGAGCAGTCGTACATACCTAATAAGGCTTTTCAAATATTATGTCTTGCTTAATTTAACACCATTGTCCTGATGTAAGTGCACACTATGGAACACATTTTAAAAACTAAGATAAATTTAGCTTCAATAAAAGCTGGGGAGCACTGAGAGTTTAGTAGCAATATAAGCTCCCTTTAAGACACTGCCGACAGAACCGAATAGGATGGAGAAGGATCTTGAAGAAAAATTGGCAAAGGGTAGTTATGTGGAATTCCACTCCTTTTGCTCATAATTTTCTGATTTATGATCCTTTTCAACAACTGTAAAATAAGATAAGTAATTAATATTAAAACATAGACTGTTACACCATGAATAAATTCTGGTGGACTTGCATGCAACTTCAACCAACTACTCCATGCTTCCAGCTTCATTTAATGCTAGAAAATATCCTTATATTTGATAGCAGAACATTAATCAGACCTTATTCGGTACCAATATATTATTTGTCCTGGTGGAATTTATATTGTTGAATATGTAACTTCTGGGTCAAATTAGATCATCTATCAGACAACACTAAAAATTTCTGACAAAGTTACACGAGACTACATCAAAAGCCATCAAAATAAAGCAGCATGATACAAAATACAGCAGTTTAAATGAGGGTTCAATATTTAATACTGTATTCAATCTTGTGTTTTGAGAGGCTGGCCAGGATTAAGCTTGAAGAATGGAAATAATTTATTTTGTCGGTCTTTATTCAATCCACTGTAAAAAAACCCACTGTCCGTAGTGGGCTCAAAATCATGACACAGATTAATTGCTTCATTCTGTTCCCACACAAGAAGTGAATTGGATATTGCTTAATTAGGGAGAGATATTTTAAGACACTATGAGATTGACTGGAATATTTCTGAGATCTTTTTAGTTTGTAGTTGGAACTGAAACACAAGAGTGAACGTAATTAAAACTGAATTTATTTCTTCCCCAGGAATTTACCACTATGGAAATTGCTATGTTTTAGAGAACAGTGTTCTTGTAGATATATGGCCTAAGTCAAAGTCCACTGAAGCTGGCACATTTGGGAGAAGACATGTAATGACCCATCTAGAAATCAGAACATCTGTGGATGTGTATCACCTTATTCTACTTGTTTTGGTGGAGCTAAGGCAGCTACATCAGCTCAGAGCACAGCCTTATTCATCTCAGGTGACAAGGTGGTGTGTTCAGAGCTCAGACCAGCTCTGTGACAGATGAGTAACCAGCAGTTTCTGAGACATGGCAGAACTGTAATTAATGATTATCTTCAAGACTTAATTACACTTAATGCTTTCCTGTGATAGTGTGAAATGGTAAGAAAGATTCTCATGCTTGTTTGTCAACAGAAATACCAGAGCTAATAACAGTAGTCTCTAATAAATTCCGTCTTGACAGCTGATCATATTCTGAAGTTCATCTCTTCCTGTCCCTGCCAGGAGACAGGGACAAGAACTCCCACTCTTAATTATTGGACAAGGAAGTTGCCATGACACAATTGTTTCTCCAAATCTGTCAGTTTTACCAATGTTTTCAGAATACCAGGATCTGTTTTTCCTCACAATAACAAAGGTCCAGACACTTGCTAGACCCAGCAGTAGCCACAACCCTACTGCCGAGCTGGATGAGACAATACTGGCATCGCACAGGTTTTGGGGTGTGCACACGAGAGAGAGGGCGGGCACACAGTTCAATTCATGCAGCTTGGTTTCCATCCTGAAACACAAGAAAACCTGTCCAGGATGAATTCAGCTGTCACTTAACAGAATGCCAGAGCCTCTCTGTTCTTTAAATAGCAAATCAGAGCAAAGCCCTCCACTTAATATTGGAAAAAACAGTAGGTTTATTTTGTAAAGCTGGGTAAGACTCCTTTATTTGCAAATTCCACTGGATAGTCAAGAATAAAGCTGTTCTGAAATACCATGGAAAACAAGAGTTTAGATTTGCTTTGTGTCTGTTGCATGAATGAACCACAGGGAGCAAGCCAGGCACAGAGCTGTGCATAAACACAAAACTGTTCAGACCCACCCAGCACAGTGGCAGGAACATCCTAAAGACTATTGGGGTGCCAAAAAGTAAGTGCTGTAGAAATAGCAGGAACACATTCTTCAAGCAAGTATTTCAACTGTGAAACAGTATGAGTTTTTGAAGGGAAAAAGCATTTACTTAAAGGGAAGACACAGTTACTTGGTGGTTTGTTAGCTGGATGTGAACATGGGCAAAAACTAACTTCTCCCCTCCAAACAGTACCCTCAGCTCTCATCTCAATCCTTTCTTGTTACCTGTTCCCAGAGCTGAAGGGAATGCAGAATTTTACCAACTGATCCCCTTAGTCTGTTTCTCCCCAACATTGGGAAAAGCTTCCTTTGACCCTTGTGCTAGGATAAAAGGGAGGAGAGCACCGGAGAACTACCAGTGACAGACCAGTTGAGCTCAGCAAAGCCTAATGTGGAGCACATGCCAAAAGGTGTCTGGGGGGAAAGTTCAGACCAGCACATCCCTAACAGTCCTCCTAAGTTGATGTGTCTAGTAGATCCCTCCTCTTGTTTCCACACTGCAAGTTGAGTTGCACAACCTTAAGAGACACTGTCTGAAGGTGCTGGTGACAATGGAAAGATGGAGCACTGCTCCAGCCAAGGCACAGTCCTCCTGGAGGAGGCAGCAGCTTCCAGCCACTGTGGTTTTGGCAAACTGCTCTTGGTGCATACAGTAACAGAGTGAATCACAGCGCTCTTCCCTGCTAATGGGAACTTACTGAGAAATCCCGGAAGAATTACATGAAGCTTTGACAGTTACAGCCAGGGCTACAAAGCAACCTCTCAGTGCAAACTGCTGCCTGTTTTACAGGTTGCTGGCACAGCATTGGACCTGATGAGCATCCGTCCTTTTGCAGGCATGGCTCGGGTCACCTGTTGGCAGCCCCCATCTCTGATTCCCCTCTCTTCCCCATGGTACAGGCTCCAACCCAGAGCAGGCACTGGGTAAGAGAAGTTAGTTCTTTCAGTAGGCAATGGTGAGGCTGCAGATTGTTCTCTGTGCTCTGCACGTGAGGAGGTGCTCAGAGGAGACCTACACTCACATGCGGGAGGTTCTCTGTTCCACTACCCACGTACAGCAGCTAAGGGCATCTCAAGAGAAGATGCCTGAGAGAGTGATCCTGGACAACCACAAAGACCCCCAGAAGTGACAGGAACACCTGAAGGTGTGGGATTTCCTGACAGTTACCACCACTGGACCGAGCAGAGTACCCGAATTACTCAGTGCAGAAGACTGGAGCCTCTGAAGTTCAAGCCCACGGAATGATACTTGGGTTGGAGATAACCAGCATTTCTTACAAGACAAGTCAGAAATCACAAACTTCCAGGGGCTGCAGGCTGTGTGCTCCATATACAGAGGGAGGAAGAGAGAAATGCAGTACCAATAATTTTTCTACTGCTTTTTTTAGGAGTATATGCAAAGGTGCTAGGAAAACTGCTTTCCCCATTCCAGCTAAATAAGACTAGCATTTTCTTCCAGTAATTTCTAGTAGAGTGCATATTTGGTTTCCTGTAAACTATAAATTCACAAAGACAGGCCCCACAATCCAGCACAAGTAGGAATCACCTCAAGATTTATGTGTGTATGACATTTTCAAAAAATTCCCGCAGATCATTTGCACGGCAGGACACGGCCATGCTGGCTGTGAGCAAATAATCAGGACACAACATTTCACATCCCTGGGCTAGCTTTTGAGATGGGGCCTGAATTACAGTTGGTGGAGAAAAGGGAACTTGTACATCTTGTAAATATAGCAGAGTCTCTCATATAAGACTAGACAGAAGAATTACGGAGGAAACAAGCCTTGCGCATGCATTTGTTGGGGACGTGAGGAAGAGCTGCCAGCATTTGCTGAGATTTCTCTCTGGGCAGCTGCCCAGGTCGATGTCAATTCTGGTTATGAGCTGTGCCAGAGATGAAGGAGCATGTCGAAGCTACAGCATATCCTCACTGATCTCTTGCAGATGTCTCTGAGCTGTGTTCCTGGATCCCCTTACTCGTAGATGCAGAAAGATTCTCCAGTTATTCCTCATTCCTCTCTCATAATAACTTGTTACATATCCTTTACAGTATGTAAGAAAAGAGCAGCTGCTGCTGGAAGTAGCAAATAGATAGCTACTTAAGGGTGCTCAAGTACCACCAGGAGGACTGAGATTTGAAGGGAATCCCCGTAACGTTGTCGCTTACGTTTCACAAGAGCAAGTGCAGCTTGTGGCTGTTCATCTGAATACCAACTTGATTGTAAATTCACGATTCTTGTCATTTCAGGAAATTGTCATCACTCCTCAAAATCTGCAAGACTTTATATGCATTTTTAGTGGGCATGGAGAGAATTAAGCATAATTTTATGACAAAAGTAACTAAAAGCTTACTATCAACCCAGTTTAACTCTTAGTGGAAGGAGTCAGGGGAGCATGAAAACAGCCATCACCCTGGAGTTAGTCTGCTGAGGAAGGAAGAGGAAATATTCCTCCTTTTGCCTGAGTAGACCAGATTTCAAAAGCAATCTGAGCTAAGCAAATCTCCAGCCACAGTGGAAAAACGTAATTGAAAAGCCAGCAATTAGCCTGAGTGCAGAATGCAAAGGCTGGTTGTGTTTTCTATACCTATGGTTGCAAATTCACCTCTTTAAATTCAAGAGACTTTGTCCCCACTGCACAACAGCCCAACCAGGGGTGTCAAGCTGGCCATGATTTAAACCCAGGATTTAAAGAAAACCCCCAAAAATCAACTTCTCCAAGTGCTGGGACTGCCTGGTCTCTTTTGAACTAGGATGAATAATACAGATGTGTTTAAATTTGAAATACTCTTCTTGTGAGCTTTATCTTTCAGCAGCAGATTCCTATCCTCTTTCCCCAGCTGAGCCAAGATATTCCTGAATATTTTATAACTAAAAATCTTTTTCTCTTTGCCCTCCTATGTAGATTCTCACACCCTGCAGCCCAGTGTGACAAGTTCTTCTCTTTGAAATATTGAGCCACTTTCAGTGGGTCTTGTCAATCCTTTATACCTATTTTAATTGAATATTTCAAAGTGGAGTGAGATCAGAGCACTCTGCCTGGGTGGGCACTCACTGATGAAGTCAGGCTCTCCCTCCTCACCTCTGGCTGAAGTGATCAGATATCTCACCTCTTTGTGCTGAGGGTATGATGGATGTCACAGGCTAATGGGTGAAAAGTGGCAACAAGGGAGCTTGAAAAAGAGGACATAAAGCATGCTAAATTTAGAAACTCTTTGTTTTCAAGAATGGGTTTGAACTTTAAGTCATGCAAAAATTGCCTCACAATTCTGCAGTTCTATGACATATTTGTTTCTCAGCTAGGGCCAAGAAATACAAAATTGGCCTATTTTTAATAGCAAGTTTCACTGTGGTTTTTTTCCCCCCATGTCTCCAAGTTTGGATGCCTGGATCGTATACAGGTAGGTGGACCCAGGTCTGCTCTAGGTGCAATAGAGTAGCTCTCATTGTAGTAGCTGCATTAGCAGCTGCATCCAATGTAAGCTCTTTCCAAAGAAAATAATTGGAAAACACTAGAGACTTGATATTATCCATACCAGAGTCAAAGCAATAGATACATAAGCTTCCCTTCTGGTATAATATTTAATTATTTTAAGACAGAACCTGAATAACTACTAAATGACTACTAAATTTCTCAAGCAGCTTGTCAAAGTTGTTCTGGATAAATTGGAAGGCAGCATAAAATGGGATCCCCTGTACTTCAGTTACATTTCTTTGCTTACATGAAACGCAGCTTTTTTAGAGGGAAGGATTGCAGAGGGAATGACCAGCTGAACCCAAAAACTTGCCAGGACATTGGAGAATATTTGTGACTATTAGCTCCATTAGCATCAGACCACAGATAGAAAACTAAAAGACTATAACAAAAAGTCCTGAAACCGAGTACAACCAAAAGGAGGAAAGGAGGACAGCATTTTCTTGAAAGCAAGACAGTCAAGGAAATAAAGGAAATACTGGTAAGACATTTTCACATAAGATTGTTTTTATTTTTAGTGTGTGTGTTCTTTTTCCTTCTTTAAACCATCAGTTTGTTTTAGGTGGCAATGATACTGTGAAATTAATTATTTCTCTGTGTTGTCCCAAGCAGAGTGCCCTGCAATTCCTTGATAAACTCCTATCTCATGCTCATGTCTTCATCAATTCAGTCTTTACTTCCCATTAGAATTAGTTGTTTACAGTTGACAAATATTATCTGTATTTTCCTTGCAAAAATGATCATGGGGATAGAACTTCCATTTTTATATTCACAAATAAAGCTGAACAATTATATGGCTTTTGGCATAAAAAGGAACATAACAAGATTTCTTTTCAAATATTTTTCCTCCCTTAAATTCTCCGTTGTAGTATTTTGGATGTAATGCCTGAACATTCAGCATAATTAATTAAGCTTTTTATTCTCAAGAGTAATTTAGTGGAACTTGCCAAAAAATGTCCGGAAAATGGCTATGCATTTAATATGTGCATTGGCTACTGTTCCAGTCCTCTGTAGGAGTGGATAGGCACAATAACCATAAAAAATTATTTACAACTGGGAATCACGTCCCTGTTATGCAAACACGGCTTAAAAGCAAGAGATGCATTCCTGGCTTCTGTATTATCCCAAATGGTAAATAACAAATAGAGTGAGAACCAGGTACAGGTGAAATGGGTAACTTCACCCACGTTGTGAAGGGCGGTGCTAGCCACTTCAGTCATCCAAAGTTTGGCACAATGGATGGAAAAGCAAAGAGTAGACATGTAGGGGAGCTGACAGTCTGGGCTCTGAAAGAACTGGCTACCAAGACCAGAACTGCACTCCAGAAGACGTCTGTGCTTAAGCAGCCTCTAGCAGGTCTCTACTATTCATAATAGTAAATACAGTAAGACTACAACCTCTTATCTCAAAGCTTTACATTCGCTTTTATGTTTGCTTTCTTCCTTATATGTTTATTCTATTGCCAGAATCACTGGAAAGTAGGCTTCAAACCCAAAGGAAAAAAAGCTATGTGATTTGACACTATGGTCACTAAACCACCTTTTTCGTACTCAGGTCGTCTAGGTCAGAGCTTACTCAGGAACCTCAGTGCTACAGTGTGGTCTGCAACAGAAAAAGCCTTTATTCATCATCACTATGAGCTGGGGCTGCCTCCAAAAATCTGTTTGCATAGAATCTGTTGTGCTGTAGCCTTAATGCTACTGTAATGTCAATAGCAATGAAAAAATAATAAATTTAGTCATTCTGCCTACAGAAGTTTTCAATCAATGAATACATTCAGGTTACTGGTTTCCCAGCCCTTGAGTCCATTTAAGGTTTCATTTCCTTGGCCCCACAACAGAAGAAATCAGTGCTAATGCAGTACAATAGCATTGTGTGGAGTTCATTTGAAAGGAAAACCAAGATGCACACAGCTCTGACCACAACTTTTCTCTCTGTTACGTACGAGGCATGATAAACTAATAATTAAAAATCCAAAATCCTTCAAGTACCATATGTGTTTTTTCAACCAGCTTCACTTTACATTAAATTCTTGAACCAAATGTGTAAGAAAGTCGCACAATGAAGGCTGACATATGTTTCTGCACTAGTAAAGGAGGGATCATATTTAGTTTTGATGTGAGCATATGCAGCCCTTATAGACCAGCCTGACACTGATAATTGTTTTGCCCCATGTGTTTGGAACTGTTGGGATAGGCTCTACTAGCAAAAGATACTCTACAAAATATGGGCCTGACCCAGCACTTACTGAAGTTAATTGGATTTTTTTTATGACTCTAGCAGAGATGATTTTAAGCCCCTAGAGCAGAAGTTGGCTCGCAATTGTCCGTTTTCCCTCGTTATTCACAGAAAAGAAATTCTACTGTGCCTTTTCAAAGATGATAGCGGAGTTTTAAATTCCTGCTTTTATTTCACTTATAGAGAATGAATTTCTTTCAAATAAAATAGGGGGTTTTTTTAGCAGAGTTCTGGCACATGTTTTCAGGGTCAACTTCTAATAATAGCCCCTACAGAAAAATCCCTCAGTTGTGACATTCACTCTTTGGTGCAGCAAACAATGACTGTAATGATGATGATAATTGTATTTATTTTTGCTTCTGGACAAATGTCATCCATTCTTCATCCAGTCCCATTGTGTAAGGGCCTGAGCCATGGCCTCCGTTGGAATCAGGCGACACAGGTCCACTTGGCCCAAATTTACAACCATCTACTGAAATATGACAATCAATATTATTTCCTATGCTTTTCGCATTGCTGAAGAGATCTCCTGTAAGAAACACTACCTTTAGCTAAAGATAAGCCAAAATAATGGGTACTAATGATGCACTAAAACCCCTCCCACTCCAGAGGACCCCCTTGTATCTGTTACTGAGGTCCTTCACGTACTCAAAGGAGAATTGCCTTCAAAAAATAAACACACTTATTTGCCAGCATCCTCCTCTCCTCTAGCTGCCCTATTGCTCCATTTTAAGGGAGTGTCCCATGCAACTCTTGTTTCTGAAATCAGATATTTTAATTTTAACTGTTGAATGTTTATAAGAAGTTCTTTCTTAAATAAGAACTTTTCAGGATTTGGATTTTGCAATTCAGAAGCACACATGAGCAGCCCTTTGCAATGCTCCTTCAGAAAGCTTTGCTCTTCTATAACTAACCCTACATGGGAAATTATGTCTAGGTTTGTGACCCAAACAGTAACCAATAGTCATGCATTGTCTGTATTCAACAAAGATGAAACAAAATTACACCTTTGAATTATTAAGGAACTCATGAGGCAACGCAGGGACTCAGGTGTTGACTTTAGCTTAAAACATTTAGGATCAATTTCCATCACATCACTCCATTCCTCTGGGTCCCTCAACAAACATTTGACATTCAGATCATGAGTTGTGTGGGGCAGCAGCTGTCTCCTGTGTACATTTATGGCAGAAAAAGGGGATCCCCAGAACTGAATGGGGATTCTTGTGTACCAAGGTGCAGATGTTCTGCTACAGAAATTCAGTGGACTGTACATTTCCAGGAGATTTCTTTTCCATTGCATTTCATTGTAACTAATAAAGTAGCTTAGAATTATTACTTAGGACTGTGCCAGATGATCTGTCAGTAATTCATCTCAGAAGACAAAAGGAAATATTTAGCAGCGAGAGAAGGTTTTTTTAAAACATTATGTATTTTAAACTTCTTGCAAACTGTAGATATCCACTCTGTGACATCTATCACAAAATTCTTCTGGAATTTTTAAATCATTTCAATACTAAAGGAAGAAAACATAGGAAGGAAAAAGGATGTTTCTGGAAGAACTGTGTGTATACATGTTATATACGTATTGCAACAGCTAGACGTAGGCTTCAAAGATAATTTGCAGTCATGGGAGAAATGCAAACAATACATATACAATCAGAAATGGACATTTTAGAATACTCCATATTATCCCACTCTTTCCCCTACCCTCACAATACCCCACTTGTGGACACTTTCACTTCACTAACACTAATGGAAAATTCCACAAGATTTGCTCTCTTGTTTTTAAATAGACTTGGATTCTTAGACCAGTTGCTTTTAATGCAACTGAAGAGTCCCACCATCGCTTTATATCTGCCTTCTTCACTGCTTGCCAGACAAATTATCTGAACAAAATGCAATGCAAATATTCGCTGAATTTATTTTTCCAGAAGCTCTGAAAAATGCATTGCTTTTTTGCATTGGAATTTCTATTATCAAATAATAGCTTATTTTTTAAAAAATATGGAAGGTCATCTTCATCTAGCATCTAAAAAGGTTGGTTTAACTTCTTCTGGAATATGCTTCTCTGCCATCACTAAGCTGAGGCCATCACTGCACACTGGGGATGGAAGGAAGAGGCCTGATAAAAGTAAGAGTGAGAAAGGAGGGAATCAGTGAGCTTAGGGATGTGATGAATTTTTTCCTATTAATTCTGAATTTGTGAAAAACCCCAAATTATTTAAATATCTAATTTAATTATAATTCAGTATATTTTGAATAGCTGGTTGCACATATATTTTGAATGCTGAGGTATTAAGAAAAACTAAAGAATTAGGAAATTTCCTGGAAGTGCATTACTTTAAATTAATATTTGAATATTTCTAAAAAAGTTGTTTTGCAGATCATCAGTCCAGCAGAGCCATTCTTTATAGCAGTCCCTATTCTCTTTATGTTTGCCTAAGAGAGTAGAAATTATTCTCTTCCTTAGCTAATTTCTTGTTTTCCCCTCCTTCTTTCATTAACAGACTTTGATTTAACAGTTTTTGTTGGAGACATAGTTCATCACTGTACCAACGATGGTTGCATCCAGCAATTTATCTGTCAACCTCTTCTCAATACACAAGCAATTTTTCATATAGGAGAGGAACTTACTCGAACAGTGGTCTATTGTTATGGCATATGGACCTATTAGAGTAGTAAATTTATCATTATACATGACATAAAAGATGCATTATCATCCATTAAGTTCAGGTAGAAGCAAACCATTGGATGCCTACCACTGGATCTCTCCCACACCACAATATCCTTTCCAGTAATGCCTGTGTCGTCTTTGAAGAGAGTTTCCCTTTTAAATGATGCCCTACAACTAAATGTGCATGGCTTTAAAACATAAGCCAACTGTAAGGTATTAGAAGCAACATTTACTACTATGCAATGAGGTCCACCCAGTTAAAAGTCCATAAATTATTACTTGTTTTACATGGACAGGAATGCTGTTTTTGCATTTATCCTCTGCAACACCCCACACAACCCCAAAGTAAATTTTTAAAAAATGCTCTTTCATCATCTTTTTTTCCCCTTTGTGTTTTAATGCAGCAGTGCCAGGCAGGGATGGGAAATCTGCACAGTCCTGTGCTTCAAAAGCAGAGGAACATGACCTCCAGGCAAAAAGCCACCATGTCCCAGAAGCACAAAGTAAACCCCCAAGGTTTGCTTGTAGTCTCAAACCCACTCTCTTTTCAATAATATGATCTAAATAGTAAAATTACCTCGTACTGTCATATATTACGCTGCTGCCCTGAGAGAAACATGATTTGATCTAAATTTACACCTGTAGCTGACTCGTTACAGGGAGATAATTTGCCTATTGAGTTTTGCCCGTTTTCATTCTAGTAATGCCCCTTGCCAAACCTAGATGCCTTTTTCTTTTTTTTACTTTTTTTTTTTTTTCTTTTCATTCTGTGTCCAAGAAGTAAAGCCCAAGATAGGACTGAAAAGGTCATTCTCCCTTCTCCTTTCTCTTCTCCCCCACAGTGAGAAATGTTCCAAGATAAGCACACCCCCAATGTATTCGGCTTGAATTCACCCACTGTTGGGGTTTCACACTAAAACTTCAAGAGCAGGAAACACATAAAAGTGAAGAATATTTTCATTTAAAGGATGATAAAATCTATCACAAATTTACAAGACTGATCTTTAAAGATTAACAGTTTTCTTCAAATAGTTTGTATTGTTTGGTCATTTTACAAGTTTTGCCACTACTTTAAAAAGAAGGAAATAAAAACCCCACCAAAAGAGGCAGGGGAGAAAAAACAAGGAGCAGGTAGAGAACTAATTTTACAGCACCAAACCTTGATTTTGAAATAAGTGGAGCATAAAATCTAGCTGCCAGAGACAAAAGCCTCACATATCAGACATGCTGCTTTCCAAGTAAACTCACTAAGTATTTTGTCATTAGAAATTGATCAATTGAGAACATCAGTGTCCTGTTGGAGAGAGTCACCTGTCCTATTACTGCAGAGTGGAGACGAAATTGAGGACACTGAGAATAAACACCCAAATCTTACACTACTTGATGAAAGTACTGCATACCTCCTGCCCTCCTCATGAAAAACAGGAGGAAACATGTATATTGCACATTGATAATGATGATAGAATCCCAGGAAGTAGCACACAGAGCAGTGGGAAGTTTTCTTTAAGTAGTTGTTGCACTCAAAGGCAAAAATTATATCTAGATACATCCCTTCAATGTTGACTACTGGAGAGGAGACTTTTACATAGTATGGTAAGAAAGCAAAGAGGTAGAAGGTAACCAGCATTATTTAAAACATTTCACACTGGGAAAAGATAATGTCCGTTGGATTTTCCATTTGAAAAATCATTGATGAAAACTTTTTTGCTTTATTATTGCTTTTTATTTTTTTTTGCTTTATTTATAAAGCAATTGAGAATCCATTCACGATCCCTTGGTTAATGCAAAAGAGTTGCACAGATCATACATACGAGGTGTAGAAACGTACAGCACATCTACAGTGCTGCTGCTTAAGATATTCAGTGGGGTTTTTTTTTCCAGAAGTGATATGGTCTCTGTTAGCTTGAACAGAGCACACACAGAGGGGTGCCATGAAGGAGTATGAAGCTGCCCTGAGCGTATTCAGAATTGGCAAAGGAGGTCCCATGGAGCAATCACTTAGCAAAGAAACACATAACAGCCCTCTCACAGTGTTTGCACTGTTGGCAACCATTACAAACCAATTATTTCCTTTGGTCTCTTAAAAGGAATAGGACGATAGGTTTCCTAAGGACTTCCATGAGCCCAGAACGGCATCGCATTGTTGCTTCAAAGGGAACTGCTCGTGAACACGAAGAGACGCTGCCTGACTTATCCTCCCGCCACTGAGCCAGCCCACAAGCAATAGCAGAGGAATGAAAAGTGCTCCCCAGGTGCCTTCTGTTATGAACTGGTGAAGGGAGGAGAAAATTCTCTGAAATCTCAAAGACCTCAATTCAAATGTGCTTGCAGAAGCATCTTTTTATCTATCAAATGCTTTTGGACTCCAATTAAGCAAAGTACAGAAAGGGATGGAATGGCCCTGAATAACCTTTGCACAAGATAATGCTTGTGCACCAAGAGCACAAGAGGCTATATAAGTCATTTAAACCTATATTTTTTTGTCCATTTGCAGTAACAGCTACCACTTCATGCTGTGTATCACTGGGCTGACTTGTCAGTGGATGAAGCCTGCTATTAGCCAATGAGTAACATGGCTTCACACCCCGCAGACCTTAAGCAAGGATTAGTTTTCACTGTGAAATGTGGACATATTGGCAACATGTGCATTTTGAAACACTACTGGAACATCTGGTACACTTCAAAAGTATAGATTCTTTACATTTTGCCACAGTGGCAGGCCGTGTAGTGAATATTTAGAGTTAAGTGTAATTATTTTCTTTTATGGAGTCTGTCCCAAGCTCTAGAAGTCTCTACATAGTTTATGTTTTAAGAACAAGACATACAGGTGCCAATGGGTATTGATGTGCACTCAAGTTCTAAAATACTGTCACCCTAGTGACATTTCCAAGGTATTCATATCCCAAAGAGCATCTCCGCTGGGGAGGACCAAGTTCTAAGACTGCTGTACGCAAGTTCACCTGAATAACAGACAGAATAACTAGAAATCATTTTGGAATAAGGAAAACTTGAACACTAGAAACTTGAAATCTGAAAAAAAAAATGGAATAAAATTATAATGCTAAAAATTAGCAGAATATAATGGTTCTAGCCACAAGACTGCATTTACTGACTTTAGCAGTGCTAGTTTCTAAGTGACAGTTACACACAGTTTTACCACCAGGCAGCTCACAGGGAAATCTTCCTGAAGTCAGACCCTAGTCCAGTGAGCTGATACTGTTCACCCTCAAAACAATCCCTCTAACACAGGTGTACCCTTTGTCCTGCATTGCCGACTGTTGTTCTGGTCTCCCCAACTGTTAATTTCCTTCATTTATGAATGCAAATAACGTCACCCTGAAGATTTTTTTGGCCTTCTGTTCTTGGCATCTCCATTCAAGATGTTGGAGGGAAAGTCACTTCCTATGCATGGATAGAAAAGGTGGACTCTCAGCACCCTGGGAGTGAAGAACCCCCCTCTCCTACTGCATGTCCTGTTGAGATCTGTATACCAGAAAACACAGTCTGCCCCAGGCATGTCTGTTCATACCTACCAGTACAAAAGCAGTGGTAGCATTACAGAAGAAAAGGACTGTGACCCTTTCATACAGTGAAAGAGAAAACCCTCCAAAACTTCTCCTGAGTCCCTGGGTGCCCGTGCCATGCCTATCCTCCACTGTCCCCTGCCCTTTGCTGGGAGGAATTTGCATTCCTTGCCCATCTCACTGCTGTGGGCTAAGTTACTCAGGCTATCACCCAAGTTGCTTCAGCCCAGCTCTTAACTTCCTTCTCCCCAGATTAGTATATTTAAGTACTTAGAGATAGGATGCAAGACACTTGGATTATCAGTTCCACACCTTTGATTGAACTCAGCAACCCAACTAGGTATTTACCTGCAATTTCTGGCACAGTCTGCTCTAAATATGTAAAAATACATTTGAGTAAAAGTACTCCTATTTGCCATTCTGCATTTCATTTTTCTGCTATCTGTTGAGAACAGTGCTGTGCTTCAACAGGGCACAAGCAAAGCATTTGGGTACAGCCTGGAATCCTAGCAGAGGACACAATGCAGTGATCTTTTAGGCCAGAGGGATGTGTACATTTTTGTAATGACTGTATTTTATTTCTACTCCTGTGAACTGCCTTAGATGGCAGCCCCTGGTACTTCTTACCAGACTGGATCTCACTCAGGCATTTCGTCTTAGGTAGCAAAGAACTTTGGACTGAAACCTTATTCTAAAAAACAAACAAACAAAAAGTACTTGGAATTCACCATGGTGTATTACCCCAAATAAGAAACCAACATAAGTGTTCTGTACCTCAAACAAGAGGTGGGGCAGAAGGATACTTCACCCATTTACTTACAGCATTAAATATCAGTCAATGTTAAGAATTTATGATTGTGTGCATCACAGTCAGTTTCAGCGGGCAGTGTTTTTATTTGTTCGACCAAGAAGATCTGACTATTGTAACAAGGATTGACCCTGCCAGCATTGCTCAAGGCAGTTAAACACAAGATGTTACCCCTGGAAACAAATAGCTGGCCCTTTACTTTTATGGATGGTAGAAGCAGCTTGTTACTATAGCAATGCTGCATTTTTGTATTTTGAGGCTACAGTTGAAAGGGGTAAACAACCCCTAAACTTTATCAGTGATGCTTTTGGGACAAAATAGAAGGCAAAAATATTAACTTTTTTATTGAAACAATATTTGCAATTTTGGGTGAAAAATGCTTAGGGTATCTTGTACATGGTTGCACTGTGTCACCTAACTCTTACAAGCACACACCCCATCTCAGTGTGAATTAGATAGAAATTTTAGTGCTGCTCACATCAGCTGTCTTCATTATCCACAAAGACAAGCAGACATGTGTGAGAAAATGAACATTTAAAATTTATTACTGTGAATTAATTAGCAGAAGTTTTTACATTTATTTAAATACTGGTATTTAAAAGCTTCCCTCTGGGAGACAGTCAAATATTCCCTAAAGCAAGATTGCATTTTAAGATCTGAAAAACAGCATCCATGTGTGCTTGCATGCAGATATTGGACATGCACATAAGAAGTGCTCATCAGCTTCAGTCCTTTAAGCACCAAGTGAAGCACCTTTCTTTAGGAAGGCTCTTTTGCCCAATTACAAGGAAAGGCAGAATAAAAAGAGGGAAGATGGGCAAGCATGCTAAGATAGAATCTTTCTAACCAGACACTTGCCATAGGTCAGTGAAGTGGATTTTACCAAAAGGATCTTCACCAACATGCCACTTTCATTGTCTGCTAAACACAATCAGAAATCAGATGAAAATAGAAGAGTGGACACCTTAGGAGCATTAACTCATAGCTCATTGCTTGGCCAATGTAGAAGTACTTTAACACTCTCTCATGAGCAATGCCTTTGAGACTGTTGTTCATGAAGCTGGCTCAGTCTGCCCAAAATGGGAAAAGACAGTGCTTTGGTTTAGAGTTTTGTGATTTGGTATGCGAGCTGGACAAGAGCCACTGACGGAAGGAACAGAGGCAGAGAAGAAAGAAGTAAGCATGGTACAAGGAGAAGTTCTTTCACTATGGTCTAAGAAAGAGCTCATCCCACGAAGCCTTAAATGTCTTTTAAAGCTTTCTTTTTTAAAAAATAAATATCTAAAATATTATTAATACTTCAGCCACTTTCATGGCTCTTATTAAATTTCTAGCTAGAATGACATCTTGAGGCATTGACTTCCATAGCTGAGCATGTTTTATGAAAAAACCATTGCCATCCAACCTTCAATTGCCACTTTCCAATTTAACTGAATTTAACAAGGATTCCTGTGTTATCGCACTCTTTTAAGGAATGAAGGGGGGAAATCCTCAGACATTTTTTTTTTTTTGTTTAGTCCTGTCTTTACACTCAATCCAAAAGAAATAAAAACTTCCTGTTAGAGAATTTAAGAGTT
>JAWWMO010000178.1:30568461-30609049 GCA_035047845.1 Dendrocincla fuliginosa | reverse complement strand
GGACAGGTGTGCACAGGGACAGGTGTGCACAGGGACAGGTGTGCACAGGGACAGGTGTGCACAGGGACAGGTGTGCAACACATCTGTGGAACGTAAGAAACGGGGCTGCCATACAAACCTGATCTAATGGCAGTTTCCCCAACTATTGACAAATGACAGCTCGGTTTAGAATGAAAACCTTCCTCTACATACATTATTAATATCAATACACAATAATTTACTGATATATTATATGGAACCGGATACCTATTACAAGAAATACCCATTTGTGGTATTATTTTAGCAAACATTTGATTTTTGCAGATTTGTGCTCATATCACAGCACAACTGGTAATTCAGTTTAAGTATTTAGAGATGTGGGTTTAACTTGTGGTGGTTTGGTGGGCCTTTGTTTATCTGCTTTTGCTTTGTTTTGTTGTTTTTTTATTATTTCCTTCCCTCCAAAAAAGATATTCCTCCTCTAAAATGTTTATGTGGACAGTGGAATTCTTTTCTCTTTTCAAAAAAGACTATAATTCAGATTACTATTTGCAATTTGAATGTTTCATTTATTTAACATTAAACAATGATGTGATGCCAAAAAAAAGTTACCCAATAGCAAAAACATCGCAATATTGACAAACCCAGTAATATTTTTACTTCCTTTCACTTTAACAAATCCCAGAATTTTCATTTTGAAAATAATCCTTAAGAAAATGAATGCAAAACTCCCATAAAATTTCACAGACCAGCCAACACAAGAAGCATGTAGGGAAAGCAGCACTGAGCAAGCAACATCTTTTGGCTTGTTCAGTCTGCCCAACATCTGCAGCCGGTCCTCCTTTCTGGGTTCAACTATATTCTTTGCTAAGTTTATTTCTTTTCTCTATTTTCTCTCTTTCTCTGCACCCTGAATATATTTTCCTGCACATCCTTTCTCAACAGGTGATTCCCACAGGCTGTAGCTCAAGGCCCATGGCTGGCTGGCAGTGTTACCCCCTTGCCCTTCAGGATCACAATTATTAATTTATCTACTACTGCAAGGCTGGAAAAAACAAACCCACTTTATTCAAACCCACTGGAAAAACCAGATCTGAATACCATATATTTTCAGAAATTAGGGCCATCTCAGGAAAGAGTGAACGGAGATGATCAAACATGTCAACCTTTCTTTTTTTCGCAGCTAATAATTTTGGTCAGCTCCAGTTGTTGTCTGTCTTGCAAAAAGAGAATCATATTTTGACCAATAACTTCTACTTTCTACAACAATCTGTCTGCAATCAATAGATTACCTGACAGCAGGTACTCTTGGGATGCACTCGTCAATACACATGTGGAAAGAGTGCTTTCTTTCTGAGCTAACTGTGGATAAATTCCCACTGTCCACATCCACCTCTGTAGCCTCTAACAACTGGTCTTCATTCAGAACTCCTAGGCCTGGATATTTGAGAGCTCTTTATGTCACACTGACACACATCCTCCACTCCCCATAATGACCTCACATATGCTTGCTTTATATCACTTGGAGATAAGCAAAAAATTCAGAGGAAATAAAGTGCATTTGAGTACATTTAGGTTATTATTGACACTTAGAGAAGAAATTTCCCCTCTCTCCAGAGGAACGGAATGGTTCACTATCTGTTCACTCTGCATCCTCATACCAACATTTGGATTAAAAACTACTAATGGCAACCTCTCTCTTGGTACAATTTCCATTACTTTATGGAAAGAAAATGATATGATAAGAAAAACCTGAAGCTATAAATATTTCAGGCCAGATCCTTCTCTGCTTGTACGATTACTTTCCTCTAGGACTTCAATAAGGGATCTCCTATCCTCCTGTGTGCCATATTTGCATCACAGCTTTGCGCAGATTTCTCTGAAGAACCAAGGATATTTGATTAAATTTATCTGTTAAGTAACTTCTGCTTGAAAAAAATTACCTATGTTTGCTTTCCTCTTGGTTCAGACCACATGTCCTCTGTTCCTATGTGCAGGGGCCAGCTTTGGTTACAGATCTCCAGAACGTGTGGTTCTGCATCCTCCCAAACGACATAAATTAGAAGTGGTTTTCCAACGAGAGTTTTCTGAGGTTATAAATGGAAACACAGAAGAAACCGCAATAAGTAATTCTGGGAATGTAAGCCTGTGCTCTAAATATGAACAAATATTCAAAATATGAATGGCTCAGGCAAACAGATGTGGAAGATGTGATTGTTGCTCATGTGCAATGATCTTCCTACTTCTTAAAAATCATTTAGTTTAGCCACTGTCACTCTCCTAGGCCACCCAGCCCAGTGCACGTGGCTACTCAGTTTGCACTGACAGCCTGCACTGTCACACACTTTATTCTACACCAGTTTTAGAGCTCCAAAGAGAAGGACAACACTCAAGCTCTTGCTCCTGCCAGAGATTTCCAGCTGGTAATTTGTCAAATAAAATGAGCAAATTTTTGCTTCTTGGTATCCAGCCTGAGGACATCCTCTCTCTCCCAGACTCAGAGATACTCTGTTAGAGTGGGCATTTCAGAGTGTTTTGCACAGATCATTACGCTTGCTTTCCTGACTCCCTCTGATTTCTCCCCTCTGTCTCTCCCTTCTCTGTGCTGCAAGGCAGAGAAAAACATCTGCCTCTAGGGCAGCTCAGGACCCAACAGTAGCCCCATTCTTGTATTTCTGGCAAGGAAGGAAGATTAGGTGCTTCAACAACACATCATGCATGTGTGTGTGTGGGGGGGAAGGGATGAAAGAAGCCAGCAATTTCTGTGCCATCTGGGTGCCTGTCTAACACTAATTTCAAGATAAAAATAATAAAAATTTATCACTAACACAATTTATTACCTACTTGCATTTCAGGGTCTTAAAAATAGAGCAGACAAATCATAATATATGATGTCCCTAGTGATTTCTGTTCCCTAATTGCACAGATAACTTGTTTGATTAGTGCTATGCTTTGTACAACAGGACTAGCTGGAACACAGTGAGTCTATTTACTTCAGAAATGCTCTGGATATGATTAGCAGGAGAGCATAAATGTACATTAGTGCATATTAATGCAGCAACTAATCTAGACTGTGGACAGAAACAATACATATTCTATTTTCCTACCTAGTATGTTTCTATTTGAAAATTCCTTCCACAGCAAGTGCCTCTGAGGTACTTACTTTAATTTTCCTGTTGCAATTTGTAATTACCTTAGATTGATATGTCTATTTCTCTAAACAAATTGCTTTACTGGCAAAAATATACCCTCTTTGTAAGCAGATTATATTTAGTGCCACACAGCACACTTAACTTCTTTCTTATTGGGAAAGAAGGGTTTGAACTCCTTGCTGTGAGGAGTTTTTTATTTTGTTTTTAAATACATCAAGGACATTTTCTGTCCAGAAACACAACTGCCCTGTAAATGATGTGGATGCTTCTGACATCCATCTTCTAACTAAAGATATTTGCATTTTAGGAACTTGCACTGGGATCGCTGCAGCAGTGAGGAGCAGTTTTTGTACAGAAAAACCTGGCACCACAAGAGAGAGATGGTTTATATCTCTGTTGTTGAACAATACATCTGTTGTGATCTTTGTTACACATACATGTTAATTGCTCACCATGACAAATATTTGCTATGTAAGATGGGAAATATAATAAATAAAATTTCCAATGCAATGATGAAGTCATTAAATACCAGGAAATGGAGAGGAAGTTCACTCCTTTTTGTCTGTTCACCACAGCTGAACTACAATCCAAAGGGCACCCACCACCAATTTGCAGAAGAGGGACACCTCTCAGTGAAAAAAAGCAATCTGCTGCTAACAAATTCATGTTCCGAAGCCACAGCGTGATTCTTTCAAGAGAGATGAGAACCCCAGGACCTTACTTTCAGAATTTGCAGAGATTGGCTGATTAGAGTAACATGCCTCACTTGGCTGTTAAAAAGCACCACCCCCATCAAGTCTTGGAAAGACATACCCTCTTCCCCAAGTTCCTTTCACCACTATCCAGTTTTGATAGAAGAGTCAATGATTGTTTAAAAGTTTATTTTTCTTTTCATGTAACTCTCTAAGTGTTTCCATGGCTTTTCTACTGCCCAGAAAACTCTTGGCTGTGCTATCATGACATTTGGTGATCGATAGTTAGCACTGGGATCATCTCCCATAGAACTTTCTATACAAAGGTATAGCAGCTGAACAATCTTCTGTTCAAAAAGCAAAAAAAGACAACTGAAAAACCCAAATATAAATACCAAGGAAATTACAAGATGCACTTAACAGTTGCTAACTACACAAACTAGACCAGCAAGTTCTCCCTTCCTTCCTTCAGAAGCAATGCACTTACCCTCCTTACACTTAACATCAGAGAAACACAGAATATTCTGAGTTGGAAATGACCAACAAGGATCAAAGTCCAACTCCTGGTGCCTACACAGGGCACCCCAATAATCACACCACGTGCCTGAAAGCACTGTCCAAATGTCCAACTGTCCAAACACTTCTTGAACTCTGTCAGGCTTAGTGCCATGATTACTTCCTGCGGAGTCTGTTCCAGTGCTCAGCCACCCTCTGGGTGAAGAACTTGTTCCTAATACACAACCTAAACCTCCACTGACACAACTTCAGGCCATTCAGGTCCTGTCACTGGGCACCAGAGAGAAGAGAAGAGAATAGTGCCTGCCCTCCCACTTTCCCTCATGAGGAAGTTGCAGACTACAATGAGGTCTCATTGGTAGCAAGCACACATTTAGCAAAACCCCTTGTATTCCTCCCAGTTTGGCTTTAGTGAGACTAAGTGTCTCAGATACATTCTGCTTGTGTCTTGCTAGTCAAGTTTCACTGCTGGCAGCCAAATGGATGATACTCAGATTTCATGAGATCTGGAGCGTTGCAGGTTCCTGTTTAGCTGGGTACCTAACTATGTCAATCTTCAGCCTTGCCAACACCTAGCTGAGTAATTTAATGAAGATAAATGCCAATATTAAATCACTAGAAGGATTACAAAGACTGTGCTTCTCGTGCACTGTGTATCACCGTGCCAAAGCAATACAAAGAAAGGATGGCCATGACAGCTGAAAGGAAGGAGGACACTGCAGAATGGAATTGTCTTCAGAGCAGTGCAGCTGGCCATACTGATGCTTTGGAGCCTGTGACACGCTTCAGATGAGCACACAGCTCAGCATGCAAAAAGCAAGTCAGAAAAAGAAATACTCGGCACTTTGTTTAACTGTAACCAGACAGAAATGTCTCACCTCCTGCCTTCGGAACTGGGTACTTAGATTAGAGACTATGAAATTGCATAGCTTTTCTGATGGGATGCTACTCTGCAGTATCTATCATTTAGTTTTCAATTTCTTTCCAAGAGTTATGGGTCAATGGCTAGAGTCAAATATAACCACTTCCTCATGCTTATGGTAATTACTAACTCCCACTTTATCACACAGCCTTTTATCTGAAGTATCCCAAAGCATTTTACAAATTCAGCAACACATTGACGTTGGACTTGATCCAGAGCGCATTAGGGTTAATGAAGTTAATATACAATGTACTATATGCATGTAAACATTGCATAAATTGCTTACAATAGCATAATTACAGTTGAGGGCATCCAAACAGCCTTAACTCTGGCCCTACAGTGATGGAAACATAAAAAAGAACAATTGGATGAGTTCTCAAAAAACAAGCTGCATTTTTTGCAGCTAATTCAAAATGAAGACCATATTAAAATAGTTAAATCATACTTAATATGTACTATAAGGACAGGTTTAGGTTGTATGTGCCTTCGCTGAACATTCTCATTCTTGTGATTTTTACAGTTTGACTATCAGTCTGAATTCCCCAGATAGAATGAAATTCATCTGATAAACTTCAAAAGAAATTATTAGGGTAAGAAGAAGTGACAAACTCTAGTTCAATTTTACCACCATATTTATCTAACTAGTGATCAAAATGAGCCTAGACACATCACCATGCCATCTCTACACTTCCCAGAACACTTAAAAACACATACTGCCCTAAGAAGTCTTGAAATTGGAGATGTACTCGGTAAAATACCATCCTCTACTTCACACCTTTTTAAGTATCTTTCCTTAAGTATCCTTGAGTGTCTGTTTGAAATAAGACACATGCTAGTTGCACATTTCACATGACCTAGCACAGCAACAGGGCTTTGAATCACAGGTTTTAGAACAAAGGCTTTGGGCTTTATACCAAGACTTTTAAAGTGTTCCAGCTAGCAAATCTATAGACCCATTTTGGCCATCCTCTATGACTTCATATATCCTAACAAAGGCCCACACTGAAGCACTAACATTAAAATACCTCATGTCTACCCTAGAGTGGGGCTGGTATTTTAGATGTGGACACCACTATTTTAAAGTTGCTATAAATAGGAATTGCAATTTGAAGCTTGAATAGCTTGAAGTCCATCATTATGAACTTACCTGCTATTTGGAATTTGGCTCCCTATTTCTTAGTGACATTATTGGACTTCTACAGAGTACATGACCTACCAAGTGTTTTCTTGCATGGGCTTCTGTTTTTGTCAGCACTAGAAGGAAGAAGACATTGAGAAGAACTAAAAAAGAGCTGTGGGATAAATGATGTTTAATAAACCAAAGCACTCCCTTAGGTCTGCTATGGGAGACAAAGGGACTGCTCTTTAGAACAGTGTGTTATGATCAGTGCAGGTATCATTCCCCACACTATGTTCTCCTAAAACACTTCCACTAGGACAATGCAATTCCCATCTTTCTTCCTAGTAATTCACTCAGAGTATGCCTCAATTCACATGGGAGAGATTACAGCAAAATTGCAGTGCTTGTGAGGTACATTGGGTTGGCAGCCTTGGACACCAACACAGGCAACTATTCAGCAGAGACTCTCAAAACAGGTATAAAACAATGCAGGCAGATGTCATTTCCTCTACCAGAAAGAGCTCAGCTCTGGAAAAGCTTTTCTTCTGCCTTGGATGAGGCTCCCCAGGGACAGCACAGCTTTTCTGCCAACTGAAGCACAAACCGATGCTGTCTAACCCAGCATGCTTTTTGTGATAACTAGACTTGGAGCATCTACTCACTGCACAGCAACAACTCTGTTCAACAGTATCAACCTTCAGTCATTCAGATGTCTGTTTGAAGATGGAGAACATCATCTCATTACAGAACATCGTATTATAACATTTCATTTGTCTGAAAACATCACGGTTCTGCACTTTTGAATGGAAAGTGTTTTCACAACAAAACCTCTTTCCGTGTCAAAGCATAAAATTTGTGCAAAATCCCTCCTGTTCAGGCTTGCAATAGTATTGTGCATTCATTTCATAGCTATATGTTGTATAATCACTTACTAACATTTATAAAGTAATAAGCTAGGCCAGCTGAATAAAGACTATGAAAAAGACTCCTTTAACTTCAAACACTACAGATATTCATAAAAACTGTGTGAAGCTAAAAGAGATAGAAGACTTTTCACCATGGAACAGGGACCCAGACAGGCTGTGCAGTCTCCACACTTCAAAGTTTTCAAGGCCTGCCTGGTTAGTGCCCTGAGCAGCCTTGTCTCACATCTAACACTGCTTGGAGGAGGTTGGAGCAGAGGTCCCTTTGAACCTGAATTATCCCACGATCCTGTGGAAGTAATTGTCTGACATACACAAGACAAAATAACTTCAAAGTCAGTATGGGATTAGCGAAGTATTTGATAACAAGTACATTTGAGAGGAGAAAAATCTCCCTCTGCTTTTCAAACGCAGAAGGCCAAAGAGCTGACCGATAAGGGCAACAATAATGACACAAGCAAGCATTTTATCATAGTATTATTGCAACTTAGATGTTCAAACAAAATTAAAGATGTTTAAAATGGACATGTTAATGAACTATTGGACAGGTATTACCAGATACAGCCAACATCAACACACCACACTTGAGTTACTTGAGTCCTAAAGCAATCAGGTTTATGTAGTTCAATAGCAAAGCACATACACCAAGAAATGCCTGTGAAAGGGCTGAAAACAAAGATTATTTTGTCAGTAAGTTAAAAAAGTGAGTTGGCAAACTGGTGAAAGGTCAGTGACCTGGTAAACTGGCAACAATCCAAGAATATGTTTTTAATACAGCCATATGGAAAAACCCCCACTGTCTGCAACTATTGAATGACTTAGAGCATGTTTGAGGATCAGAGTTAAGTTGTTCAAGAGGAGTTCTTAGGTGACATGGAGTTAGTAGAGTTAATGGCATCTTGAGTTGCACATCAAGGGAGATATTTCTAAATACTGCATTCCAGTTCAGGAACCCATATTTTAGGAATATGGAAATAGCAAGCAGTCATAAAAGTCAATGGGGAAGAAAAAAATAAAAAAAAAGAACCGATATTTTAAATACATTGCGCAAGATATTTAAATAGTTCAAAGTAAACTTTAGAATTTTTATGTTTGCTGTTCACAAAAGCCACAAGGACAGAGCTCTCAAGGCACATCAGAATAAGGGTCTTCCAATCACGTAGACAAAGAAGTAACAGGAGCCAGCGACAGCAGTGCCAATTCCTGGGAACCACATTACAACAAAAACCTCCAAGTCCCTAGAACACTCCAAGACCAAACAAAACACCCCGACAGCCAGCTGGCTGTCATTTTATACTGATGTTCAACTGAAAATAACTTTCTAAGGGGTAACTGGTGCAATTCTGACTGTAGATACGAGTGTGTATGTTTAAGACTCACCACAGTCGTGCACCCACTACAGAAGGAACCAGCAACTCTTATATTTGATATATATGTTACTAGTCTTCAACTGCCAGTTGAGCTCTACTTTACCTTCCTCTCTCTGTGAATCTAAACATCTAAAATATTCAGAAGCTATAACCTCTTTTTAACATTGCCACTCTTACTTCAATGGGGCTGTGACATACAGCACATAGGATATAAGTGTTAGGGACA
This sequence comes from Dendrocincla fuliginosa, assembly GCA_035047845.1. NCBI lineage: Eukaryota > Metazoa > Chordata > Aves > Passeriformes > Dendrocolaptidae > Dendrocincla > Dendrocincla fuliginosa. The sequence continues at coordinate 30,600,149 of JAWWMO010000178.1, read as the reverse complement.
AGCATTTAATTCCCGTTGCCAAAGGCAGAAAAATTTGGATCGCCTTGAATACTTGACATTGTGAGTGTGCACAAACCTGAAAGAGCATAATTAAGATGAGTGTTGGCCTGTTAGGTCTTTTCTTAAATGGTGCTAGTCATGAAGGGGAAAAAAAAGAATCTTAGAATAAAAAGTGATTAGAAGCATTAAATCTGGTCATTTGGCTTAAATCCCATCCTGAGTCACAGTCTAGTAGGAAATACAGACACTTGATCTCTTCTCGCTCCTCTGTCCTTTCCTTTCCCAGTGAACTCTGTTATGACACCCTCTGTCACCCTTCCTGTTGTGCCAGTTTTCTGCAGATCTGCTTTTTTCTACTCTGGTTGTGCCATTATCCACATTTTAGGTCATACTATCACACCCACTCAAAAAATTTCTATTTACCAAGGGCCAGGTATTTTGTGTAAGCATTTTGAGCAGATGACTTTACAGCCACCTTCTCCACTTCATTATAACTTCACAAAGCTAAGAAACATGTTTCCACTTTTTAATTAATTAGAGCAACCAGGTGTGAAACAGTTGTAGAAAGTGACTGATCTGCTGACTACTTGGTGTGTTTTTTTTTGTCTGATCACATTGTCAGGGAGGGGGTTGTTTGTTTGGAGGGTTTTGTAGTTGTTTTAAAATGGAGCTGTTATTTGTCAGTATACTCATTATAAACTTCCCAAAACAAAATCTCTCATTCCTGTTTAACATAACAAAAATTTGTATATTAGAGCACTTAATACAAACACAATTTGTCTTCCATTCTAGTCAAGATGTCAGCTGAAAAGATCTACTCAGCCAATAAATTCAAGTTTGTTTGTTTTTTTAAACCCCCAACTCTCAGGACATTTTTAACAATGTAAACTCGACAGTGTATCCTTCCCTTTTCAGTGACAAAGGAAAAAAAAATATATTAAAAAAATCAAACTTAGGTCTAAGTCTTCTCTAAATGACTACCAGAAATCTCCACAGACCTTGGTGGGTGGGGAGAAGCAACATGATATTTCAGTATTGCAGGAGAGTGAGAGCATTTCATTGGTAACAGCTGGGCTAAAACAACCCAGCACAAGGAGTGGTGTGTCCTGTCCCATAGAGTTCTGTCAATTTACAGTATGACCCAAAGAAGGAAACACTGCAGTAAAAAGCCCATCCTAAACACACCACTTCACAGCTACTTACTTACAAGGAATAAAATTTTGCTGCATTTGAGACAGGTGGTAGCAGTCCATCTTTGTGGGCAGCAGGGTGACCTGGCCTTGCCCACCCTGACATACCAGGGGAGGAAGATTCATCTTGCCATCTCCCACATATCACACAGGCTGAGCAGTTCAGCAGGTGTTTTTGCTCACATTAAAGGCTTGCAAATGGTGCTGCTAATTGAATTACAAATTAACTCATTACCAGATACAGTAAGTAATTTCTTTAAATTAAGTGGAGATTAATTAGAATAGCTGGGCAGAACAACTGAAGCAAAATGATCCCACCCACTTCATCAACACTTAAACCTGTCAAATTATTCTAATCTGACTGAAATTGATTGGGGATTATCAAGTGCATCCGTCAAACTAGCATCAAATGTTCTTCAAAACCTCAGCAACTTACCTAATATTAAAACTTAGATATTCGATACCTATAACACTTGCGAAAATCCTCAAAAATAGGAATTATTTAGTTATTTTTTGTTGAAAGAATGGATTCAATCATGCATTTAAGTGCTTATGAAGGGCACATTTGTTTGTTGTTTTAGCAGATTAAAAATCCCAATAGAAAACAGCCCCTATTATCCTTTGAAATTTTATTACTTATGAAATTGCTATTAGTATCAGAGTAATATTCCCTGATAGCTAATGATTACACTGAGCTTTCCTCAGGTTACACAAATATATTCACAGTCACCAGTGATACTGCAGCTTTCAAAGTGATCCTTCATAGCATGACACTGTGTCTATCTGTAGAAATGAACAAGACAATAAAAGTGCTAAAAAAAATCCAAATCCAACTTTTTTTGGAAAAGAACATTCAAACACAGCAATTTTTAAAATCTGTTCCTAAAGGAGGAGAAAATGGTCAAGCATTATAAATCATTATTAGCAACTGTAACATTAAGGACAAAGCCAATTTAGAAATAATCCATCAACTGATCAAGAATTTTCTTTCTCCTCCCATATATATAAGCAATGCCACATGAAATCACCCAAAACCTTACAAATACCATTTTCACTGCTGAAAAATAATCCATTAAAGTCTTTTCATGTGAGTCGCAATAAAGTACATCATGATAAACTACATTTTAATTGAGGACTATGAGAAGAAAATTAATTTCACCAATAACCTTCTGTGATAAGAAGACACACAGGTAATTTGATGCCAGCTTGGTCTTGTAACTGTGACTTCCCAAGGAAAACTGTGATGCAAAGCACCATTATTTATAAACCCAGAAAAGGACTAAGTAGGTTGGGACTGAGAAACATGTTATACACATGTAAAACAGTAATTAACTCCTCAAAACACCAGCATTAAAAATAGTCCAAAGTACTGGGAGGAGCAGGAAGGTTACAAAAGGTCGTGACCCTTTCGGGAAGGGCTCAATTTTCTGTGCAGTGACTGATACACAGCTGGCAGAATTCATGATGGAGACCATCAAATAATTATTGGAAAAATTCCATTCAGAGATGTCACAGAGAGATACATTTGTATGTGGCTGTCAGAGCTGACAGGGGACAGATCCAGATTTTGCCTACCAAAGCAAGTCACAACAGAGGAAATAGCAGTGGAAAAAAATTCCTTTTTCAAACTGCCTACTTGAAAAAATTCAGCTCATTTTTCAAGGGTAGTTTTCTTCTGTCACTGATCATATGTGGATGTAATGGTCATGTCTTAGTAAGGCTCCTAGATTAGAAACATAGAAAGCCCACCTATGCCAAGAGCTCACTGAAAGCCAGTGAAAGGCTCTAATACATCACTCCCTCTTCTTTAAAAGTCAAAACCAGAACAGTTTAAACAATGCTAGAAGATGGTCATTTTACAATAAGAAAGAGGAGGAATACAAGTAAAATTCATTAGGGAAACTCCCCCTGGAGCCCCTCAAAAACAGCCAGGCTCCCATAACCACCTTTGAAGAAGTACTAGGAAAAGTACCTTATCCAGACATGAGGCAAAGAGGTCAGATACACATGTGGTGCTGTCAGAAGTACCAAACAGACGTAAAAAATGCCACCAAAACCCCCATAACCACAACACCCATTGTTCTAGAAACAGCCAGTTTGGGTCATTTCCAGCAAGCTACACCAATGTATTTTAACTCTGCTGGGCAAAGAAAGGAGGCTTTGGACATGGACAGGGGTTTGGTCGAGTAGTGACCAAATACAACCGATAGTTGTATTGAACTACTGTGTTTAGTCTCTAAAGCTCAGGATTTTGCTCTTCCCTGGTGTCTCATGGCAGTTTATGAATAACTTAATTCAAAAGACATACCCAGAAGATGAAAAACATTTAAATCACACCTAAGATTAAACAATCATCACAGAAAAGCAAATTTGACTGAAGAGCTGTAGCCATAAATGATGAAAAACTTTCTTCTTTCCCTTTTCTTTTAATGCAAATTAAAATGGTATGAAAACCTGACAACTGCCACATCAATGGGGACACAAGCACATCTTGGCAAGTCCTCTATGGCCTCCTTATCATTATAGTACTGGAAACATTTAAGGAAGGCATTTGCAGACAAACCTGCTGGTTCTAATCCCCACATCTAAAATTCACGTGTGTTACAATGAGGAATGGTAGTACAGATAAAGTAGATAGTTCAGAGTCAAACAGCTGGAGTTCTCACTTCTGGAAAGGAAAAAGGGGGTTAGAAGAGAGTTAAAAATGCTAACTGTAAGGCAATTAAAATTCTCTATAAAACTATCAGTAGTACCATATTAGAAAGCAGACCATTTCCACAGCCACTAAAAGAGGTACAATAAATTAACCAGATGACACGCTAAAAAGCTTAAACTTAAAATCTTCTAATCCCTTTAGACTCAGACTCGAACAATTTTGCAACTGGAACTGTAGCTCCTTTTGACAGAAACAGTAAATCATCCCCTCAAGCAGCATATCTTACTGCAAATAGGTATGTAAGAAACTAAATCTGTCCCAGTTGGTTCAGAACAGTGTTTTAGAGCAGCTTATGATTATATTTTAGAAGAACTTTTTCCTCATTTAAAAATTCCATCAGTTTTAACATTAAATCCAGAGATAAATTGGGCACTTAGAGATATTAGAGGCTTTTTCAATAGATGTTCTAGACATTGTGCTACCTTTCATGTTATTCTAGAGGATAGTTAAGTTCATTGTTTGAAGTCCAAAAGCATTTGGAAATTGATGTCTAGGGCTAAGCTTAAATCTTTAAACACTTTTCAAAAGCAAGATTCATTCAGAGAGCCAAACAGTCTTAGCAGTCAGCCTTTTCAACAGGAGACCTATTTGCAAAGATGGATCTGAAATAGATTACTTTATCTGGCTGTACCATTGAAAGCCATTTTCAGAAAAAAAATTCCCTAATATATCAGTCTGTTGTATTCACAGAAAGTAGCAGTTTCTAATTTGTCCTTCATACAGCTGCAAGTGCAGTGAAGATCTTAAATTCTTTATTTTGGTGGGGTGAGGGGTAAAGAAGGGAAATGCAGAAGTAAAATACTGAACTCATTTATGTGGGCAGTAGATGAGGCTACAGTGATACATTTATTGATTTGCTGCTCTACTAATTAACATAGTGCTTTCAGTCCTAGAGTTTTCATCAAAAGATTGAGCTGTTTAAGACAGTGTTTGCAAAGTCACTTCTCAGAGGTGCCACCTTAAACTCGAGCAAAAGCACCGTAATTTCTGATTTTAATTGGTAACGAAGGGGCCAATTCTCTGTAGACTCCAATCCATACACACTGACATTTTGCAAGAAGCAAACCAAAATAACATGTTGCATATTTGCTTCTAAGTAGCAAACACATTGGAACAGGAAAGTGGCATGGAAAATAATCCCCATTATAAACATGGAGACATCAGGCCCGTGCCCTTCTTCAAACATCTCGTCCCTCCTTCTATGATGCACCCTTGTGTGTGACTAGCAAGTTAGAAAATAGTTCCTTAGGGAGTATAAGAAAGGAAGTCAAAAACGGAGTCCCAGAAATTCAGAACACATCGCCAGTAAATTCCACCATGCTTAAGGTAGTAGCTCATTCATTTTGAGAGAGACCTGCTCACTCTTAGCCACAACAAAGTACTGCAGCTCTAGCGGCAGGAATGCAAAGACAATGTTCTTCACAGAATTTTCATGTCTCCTGACACAAACGCTCGCCACTTTTTTTTTAATGACCTTAATACAAGCAGCATCTCAGAAGGCAGAATAGGAGTGATTATGGTCTTCATGAGCTTGGAGTCTACCTTGTCTTTTTAACTCCTGACTTTTTTCAGCAATTACTTCAAAAATTCTCTTTTATTCAGAATATCAGCACAGATTCCTGACCTTTGTTCCTTGCTACGTGCAGATAATTAACCCACAGAAACAGCACTCTCACACCACGAAAGGAAAAAAGCAAGACCACTGCCTGGGAATTAATCTACTCCCTGGACAGCAGAACAGTCTCAGGTAACAGCCACACAAAAGTCTTCTGATCGTATTGTCTCATTGTCAGCATTAAGTCATGGCAGAGGTCTCGCCCTTACAAACACATTTACAGAAGTGCTCAGGGCGCTGGAAAAACTTGGAGGATGAGGACAAAGGCAAAGAGTTTTCCTACCCCTTCCCTTAATTTCAAAAGAGTAAAGAGGCAACAAGGATAATAAATCCACTGGGCCCTGAGGATCCTGTTGCCCATAAAGGGGTCTGAAGTCCAAATGCATACAAGGATTTCTAAATTTGACACCTGCTTAAGGGACATGTATCCCTGCTCTTAAACATACAGCCTGGCACCAGACCCTCAGCTCACAGACTGCTGGATGCAGGGGTGGTCCTCACAAGGGAGAACTGCTTCTTTATTGTTTTATCTTTTCCTTCCCCCGCCCCCCCACTCCCATCCCAGAATTTCTGACAACTGAGAAAGCTGGAGAAATGGGACATACATAGATACTTTGATGCTTCACTGGATATCCACCTATTACTGCTGTTGGGATACAAAACTGAGTAGCAAACCCATTCTCCCCAGGCTACACAACAGTTTACTTCAGAAGAGGCTACAGAAAAATCATTAGGAGCCATGTGTTAAGGGGCACACCTTTTAAATTCCAGGTAGGCATCTTCCACAGAAGTGTGAATCTGCTATTTTTACCCCATACAATTCAAAGGAACTATATAAGCTTTTTTTTTCCAGATGCATTTTAATCATATTTTCCTTATATTAACAGCAAAATGAAAGCCTTTCCTTATGTGCCAAGAAACCCATTTGTAATTAATTACTTGTCAGTGTTTTTTATGCTGAGCTTTCTACTTACAATTTTACAGTTCAAAAAAAATTATAATACAAGCTCTTTAATTAAAAAAATACACAAAGCCTTTTCACTGAAAATAGCAATACATTGATGTTGTGACAAGAAGGACTATACAGTATTTAATAAAGCTGCAACATCAGGTAGGGTGAACATGTGACAACGTTATAAGAAGAAAATGAGGCAAAAAGCGCACGAAAGGAAAAGAGTGCAGGCTTGAAACAAAATAGTTGTGGCCTTAGATTGGGATTCTACAGTAATCTCAATCACAGCAACCACGTAGGAACCTGTCATCAAAATGATCAGTACTTCTGTCTTCCACTGAAGTTTAGTTAGACTGTAATTAGAAAAAGTCTTGCAAATTTTATCTAAAAACAATTCAAAGAATCCACTTATCCCTCTCCTCCTGCTGTATTTTCAAGGGAGTGAAGGGGAGAGAGAGATGCAACTACTTTTATAACAAATCAAGATTTCTTAAAAGATGAAGAGTGACAGTGGATTTCTTTTCTGTCCAATTTGCTTTGCAGATAGAAGATTTCCAAGTGGTACAAAACACCTCCAGGCCCTTCAGAATTGCAGAGCCTGGTCCAGCCTCTGAATACATTGGTTTAGAAAGAGGTGTCTGCTGGTGCAAGTGGCAGCTCTGGAGAGACGTGACCAAAGGTCTCGGTGGTTGCAGAGGAGTGATGTCCTAGTGCTAGCTCAGAAACAGCTTTTGTCTTCCAAAACTTTAGCAAACATAGGTTTAAATCTGTACCTTGGGACAGACTTTCTTTGACCCACCTTCACTTTGGATCAACTTTAATCCACAAAGTAGGCAACTGTGTCGAAAAGTCTCCTCACCAACACCATCACAGATGCTAGAGGATCAATTGTCCTCCAGGGAGTGAATCTTCGGCCCCAGGTGCCTCAGACTTGTTTGTCTCAATGACATGCACCTCACAGTGGAACCCACCAGGATTTTTTGGTAAGGGATTTCCTTCCCCTGCACCACTAGTGGAACTTGTGTGTGCCTATCCACACAATACTCACCAAACAGAAGTTGCATACAGAATAACCCCGACCTGTGAAGTGCTGCTACATTCCACAGTGCCAAGGATTTCCTTTGGGAATTAGGGACCAACTCCATGCTACAGCCTCCCAAAAGCAGGCAGCTATAGGAGCTGCTAAGAACACAACCAGCTGTCTCAATTGAAAGGGTTTATTTTCCTGGCTAGTAGCACAGTTGCTTCTCAGGCTGTGACTGTGTGAACTGTGTCAACTACTTGTTTGTCTAGTGGACATGTTCCTCAAGTGTAAATGTACTTATGACCATGACAGAAAGAAAAGTTCTTTTCCCCCTTCATAAGCCCTGTTAGTTCTACAGGGCCAACATAAGAGCAGACAAGACAGATTTGAGTTCCCTCATATCACGAGGAGAGCTGGTTGCTAAGCTGTATTTTGTCACACCTGCACAACTGCACTGAAAAGGCAGGTGTAAACAGAAGCTGTAATTTGTCCTGCTGTTGCTGATACATGGTAAGGCAAAATACCCAGCTTGAGCCAGAGCCCCAGTTGAATGCATAAAGCTGCCAGGTAGAAAAACAAAAGCATCTTTTCACTACCAAACTGCATGTATTTGATCTGAAAATCACTAAGGCACAATAAATACAGAACCCCACAAAGAACTTTTTTAACAGTCAATTTTCAGAGGAGAGATGCAATTTCTATAATGAACACGCATTAAACTCTCAATAAAAAAAATAATTAAGAAAATGAGTTTGCTTTTTCTACTCAGAAGTATTTTGCTGTTGCAAAATACAGTATGTACAGTAATTATAGCTTGGCAAAAAAGGTTTGTTGCAGGGCTCTGTTGGTATAGATACCAGAGTTCTGTTCCAGTGCAACTTAAAACAAATGCAGACACTTTATATGAGGAAATAAAATACCAAAAAAAATAAAGCAACACATGAAACAGCACAAGATCATAAAAAAGCAGAACACAGATGTACCAAAATGGCACAAAATCCACAGGGAAAAGAAAGGTCAGGTATTTACTATTAAAATGAATAACTAGAGTGGATTCTTTCTTCCAGCTCACATTGCAGATAATTTCAGTAAAAGCAGAGTATCACACAGTCTTTCCATCAGTTCTTTGGTGGTGGGGGGGGGGGAGGCGGAATGTCTTTGAAGAACTGAAGGTTTCCTTTCTCGGTCACACAGATTAAGAGAGAGATTTTGAAACCACATTCAAACAACTCTGTTTCCAAATTTTCAATTTAACTCATCCAAGAAAGAAATAATGACAGTGCCCTGAAACAGGAGGCAGTAAATAAGGCTATCAGAGAGGTGACTCAGAAAAATACTGAAGAAGGTTCAGAGAAAAAACACATGTATAGTTTGACATAGACACAACCTATATGGAATAAGAGCTGCAGATTAAAAGAGTCTGTTAGTCTCAGGTGGAGAAACATAATAGAAGGAAGAATTAAAAGAAAAATATCTACTTGTATCATTAAACAAGGATAAATACAAAGTAAACATATAAAAATGAAAAAAATCCTAGGGTTTACAGAGGTTTATAGTTATGAAAAAGAAATTGTAAGTTTTGCCAAAGTAAATGTAAAAAACTTAGTGGGGTATCAAAGACTTGACACCTACAGAAGTATTTGGTTCATATTCTGATGAGGAGACCTCAATACTTTCACTGCCAGCAGCCTACACTTCTCTCTAACCCCAGTGGAGCATGAAAAAGAAATGTTCTGTGGGTATTCAGCTTTGGTTTTCCATTGACAAGCCAAGATGAGGAAAGTGATCCCCGGCCCATCCCTGAGGCTCCTGGTCACCAGGAGAAATGCAGGAATAACTTCCTGGGGGCTGACTGAGAAACCCCTCGCCCCCGGGCAAACGGTGCTTGTGCTCTGCAGCACAAGTCGCAGGACTCTTGAAGATAGGGTATCCTCAATGGTTATGACAGCCTCTTTATTGTTCCTTAGCTGTAATAAAACTGATCTGTAGCCTACTCAACAGCTACAGATTAAGTTCACCTCAACTATGGTAGTAGTGGGGTGGATTCACCAGGGCAGAGTGCAGGGCATCAGTCTGTTGGGAACAAAATTTGTTCCCAAAACTACATTTTTTTTTTTTTTTTTTTTTTTTTATGACCACAGACCACCCAAGGAAACAAGATGAGCCAATACCTGCAAACATCATAAACTAAGATTATGGAAAGACATATATTTTCATAGCACACAGAAATGAGACATCCTCTCTTGTAGCTCAAGGAGCCCTACTGACTAACACACACAACACAGTCACCATAAAAATGACTAAGTGCTAACGTTACAGCTGAGACCACAACACACACGATGCTCAGACCACATCACAGAAGACCTTCAAGAGCAGATCCAAGCATACCCATCTGACAGAGCTCAGAGTAATTCCCGTACCTTCAGAGCTCACTCTTTACACCAAAAGCACCACCTTCTTCAAAAACGTTATCATATGGACAGCACACAGATGCCCCCTTGTTCCTCTTCCCTTTGACCAATTGTGTAACACTCCAAAAAAAACAAGGTGAGCAAGAGAAGCAGGACCTCAACTATCTCCAGGAAAGGAGACACACACTCCCCACTAAACTGGAAAGATCAGTGTAACTTGTTTTAGCCATATCATTCCAAAAAGCACAATGTTCCTTACCTGTTTTCAGATGGTGAAGAAGGAGCTCTAGTTTGCTACTTTTCAATGTCTTTTTCTTCCACAGGCAGGAAATCAACCCTGCCTGCTGCTCCCTGAGAGCTGCCTGCTGTAGGGCCTGACCAGCCCCCCTGAGGTTAATTTATAGTCTCAGCCGTAGCACAAAGCCAACGAGGCAGGTGGAGTCCACATGGGTAACTCAGCTCTGAGAGGGAACTTTGCAGGCAAAACCTTCATTGCTCATTTCAGGGTGAAAGGGAGAGACATTCCTTCCTAATTCAGCTGTTTTCTATTCCTTCCATTTACTCTCATTCCTTTCTTTATGGTTCCACCCTTCCTACTTCTTTTTTTTTTTTCCTTCCATCAAGCAATTTAAATGGCTTCAATTTCCTGCAAAAGAATAAGCTTGAATGAAAACCTAAAGGCACATTTTAGAGCTAGGTGAAAAATGCATGGTCTATTCAGATAAATTAAAACCCATATCCAAGAGCTGTTGCTATTTTACCGATTGCCTTTCATGAAACATTGGCTGAAATGAACATTTGCTTATGAGCTAACAGGTAAGCATCATCAGGGTGCTCCTGTACCACTAATCATGGCAGCTCCTGCAGTACCAGAGCAGGAGTCTGACCTTGCCCACATCACTAGCCCTGCTCAGTGACAGGCATTAATAGGTCCTTTGGGGAACAAGTCCAGCAATTAGCACTTAAGAAATCGGCTTTCCCTATTTAGAGGCTGCAACGCTTACCTGCTAGAAAAGTATGTTTCATGGCGTTGGTTTCCCACAAAGGTATTTTAGGATATTTGAGGGAGCCTTTGGATGCCAGGGCTCCTTCAGGTGTGTGTTTATAAGAGTTTTTACATATGTTAAGGTCCTAACAGAAATGTCCCTGCAAATAAAACATTTCTTATACAAATGTTCACAGAAAGCCATAAATAATGTAAATTTGAATAAAACAAATTACTGTGTTCTGGTATTTCTGCTTGCAATTGCTTTGTAAGTGCACACTGTCTGACTCCTCTTCAGACAGGCACCTGAAGCACCACTCAATTCTTCTTTTGAAAACTAAAGTAAATTAAAGAAAAAGGCTGATTTCAAACAGGCAAGTTCAGTCCACAGACAGGGTGCGCATGAAGCCTTCCCACTAGAATTCTCCCCTCTTGCACGTGCCTCCTCTCAATGGTGGGTGTAAGTAATTCTCATGTCCTCTCAACACATCTTCCCTCTTGTTACCAAGACTGTGATTATACCGGATAGTGTCTTGTCTAGTCTATTAAAATGCATATTACATGACAAAAAGACCTTCAACATCCAGAACTGTCAGTCCAGCACATTTCAGCTCCTGCTGATGCTATTGGGAGTTCCCCACAGATAGGGAGCTGAATATCTGAGCAGGGATCTGTGGCAGATATTAGGACATAGTTGACTTTAGTCACTGCTAGCATGCAAGCCAATAGAGAAACATTTTTCTCCAGTATGTTTTTGGCATCCTGAAGACAAAGCATCTTTCTCTTCAAGAAACTCACCATGTGCTTCACTGCAGAAAAAACAGTTAGGAATAATTAAAGAAGACATGTGCTGTCCAAACTTCTGACAGAAGCTTCTTTGATAAATAATTCATCTTTAAAATCTTGAGAGGTATGAATGAGATGGCAAACGAGGTGCTCCTCTTCAGCACACAGGCCTTCCTGGGTGACCTCCTCCAGTACAAGCAGCTCATAATATCCTGGAGGGGGCACAAAGAGAAAATAGTTTTAACAGATTTGTCAATGAAGCTGTCAAGTACAGGCGGATGCTATAATCAGGTACTTGCATATTTCACAGAAGACACTATTGTGCAATTCATAAAGTTCCCACTATTCATAGCTTCCCACTATGAATTCAGGGAAGACAAGGGAAAATATCAGACTCAACTCACCAACCACAACTGAAAAGCAATGTAACACATTAATGGGAGTTTGCACAGTGTGTGTCCTTCATGCAGGATTGCAGCGACAAATATCCATGCAGTTACAAACTACATGACATTACACCATTTAGACCTCAGGGAGCATCCTGCCAATTTTCTGTCCATCATTTATTTTTAGAGCCGGTGGTGTAAACACTTTGAGTGTTCTTAGCAGAAGGTCACATCCAGTGAAGTTTTAGTAACAAACCATTTTCCATTTCTAGCTTTGAATTGTTTGATTTTAAATAGTTTGTTACACTTCTTTTCAGGGGACGTGTCCATAACAGTCAGAATGGAGCTGAATCTTCCAGCAATGCTATTCTTTAGCTTTCGCCAGCATTTACTCTTATACACTACAACCGAAACATTTACAGAAAAATTTTGCTCTTTTTAACCTCACATCAATCTTCCTTGGCTCTCGTGACCCCTAAGCTTGGGATGTCTGTGACAAGTAACAATGCATTTTCTTCATAATGGGAAAACACACAACAAATATTTTAACAGAACCAATCTTTGTAAATCAGGGCTCTTAACTGAAGGGCAGTTCTGGATAAGAAGATATAGATAAAATATATGCATAATAAACACCTATAAATTATATATAGACATTTGGACTAGATTAGCCTATATGAAAATTCTTTGTAAGGCGGGATTGGAAAGGTGCATTTCTTTGCTGAGGGTACTTGAACTGATCTCGAGTAAAAAAGTATTTCAAAGGGGTATTGTTATGTGGCAAGCACTGCATTAATGTAAATAGAAAAGCACTCTGTGCTGAGAAGGGGCTCCCACATGGTTTGAATTTGACAAATTCAAAGCAGTAGCAGGATGGTTCATCAGGAAAGGTGAGACAGATAAGCAGAAAGAATATTTGAGTATGGCCCACAGCAAGCTACTCCTTGTTCATACTTTGAGATTCTGAAAATCAGTTTTCACAGGGTTTTTGTTTTTCTCTCCCTCCCCCTGTCCCCCCATTTTTGTGTTATATGGGGCAATTACATTAAACTTTGGATATCTTCCCATCTACTTGACAACCACCATTTACATACATAAGTATTGATTTTTTTTTGTCTCAGTTAATCAGGGATCATCTGACAGACTCTCAAAAGTCTAGCTGACCCTGTCAAAGGAAAGCTCCATGCAGATCCTGTTTGATTGCCATTACTTTACTGAGGAGGAAATGTTTTTATATCTAATTTTACCTACTTTCCTCTTCTGACAGAAGAGAAGCTACAAGTGGAATCAGGCTTACCTGAATCCATCCTAAAGAAGCAGGAGCAAGGATGCCTAAGACTACTCACAGCCAGATTTAATTCGTACCCATTTTGGATAACCACATGAATTAAAGGAAGAGAGAAAAGAAAAAAACCTTACTCAGTTCTACACATGTTAGGTACATGAGTATGTGTCAAAGCTAAACTTCTAAGGACTATTCTTGCACTGGAAATAAGTGGTTTAAATAGAGACTTTACCGTTTATTAAAAAAACATATATGTAAAGACACTGACATTTTCTTGTCTCATGTTTGTACCCTTTTGTTATTTAAGCTGAGAAAACAAGCACGACATTTGTGCTGCAAAAGCATTTAATACTTTACACATTGTTAAGGATACACGAAGTTTTACATATTGTTTTGTACGAGTCTCCAGCACAGCTGCTCTGGTCTCCCTTCAGTAACATCTCATGAATCCTGTTTAAATGAGTGTTAAGGCTGGAAACTCAGAAGGCACAGGTGGACAGTAACCACTCTTTTGGTGCCTCCACCTTCTTTTGATTACATGTAATGTACCTTATGCTTAAAAGATGATACAGAACTGTGCATTTTGATAGAAGGCCACAATCCAGTTTCAATTTACTTTTATGTAGTGGCTGACCTGGCCCATCAGTAAGGTTGCATTACCCAGAGATGAGAGCCTGCTGTACCCTCTGCTAAACAGTAGGTGATTACACACCGCCAGTGAGCAAAGCTAATGCTAAGGAAAACTTCAAGGCTATTAACAAAGTTGCCACAACTAAGGAGCCTTTTATTGAACACGTCTTAATATTCTGAAGATTTTTTTTTTTAATGAGATAAGCTAACCAAACTTATCAGAGCAACACAAAACTCTTACTGGGTGCCATTAAAATCTTGTAATTTTGATGACATTTGTTGTTTGGAGGAAAAAAAAAAAGGCTAAAACTGGTTACATAAAATACAAATAGATTTTTGTGTCCAAGTCAATCCACAGAAGGCCTGAAACAAAGAATTTAAGAAATCTTTGAAATAATGGAGTGTCACAGATACTCTTTCACAAAAATAACTTCTGCAATTTATGGTCTCCCAATACTGTGTTGTATCTGTGATTCAGAGAGGGAGAAATCTAATTTATGTGAACATCCAGATCTAGAAATTTTGAAAATAAGCAGGAAATGTATTTTCTCAAAAGAAAAGTCCACTTCTCTTACGACCATGATAAGACTGCTTTAATGCAGTTTTATGTAGTTTTCACATTTAGTGAAAGAGGATAGTCTAAGTTGGAATATTTTACCAAGAAACATACCCTTCTGACCTTACATGAATGTCCCATAAGCTGAAGAACTGAATATGACGGACATTATTGAGCAAATAATTGTTTTCTCTGGAGAAGGTCCTATTATGTCTCCTATACAATGCAATACAATTTATTTCACAATGCACGTTCACAGAAATACCTTGCTATTTGCAGAAGTTATGCAATACCAAAGTGTTCTATTGTGGAGTGCTTCAATGAGAGGGAAGTGGTGTCAAAGCAGACAGATGAAAAACTGAGTTAAAATACCTTTGTATGTTAGTATTGAGAGTACTGATCTCAAGCTGGGAGTAGGCAAAAAATAGAAACTTGCCTGCTGCAGACAGGAACTTATAATTTCCTCTTGCATCTTTAAAGTGGATATGAGGCTGAGAAGCGCAAAGCCTGGCAGGGTGAGCAGGAACTATTGCAAACAGCAGAGGGGGGAGAGTGGAATCATGGACTCATTTAGGTTGGAAGAGACCTCCAAGATCCAACCTGTGACTGATCACCAACTTGACAACTACACCAGAGCATTAGTGCTATCTCCAGTTGTTTCTTGAACATCTCCAGGGGTAGTGACTCCACTACCTCCCTGGGCAGTCCATTTCAATGCTTGACAACCCTTTCCATGAAGAAATTCCTCCTGATGTCTAACCTGAACTTCATCTGGCGCAGCCTGGGGCTATGTCCTCTTGTCCTGTCTGTGGTTTTCTGGGAGAAGAGGTTGACTCCAACCTGGTTACAACCTCCTTTCAGGTAGTTGTAGAGGACAATAAGACTTCTGATAAGGTCTCCCCTGAGCCTCTTTTTCTCCAGGCTAAACACACCCAGCTCTCTCAGCTGCTCCTCTTATTACTTGCTTTTAACATTCACTGAACCCGTGGACACTGGGAACACAGAAAGTTACAAAAATATTAATTCCACTATGCACCTGAAACAGTAATTGTAAAGGTGTGTCTGATTGCTGCACAAATTTGGTTTGGGACTGACAATGAATATTTGGCACTGGGGAGAGGAGCGTTCATTTTTTTGTTTGTTTGCTTTGCTTTGGATTTTTTTTTTGGTTTTTTTTTTTTTTTTTCCTCCTAAACTGAAACTAAAGCAATATTTCCTGAAAAAAATGAAACTGACTTTTGTCCATCTCCAGAGGCAGTGTTAAGGCTCAAGAATCAGTTGCAGGAACTAAGGCATGGAATAATGTATCAACAACTCAGAGGGGCAGGATGTGTAGTTTTATGGCTGACTGTGAAGCAAGGGACACTCACTGATTCTCCAGAATTGTTCTAAAGACAAATGAACTGTAATAGCACATCACACCACAATTGCATGTCGATGCCATTTCCTGAAGTGATGTGATGACACTGTGGTAGGACCATTAACCCATCTGTCACTTTCTGCATTTGTCTCAATCAAACTGACAAGAGGATTGTGTAAATATGACTTTGGGCAAAGCAAACCCAGTGTTACGGACCTGACATATAAAAAGGCAGTTGGTATTGAAAGGAGGGGCTGACACAACATAGATATATGTTTGAAAGTAGGACTCTTGCAAGAGGACATTTAAATAAAAGACTCATCATTCTTCTCAAGAAATTTGAGATTATTGCTAAGGCACCCCAAAGATCGCTGTGACTTCTTGACAATCAGCCTGCACATATCATAGAGAGCATCAGACTAAGCACCAGAAAAAGCGAATTCCTCTAAGGAATAGAGACATCCATCTAATGGCCCACCTGAAAATACTGGCAGCTTTAGAAATACTGGTCAGGACTGCTAGTAACAATGTTTGGATTGCCCAGAGAAGGGCAACGAGGCTGGTGAAGGGTCTGGAGCACAAGTCCTGTGAGGAGTGGCTGAGGGAGCTGGGGGTGTTTAGCCTGGAGAAGAGGAGGCTCAGGGCAGACCTTATCACTCTCTACAACCACCTGGAAGGAGGCTGTAGCGAGGTGGGGATTGGTCTCTTCTCTCAGGCAACCAGCAATAGGACAAGAGGAGAGTCTTAAGCTGTGCCAGGGGAGATTTAGGTTGGACATCAGGAAGAAGCTCTTCACAGAAAGAGTGATTGGACATTGGAATGGGCTGCCCAGGGAGGTGGTGTAGTCACCATCCCTGGAGATGTTTAAGAGACTGGATGTGGCACTCAGTGTCATGGTCTGGTTGACAAGGTGGTGGTGGGTCAAAGGTTGGACTCCGAGGTCTTTTCCAACCTAGCTGATTCTTTGATAATACTGTTGCCCATGTCACAGTCAGACTTTCCATTTCCATTAATTGAAATTCTGGATTGAGCATTATAAGGCTTGGTCTGAACATGGCAGTACAGATTCAAACCAGCCTTACCTTTCATATTTACTTAAAAAATATAAGTATAATTTATATGTGTGTTGTTTCTTTTGTTTATGACATGATACATCTTTATCATATAAACAAAACTTCAAAGATGCAACAAGTGCTATTGTAACATTATATTTTCTTTTCTTAGCTAAGTAAAGTTATAAATATCCAATTCCTGTGTATAGATTACTGTAGAATAATGAAATAATAATTAATATCTCTGTGCAAATTTTTCTCTTTCTTGCCTTCCCTTTTATTTCTAATGCACTAAAGTACACATGGAACAAAATTTTCTGCTGCCTTTTGACAGATTTTTGTCTGTTAAAGTTTCATCCATCTTGCAACGTAAATAATGAATAAGTACAGAACAGCTTGTAGAAGTGAAGAAAAAGAGAGAACATTTTCTGGAGCCCAGAAAAAATTTACAGAGTACCTGCTAGGACACTGATATTTAGAACTAGTATGTAGAAGCAGATCATAATGAGAAATAGTATTTAAAAGAGCTGAAGACCAGTGACAGACTTAAGACAGAAAACCAATACAAATCATATTGCAATGTATTCAACAAACATTGTTCTGTTTTCCAAATATTGTTTCACTGATAAAAGGACTAGAGGCATTAAGTTCTAGAACATTTCAGATAGAACAGATACAAAAGCCAGCAGTTGTTTAATAATCACTAACTAGAGGTTAGAAATAGGAACTGAAAGTCACAGGGTCCCCAGTGACACTACCTTGGTGATGCTTTTCCCACCAGCCTTTCATGTCCCTCAGTGTCCCAAAGTTACCTCCCTCCCTGGAAAAAACCTCAACACTATCCATTTTTCTGTTCCCCAGTATCCATCTTTTTATTCCAGACACCGAGTTTCTTTACTTGGTGATTTTGTTGCCCGAGTAATATTTCAGCAGGATCAGTTCCATGGCCTGGATGACAAGGGGTTCACTTCGAACACTGCTGCTAGCACGAAAAAGTGAGCAACAGCTCAACCCATCCCTGACACCACACTCAGCTCTGCCAGCCTAATTTCCAGATCCAGACAGCTGCCTTGTCACGGCTGAAGGATCAGGACAAGGGGGGATCAAGCTACCGAAGTAGGAGTAAATGGAAGTGCATGGGCAGAAGGAATCTCCAGATAGCACTGACCAAAAAATGTATCTCGATCGGGGCCTCTGGTGTTGCTTCTTCCTTAAGTGCAATCAGAGCAGAAAGAACAAAAGGAGGAGGTCTTGTGAAAGCTCGCCTGTTTTCCTCCTATATCAGTTGTCTAAAAAAACCCCCTTATTACCTCCCCTTATCTAACAAATAATACGTTCTTTCTACCAAGTTTTTTTTTTTTTTTAAATGCCTCAGTCATCCAGGGGTAAAGGAACGGCAACTGTATTTATTTTAGTTCCCTAAGTGTAATCTCTCTACACAGCAGATGTGACAATTTACTGCCAAAGTAAGTTCATCACACAATTAGCGGTGTGAAAGGAAAGCCTATTGCGTAGCATAATGGTTCTTCTCGCCATTAGCAGTTAATTATTACCGACATCGGCTTCAGGGCTGAGCCCCCCCTGCCCCGCCCGGCTCTGCATCCCCATCTCCCCGCAGCACCGACGGACCTGTTCTGCAACCCCCGCCGACAGGGGCAGCAGGCGATTCCTGATGGGCCCCCATAAAGCCATCACTTTATTTTCTCCCAGACCCACGGAGCCACATGCGCTGCACGGCTGTGTCTGGGTTGGCATCAGTCACTTGACTCATCTGATGCAGGCAGATTGTCTTCCCATTGGTGGCATTTGGGATAAGCTGGTGCTTTATGGTTACAGTAATGAATTTCCTATAAACTTTTATCGCATTTTATAATAGCATTTCATAAATACTACTAGCAAAATACTAAGTTCAACATTTTATATAAAACCCCATAAAGTAATAATAGAGACCGTCAAAATTGGACCTTTAAACTACACAACATATCTTCATACAAATCACATTCTGGTAACTGACCCTGCTGTGCTCTTTTGGTGCTATCAGCATTTCCAGTGACAGGTACCTTCGGTCCCTGGTGAACAGCTGTCTCTGATACTATTGTTAACTTTCTGCCTTTTAAGAAAAATGTTCTGTTTTGGGGTGGGTTTTTTGTTGTTTGGTTTGGTTTGGTTTGTTTCTTTTTGGAATGGGGTTGAGGGTGGCTTTTCACTGGGAAATCACAGAGATGGTTGTTTTCTGGTAGAACTACAACAACGAACTAAAAGAAACCCAACAGAACTCCCAACAGAGTCAATACATCAGAAATTTATGAAGAGCCAACTAAGGGTAAAGTTAATGAGCATATATCAAAGCCTGTTAAACCACCATGTACCTGCTTCTCATCCAGGAGTAAGGCAACCTTCAAACTACATTAACCTAAGAGCACTTTACCCCAAACAAAGGTAAGCACACTAGAGTTTAAAGGCTTTTATTTATGCCCAGTAACTTTACTTGAGCTGTTTGCATTCTCCTGCTCCACTTTAGAAAAGTCCTCAAATTGTTGCTGCTCTACACCATCTTCCATGCAGTACAGCAGTTTTGCTTTTCCAACCAGAGAGCCACAGTTATCCCTAAAGCATAACCATCATTTCACTCCACCTGTTCATCAGTGCTTGCAATAGGGGATGGGGCAATCACCCTGGGAGCCTGCCACAACCAAGTCCCTTTTCTGTATTCTGCTGAGGAATGAGCTCGCTCTTTCTATTCACTGCAGTGAGAAATAAGACACATGGTTTTGATATCTGGTTCAGTTGACAAGGTGGGTGTACAAACAGTACATCCTATCTTTGGGGACATGATAGAGAACCAAAAGAAAAAGAAAGCAATAATGAGATTATTCAGCGAAATGGGTTGAGTGCCTTGGTTGATGCTCCAGGATAATGGATAAGGACTCTACATTGCCCAGAGTAATGAGTAATATTCAGGAAGCATTACTGACACAACAGGAAATTGTTTCTGTAAGTGATAAGTAGTTTTCTTAATGTTTCAAAATACATGGGCAGTGTAAACTAGATGCTGGATACAAAGCCATCTGAATTCACAACAAGCAGCTTGTCACAGCCATGTAACTGGCAAATCTCTGGGCAGTTTATACTCCTCTCACAGTCATATGCAACAATTCTCAGAATAAGTTTCGCTACATCCTGGTCATGTATGAACTTTGCTGTTTTTCCTGCTGCCTTCTAAGCCACTTTGCTCCACTGGTGCCGCCACTCCTCGCTGGACTCTGAGCCTATGTGACTACACATCACCTTCCTGGGGAAGTGTGGTTGCAGAGCTCAGTCCTGTCCCTTTTCACTTACCCCTTCCATGAACCAGCACTCCTACCAAGCACATCTGGCATGTTTATCTAGCCCTTCTACCTCCACCTGGACCCTGCTGAGAGCATGGATTGCCTTACCAGCTGGGGAGAGGCAGCACATAAGCACTGCGGTCCAAACGTGCATGTGCATTTGTGTACGCCCCAGGCCTAAATCCTCTCTGCCAGCAAGGCTTCCCTGTGAGAACACTTTGTGAGCTTCCAAGACAGACTGCAGAGAAAGTTCATAAAATTGTTGCATTTGATTTCATAATAATGGGATTGTGTGATATCACAGGTGAGTGATCATTTCCCTTTGATCGAGATAAATGTTGTGCTGAGTGGTTGTCAGAAAAGAGCCTCCCAAATTCTGTCTACATTTCTTCTAAGTCTCAATCCTCTTCTGTGTGCTCAGCTAGTGAGAAGGGAAGAACTAATCCCCTCATGTTGTAGTGGTTCAGACCAAATCCACTCTTTTGCCCCATATTGCTTTCCCTAAGAAGTGGCACCCACAAGATAGAGCTGTCTTCACCAGCTGTCTCTCTGGTCCCTGTGCTTTGCCTGCCAAGCTGGTAATACACCACATTCACAGGAAAGGCTGGAAGACGCGAAGCAAGACTGAGGAATAACATTTCATCAAGAAGATTCATTCATCCTAGGCTATTTAGGATTTGAAATTGGCACCAGCTATTGCTCAAAAGATAGATCACAGAGCTGCAGAAAACAGGGTGAAAAGAAATTTGAGAGGTCATCTAATCTACCCCATCTCAAAAGGGCCACCTGTGGCCCGTTTGTCTGACCTGTTCTCAAAAGCCTTCAAAGATGAAGCCTGTGATCGATCTCTCTGGGGGTTTTTAGAGTGACAATCCCCAGGATGTGGAAACAGGCATCTCTACTCCTTCCTGGCAGCACAGCTGCAGTGCACAGCTCCCACTCGTGTTTCCACATGCTGTGAAGCACTCTCTGGTGGTACGGGAAAGCTGGCTGTTACATTTCTCAACACCAGCTTCATGCAGAAGTGTTACAGCAAAGAATCCCCCTTTAGAGCAAATCCTTTCACAGACAAGCACTCAAAGTTGTTTTTATTTCTGGCCTCCAAGAGAGCCGTTGCTGAGCCTGGAGCATATTGCATAATGTGGGAGGATTTCGCCCCATTCTAAGCTTTGTCATAATTTCTATATCAATTTCAATACATCAAATTAGGGATTTCTAGCAAAGCTAGATGGAAGAAAAAGCATTAATTCATAGTTGTCGGAACAAGGAGTTATGCATTAAGTATCATCTTTTTAAAATTCCATTTTGTAGGTTCCTCCTCCCTCACACTAACCCACCAGTGACTGAGCGAAGAACCTCTGCACTTTTTCCAGTGTTTGCACACTGCCTTATTATCTGCACAATTCCATTTGGGTGTTTAAAAACAAGGCTGCAGCCACTTTCAGCTGAATTTTCCATAAAATCAAAGCGCTGTTTAATGTTTTCAGTCTTCTCGCTTTGCAGTGCATCAGCTGATGACTAGGCTGCTTTTTGCTAATCTGAGCACTAAACTTAATTGTCACTCAGAAGTAAATTCTTCCGTAATGCTTCCATCCCCTTCTGTCATCCTGGGTTTCTCATCAAAGTGAATTAGCTCGTACATGGTGATTTGTTTCCTTTTAAATGATGCTGATTAAAAAGAAATCATAGTCTGATAGCACGGCAGTCAGCAACGGCAAACAAAGAGTAGCTATGTTCTTCTCCACGCAGGCTTTAACAGGAGTGAGGAGCAGAAGTGTTTTTCCCCTTCATTGCTCTCACTTGGGGTATTTTGTTGGTTTTATATATATACATATATATGTGTGTGTGTGTGTGTATCCGTAACAGGCTTCTCACTACCCTTCCTTCATAGCCCCTTCACTTTTAAAGAAACAGAAGGAATTTCCTTGCAGAGTCCCCACTATTAATTGTTTATAATGCATCTGTCTAAAGGAAACACAATGGTATGTCAGCAAACACTTCGTATTACTCACAGCAGTAAATGCTTTAGGAAGTTTGTATGGGCTGTTCCCTCATGGCTGAAATAAGCCTACTTCATACTTACCAATACTCTACTGCATTGGGTCTTAGTGCAGTAGACGTACATTTTAAAGTTACATAAGATCAATCTTTTATGCCATTGAAGTGAATTGACTTTGTAATTAAATTTATTTTCAATTGTCTTTTTTTTTTAATTGTTATTTCAGAATGCTACTTAGCTTACATTTGCATTTGGAAGCTGAAGTATTAAAGAGTATTATAATGTGGTATGGAAGAGCTATGTTAAAATTTCTTTTCTAAGAAAACTAAATACTCATAATTTACTGGTAATTACATAGAATGTTTTAGAATCAAGAGATCTTGAGAGAGGAGGAATTCTCCATCTCCCAAGTTTTTATCTGTTGATGAAGAGAGAATTCATTAATGGAGAAATAATATCTATAAGTAAGGAATGAATATGTCTCTATCTCTTCTGAGTGTGAGCGTTGAATATCATATGAACTCAGTAATATTAAAAGAAGAGGTGATGACTACATTATGCATGAACCTGGTGTAGTTTGCTCCTTTAGACTTTGTCAGCTTACTTGTGCTTTTTCATTCCTTTTACAGCAGAGATCAGAGAGCAAAAGATTCCCTTGGCAGGGGAGCTAAATTGGATAATAATATATTAAGGGCAATAGCAAGGGGGAAGGGCAGAGGGAGGATTTTCACCCAACAGCCTTCAAAGATCATTAGTGAAAAATCAACACTGAAACAGCAGTGAGTTCACATTTCTGCAAATGCCAGTTTGTTTTCCCAATTTTATTTTTTTTAGTGTTTCAATGGAATAAACAACAGAAGAAAATCTCTGGTGTCAATGAATTGATTTCCCTGCCAGGTCAGAGTTATTACCAAGAATATGTTTACTACTATCATATTTTGTTACCTTTGAAAATCCCAGGAAATGTTTCACTTGAAACAGAAAAAGTTGTATTCTGCACAAATGAAATGTAGCTTTTTGATATTTACATGTCCCCACATTATTCTCTCCCTACATCAGGGCCAGGATGGTACACACTTGGACTGCTACCAGTTCCTTTGCTTTTCACTTCAGGAAAGTATTCTTATTCAGAGCAGCACTTAAATAACTGTTTAAGTGCTTTCTTGAATTAGAACCAAAATTGTCACTATCTAGGCGTTATATATTTGGCTGGTTTGAACATTACCTTTTTTTCCCTTTAATTCTTCCAGTTTGGGTTGGTTTGTTTTGGTTTATTTTTTTTTTTTCTGTTTTTTATCTCTAAGACTTCCATGTTTATTATTAGAATTTTGGTAAATGTGTTCTAAGAACCAAACTAATTGTGGTCATCCCTCTCATCTCCACCCACTTGATTAAAAAAGTTAAAAATTCAATTAGATAGCTTCTTGCTTTTAGCCAAAAACCAGGCCAGTAAGAGAAACAGCATAACTTTGAAACATGGCTTATTGATGCATTTCATTCCCTGAAACTATACAAATTAATGACGATCTCTTTTTCTCCTAAGGGTTATTTCAAGATATCAAAAGCTGAAGCAAGAACAACAATTATAAGTCTTCTTCGTGGTCATTTAGGGTTCAGAAATTCTGAGTTTCAGCATCTAGGCAACTTTTCTGAAGCGCATTCCTTGGCAGCAACAACCAGCATTAAAAGATATAGTTGATAAAGATACAATATTAGATCTTCAAAAGGAAGAAGTCACCAGCACACTTAACATTTTGGAAATCCAGTCGCAAACATCACAAATAACAGGCTAATGGTGCACCCTTCATTTCCAAACTGGAGCCAGGCTCTGCATATGTCATTACCTTCTATGTTTTTCTGGCTGCAGCATTAGAGAGAAGTGTAATTATAGTGTATATATTCAATATATATAACAATATATATTCAATTCAATTCTTCAATAACATGGATTACTCACTAGCCTCCAACATTCAGCTTCTACAACAGTATATGGAAAGATACTAATTACTAACAATGCCTGCTGAGGTCCTATGACAAAACCCCAGTTGCAATCATTCAGAAACAAGGTTTTAGAAAAAGTTTCACCATCTCATTACATACAGGCTTCTGTTAGCAGAAGCTGGGTGTTAAACAAAAGCTTTAATCCTTGCTGAGAAAAGGAGATGAGGATTCTGTGTTGACTTCCCAACTGCTGCTCCCAGTGCTGAGCAGGTTTGCACCAACAAACTCCAAAGTTATCTATTCAATAGCAAATCCACGTGAAATTAACAGAACACACAAAAATAACCCAAACTATCCTTTCTGAAATAATGCCTTGGAAATGAGAAGTGGACACTTCAAATCAATTTGACCTGCATGAGTGTCATTTTAGACAGTAATAGGATATCTAGACTCTCATTTCAGCTGTGGAAGTTCTGTAGAACTGTGAGTTCATACATCTGTAATACACATGCGGGCTGCATTCAAGGTTTCATGGGGAGAAAGAAAATGACCAAATTGTGCATTTTCTTGTTTCAAACAAAGCCAACACGTGCTGTGAAGGTCTGCATTGTGAGGGACAGCTGGGCATCAAACACGAGGTACGAGGCTGCTATAGCACTGGAACGTGTTTAACCATCATACAGGGCATTTTTAGGGAGGAACTTAACATTTCCAGCCCTGCTTCTGGTTACCTGAAGAGTCAGCGAGCATTTTGCCATGGCTGGAGGGTTGCGACATGTCACCACAGCACGCACTGCTGGTGCCATTGGTGTCATGGCTGGGAACTGGGAACGATTACAGGTTATGTGAGCAGAACAAGTGGCCAGACAGGCTGGGTTCGTGTGGTATGAAGGGCACATTCTGAGCCTCCACCATACCCACAACTCCAGGGGCTTCAGACACTGCTGAGGGGCTGCAACTCTTGCCAGAGGAGCAGAGTGGGATCAGCTGCCCCCAAGCAGCTGCTGTCACAACTGTGGGTGGGAAGTGCCACACCAGACCCTTCTAGTCTCTGCTGGTTGTGGGTCTGGTGGTCACAGCTGGTGTTGACCCTGGGGGCTCCTGGTGACATCTTTTGGAAGAATTCCAGCTTTATAAACAGGGTTTTTTTTTCTGAGGAGACAGCACCCCCCTGACAGAAAATGGCAGCCACCCACTGCAGCTGCAGGGCTGAGGCACAAACCCAGGCACAAGCACTGCAGCTGGCCTGTGCTGACACCTGTGCCCAAATGGTCTTCCCCAGGGCTGGAACAGCTGTCCAGACCATGGGCTCTGTGGGTCCCCAGCACCTGGCACTGCCCTGAACACATGAGGGATGTGGTGGACATCAGAGCCGCAAGTGTGCCCAACTAGAAGTCAGGAGAGGAGCTCAGTGTGCAGTGGAGTGTCTGGGAATGTCAGCAAGAGATGGATAATGCAGTGTGCACTGTCCCAGCCCTGCCTTATGGCAGCACCAGGGGAACATAAGCCTGAATTCAGCCTGGAGCTGGCTGGCACAACAAATTGAGAGATGAAGGACACTGGACCCCTGTCTCTGGCTGAGGCAAAAGGAAGAACCTTCTTCTGAAGTGCCCCCGTGTAACAGCGAGAATGCTCTGGGGTTGGGAAATGAAGAGAACATGAGTAATGGACAGGGTTCAGAAGCCCACCATGCAAACCTGATTGCTTTGCATCCACCTGCATTAGAACCCGTGCCACCAGAAAAGCACATAAAGTGTCAGTAATTATGTGCCCTAACAAGAGGCACTGAAGCACCCATTTACCATCCAGACAATTTCTTCAGTTTGCTGCCTCCCAGAAGCTCACAGTCACCATGTTGCTGAGAGGCTGCTGAGCCTGGTGAGAGGTACAGAACATTCTCTGCTCCCACTGTTCCAGGCAGGGTCTAAGTGATGCTGCAGCACGACAGCTCAGAACCGCCGAAAGAGACAAAGGGTCCTCATAGCAATGTTAAAACGATCAGGAGCACAGATGGTGGTCTCCTCTATCCTTCCAGTCGAGCCAAGTGGCACAACAGATTCTCCAGAGGAAAAAGATGCCATCGAGAGGGATCTAGACAGGCTTGAGGAGAGGGCCCGTGCAAACTTCCTGGAGTTCAGCAAGGTCATGCATCTGAGTCCTGCACTGGGGGCAATCCCCAATATCAGTACAGACTAGGGGATGAAGGGATTGAGATCTTTGGTTTAATTTTTAAAAAAAGGAAAAAAGTGGTAAGGTAGGGGCTGCCCAATAAATTGCTTCCACGTAACTGGAAAAAAAAGAGGTAGCATGAAAGATTTGCTATGTCTAAGTAAAGATATTGGCTCAGAGTAGGATTCACTCATAATGATTAAGAGCCATAAGATTTTCAATGTTTCTGACTGGAATATTTGTTAAAACAGTGGTAAACAATTCCTAATTATAATAATTATACAAAATAGTATAATAAATCCTATTACACAAAAAAATCAGTGTGTTCTGTTTTTGAAATCCAATTTAGTCTAGTGAATGAGAAAAGTGATCTTTTGGCTTTAACAACTTGGGGAAAATAAACTGGATTTTAATTAGGAAAGAAGTATGATGAAATTAAGTCTAAAGGAAGAACAATGCCTTAACAAAACTAGTTGAAGAGTATTCTTTAAAAGAAAAAAAAGCATATCCACTTTTTTTTTAATTGTAAATTGAATTAAGGAGCCCACAGTTATTATATAAGGAAGATAATTACAGGAAAATGTTCAGTTGCAGAAGAGCTTTAGGAGTCAACCGGAATATATTCTTCAAGTTTTTCTTTATTCCAAGGAAAACATGCACAGTGCTCAGTCTCCTTCCCCTGTCCTGCTGTCCCTCCTGTACCCTCATGTGGGGATTGGAGATAAAGTAAAAAAAACCCAAACTTTCTGGCTAGAAAGAGGCCTCCTTGATGTTATGCAAGTCATAGAATTATAGAAAATTCTGAGTTGGAAGGGACCTTAAAGATCATCTATTTCTAACCCCCAATTCCTCTCCTTCTGTGCCATCTCTCCCATACTACAAAAATTGTCAACAGCAAGTATGCTCCAGCTGGCTGTCAGACCTCCTCTTTCTCACTTTGAATACTTTCATTAGCCACAAAAGCAGGTTCTCTATTGTCTTAATTCACAAATGTGTTAAGAAGCCAGGCAGAAAGAGAAAAGGAAGGCAGAAAGGACATCATCTCGGGCTTCACAGGCTGAGGGTGTGGAGTCCACTCACTCAGCCCTTCCCAGTTTTATGCTCCTCTCTATCTGGTAAGTTTTCATTTGTGAAGGAGATAAAGAAACTCAGAGAAATCTCTCTGAAGAGAAGCTGAGTTGCACCATCTTCATCAGGCACCAACTTGTATGTATTCAGACTCTAAGCCTAAATATTTGCCTCAGCATCTTATGCAGATTTACCAAGCCAAGGGACCAGCTCCTGTTTCATTCAACAGTGTGTCTTTCCCTTTCTCACAATACTCTCTCCAGACAGTATTGATTCAGAAAACACAATTAGGGCTGACTCAGATTAAACACAGTCAAAAAACACTTATGTATTTTGTCTCATGACACAAAGGCAAAGTGAAGACCCTCATGATTTGTACTGTAGAGATGTAAAAATGGAAAAAAGAAATCTGCAAACACTTGTGGAACCTTTACAGTTCTATGTGAATCAAATACAAACCTGAAGTAAAGTCCTTAGTCATTTGGGTGTCTGATAGTGTCTAGAGTAGTTTTCAACAATACAGAAATCACTGATTTATGTTGTTTCAGACAAGGGACCTTGGACAAAGGACCACTTACCCTTGGGGGTTCAGAACTGCTTAGTCAGACAATCAAGTGAAAACATAAGTCACATTTAAACTCTGTACCCAGCAATTAAAATGTGGAATTACATTTTCTTACATATTTTGATTTCTTAGGAATAAAAAAGCCCATAAAAACCCCCACCACCACAACAAAAAAACCAAAACCCAGCAACCAAAAAACCCCACACCACCGAAAACCTCAGACCTACAAGTCTTATGACCTGCTTGAATGGATGGAAGCTCCACACCCATGAATTTGCTGACTTAAATATCTCACCATGGATGTCTTTTGACAAGCAGTAGGCCTTTATCTGAGGGCTCAGTCCTGTTACCTGCTTTTCTGTTGCCATACTGACAGGATTGTAAGCTTTGTTTCTGCTAAAATGTAGAGGCCTCCTGAGAGCAGGGCTCCCCTGAAAGCAGCAGTCACTGTCAGCTGTAGCGTTCTCGCATGGATGATTTTTGCCGTCGAACACAAGCACTGGCCAAAGAAAGGCTCCACAGAAACGACGACTAGCCACAAAAATGACACCTTCTAGTAGGAATGACATCTACTTAGCACAGCACCCTGGCCTGCCAAGCCTCTGGTGCTAGGAGCTCAGCTAGCAGGTTTGCCTGCAGTACCAGCATAGGCATTTTTTGTGTCAGTATTTTGCTGCTTTCCCAGATGAAGTGTACAAATGGTTTTCTGCTTTTCCTTCTCTCCATTACCAGTTAGCCTGCTTAAATTTGTGCAATTCTGATTTTTGTCAGTGGCTTGTCATCACATTGTCTTCAGAATACTTGGGAAACATTAATGAAATACAAAAATGTGTTAATTTGTGAAGATAAGCATTTTGCTTAGAAGGAAGGGAATACATTTACACTGGTAGTGATGCAGACATCAGTCACTACGTTACCTGTGAGCTCACCCAAACGGTGGTCTCACTGTATTGAAAAAGAATGGGAGATTCACCATCAGATTCATTTAAACATGTCCAAAGATTTATTTAATCTCCTCTGGTGGGCTTTTCTCCATTTAACTTTTTCCAGCCATTCAGGAAGAAGCACTAGTGCAACCTCACAGTTTATAAGTTACGGCTCAGGGACCCCCGTGTGCTGTGCTGGTTTTGTCCAAACAAACACTGAGCGTGGCCGAGCCGTCAAAGTGCCTTCTCTGTGCCACACCACTAGTGCTCACCTTGCTTTAAAAAATCTGCACTTACTATGTTCCAGCTGATAAATATAACTGGGACTGACATTAGCTTCTGCCTGGCCTATAAATGAGATGCAAGCCTCTGCCACCCATGCCCTTGATGTCAAGAAGGACTCATGCTCTAGTACCCCAATGCCACAGCTGATGCTGTGAAAAGGAGAATGTTTAAGTGCTGTTCTTGCCTAATTACAGCTCAATTTAAAAAAACCAAACAAAACAACAAAACAAAACTGCACAGAGAAAGGAAGGAAAAGGCTGTAACAACTACCCAGACAGGGTAGCAGATGGGAAAGAACAGAGCCTCTACAAGGTCACACAGAGCAGGTGGCTGCTTGTTTACAGACTCCTGTTTTCATGAGAAAATATATTTTGCAGTATGAATTATGGAATATCCCCTATTTATTAAAGGAGGACTGTAACATCTCATCTCCTCTATTAGGTTTCATACGGCAACCTGTAGTTGGGTTTTAGGTAGGAAATGATTCTTTCAGGCTTTTGTATGCCTCTCTTAAAAGAAAGGCCTGTGACTCCCAAGACTGCAGGTCTACTGTATCTGGTACCACCACTGTGCTGCTGGCCTCCTCCATGTCTCAAACCCACACACATCCATTGCCAGAAGCCAAGCTATTACAAACATACCTAAGCCAAAGTCTTTTAATCAGACCTCAAAGTTAAGCAAGTATACAGACTAATTCCTTATTAGTGTTTATATCAGTACAGCACTAATGACTTGAGCAGAACAACCTGTATTGCCACCAAATTTAAATTGTTATCATTTTGAGGCCAAAATGAACCAATATGTAGGTCTACTCACCACTTCCATAACACAGTAGCTGAATTGTCCCCAGAAATCCCTTTGCCAGGGGTGAATCCAGCAGAATTTGTTTCAGTGAAGCTTGAAAAATTACTCCATGAAAATTAATGCATCCTGGTCGTAGTGAACAATCCAAATCCTGCTCAAATGCCAACTGTTTTCACATAGACCAACCTTTTTTTCTGAAAGCCAGTACACAGCCTTGAAATATGGCAGAATTTGCTAATATAACAAGCATGCATGATGACCAAAGGCAAAATGTACCTGCTGGATCATTGGATTTCTCTAAACCACATTGATACAACAATCAATGGGTTATTTTGCAATTTTCCTAATAAAATATTTAATGTGCAAGGAATACAGAAAAATTTTAAACCAGACAATAAACCAACTGCCAAAAGAGAAGAAAAACACAGGAAATCTGCAACACAATTGTATGCACGTTCTGCTATTCACAGAATGAAATTTCATTACCTGAAGGCAGAAGTCCTCCCTCATCCTTCAGTAACTTGGAGCTAAACCCTTGCTTTCTCAAAGGCCTCCATAACCAAATACTGTTCAGAAAATTAAGACAGCAAGACTACAAAAAGAGAACCTAGCCCACCGAGGTCCAAGCTCTGTATAGGAGCAGCAGGTTGCCTTATACCTGCTCTCAAAGAGAATCTCCTTCACTTACATCAGGCCTTTTCCTTCCCCCACCTCCAAACTGACATTTCCTTCCAACAGGCATTTCAGAGCTTGCTTTACCTTATCATTCATATTATCTTACCCCATCCTTTTTAAGATCATCATGCATCTCCAACCCCTTTTAAGGATAAATCCTCCCAGCTGACATAAACCCCTAAAACTTCACTGAAATCACAGAACCTTAATTGGTTTAATCAGATGAGCTTTCTGCCTGCTTCTTCTGCTTTGTCCAGTTGATTAATGTGTTTTGAATGGATGGATCAATCCTGTCTTCTCTCATTCTATTTCTGAAGGAGCTTCCTGATATTTCTGCTTCTGATAATTTTTCATCTACCTCAAAACCTTTTAAGTCTCTTAATTTTTGTTCAATCCTCTGTTCTACTGGTATCCCACCAAAATTATTCCGAATTATGTAATCAATTTCTCTATTTTTTTAACTTCACTAATACAATTTCATAAATGTATTGCAGGAATTAAATGCATAAAGTTGCTTTTTAAACAAAATAAACTAATGGAATATAGTCCTATAGTGAATGTTTCCTTTTAGTCCCTAAGAAGAGATATTGGAGAAGAAGCAGCCTTTCTCCGTTCTTATTGTGGGCGGTAGAACTGAAAGAAAATGAGAACTTCACCAATCTGGAAGAAAAGCTTGTTTGCCATCCTGAACGAACACACATGCTACCAGCAGTTATTTTTACGTAGCCCATCACTTTATGGCTTCGAGAGGCTAGCAAAATCTGCCAAGAATTTGGAGTTTGGGAGAGAGTGGCTGTATCCTACATAACTGACCATAAAATACAAATTACATGCTCTTCTGTGGCTCTGTCAGAGGTAGAGCTCCAATCTCCTAAATCAGCACCTTGCAGAACACTTTTACAACCAGGAGCAAATTTAGTTGCATGTGCTGGTGCACCCCGGACAGGATGCCAGTACAGCATCCCCCACCACACACACA
>JAWWMO010000178.1:30542859-30568361 GCA_035047845.1 Dendrocincla fuliginosa | reverse complement strand
ACCAGGAGCAAATTTAGTTGCATGTGCTGGTGCACCCCGGACAGGATGCCAGTACAGCATCCCCCACCACACACACACACACACACACACAGAGTCAAGTCAGGAAGTGTGGCATTCACACATGGCTCAGTGTTACAGCTGTAAACACACCCAAAAAACTCATGCTGGGCACTAGCTCTGAAATAACTTTGAGAAGTAGCTTCTGGAAAAGCTGTTGTTTCAGTAAATAGCTAGCATGAATTGGGCACTGTTATTACCTACACCACAGGAAACGACGCCTTTTTAAAGCTTGGAGCTTACACTGGCACAACTACTTCACGCAAAGATAATGTTTTTAAAGATGGGGGTTGTTTACCTAAATGTTTCAAGGCACTGAGAGTTTTCTGTTGTAATGATGGGTCTCTGCTTCAGGGTCTACATACTCACAACCAATAAAATAATCTGTGGAGGTTATTTCATTACACCGTGCTCTTCAGCAGATGCCAAACCTTTGCAGGCTGTGGATTTAAAATTTGACCCACCAGAAAAACTAACAAAGGTCAACATTTTTATTCACACAGCCCTAGTGACCAGTGGCTAGAACAGCAGGGCAAGTTAGGCAGGGATAAGGATAAAAAGTAGTTCTCTCTTCTCTATCTGCCTGGAGGGAACGAAGACACCTACTTTTGCAGCTCCAATGTTCAAATCCTTTTTGCTTTCATGTGGTTACTGTGAATGTTCTCTGGAGTATTAAATGAGAGGAAAACATTATAGTTTTCAACTTTGATGCCCCATTAAGATGAATATGCACCTAATGAGCTGAGAAATTACCATTGCTGCTTTTTTTTTGTCCTGCTTTACAAGAGTAGCTAATCAGGACAGGGGCGTGCTCTTTGTGTTCTTAACTCAACAGCAACGAAAGTTAGAAGATCATACTCAAACATATGTTTAATGCAGCAACAATAAAGACAATAATAACTTCTGCTATGAAAGGAGGACTAAAAGGGCATGTCTTCTTATTTATTTATTTAAATTTTAAGAGCTACAGTAACTATCCATGAATTATGCAGTTCAGACGTTCTTTGGCATAAAACTTGAGGGATATTTGTAAACCAGCTGTACCCATCAAAATTGTCAACATTTAAATGTCTTAAGACAAACAGCAACAAAAATAACTATCACCACTGATTGTTCTGGGAGAAAAAAAACAACTACAGAAAAAAACCCCCAGGTTTAGGTTAATAACAACATTTGAACTCTACCAAAGCCCCTTTATGCAGTGAGTTAATCCTGTTGGAATTTGAAATATGTCCTTGTTTCTCAGGTCAGGCTCCTTAAGAATGAAGCTGTACCTAGTGACACAACATGAGAAGCTAAAGCCAATTATATTCCAGCATTACTGACTAATATTCCCTACCTGTCAACTGGAGCGTAGCAAGTCTTATTCATCCTGTGATATGAGACCACAGATATGAATCTCCATTTTCCCCTAAGGAAAATCTTGTAGCAAACAGTTGACAGAGCAACAAACAATTTCAAGAGTAACAAATTAAAAATCTAATAAATATGATGCAAATAAAGAACAGGGGAATTTAAGCATTTTTTTAATCCCTAAAACAAAATGCAAGTTTTCTTGCCTTTCAAAGATACCTCACTGGAAAGGTATTATTTTAGTTATGAAGAGAGCACTGCCATGCTGACACTTCACCAGGGTTCATGTCCTGGAAGGTTTCAATCCCTTGTTAGACCCACAACTAGTTTATCATGTAACTTGACTCAGGTTTATGGGCCCAAGCCCAGCAAAAACTCTGATGTTGTCTCACAGTTGCAAAGCAGCACTTTGCAAGGTGCTGAGTAATTATAGATTCTTTTGTAGCAAGGACAGGCCAGGAGTAATCTGAACCAAACCTGTGTGATGCTTACATTATGTTCTTGTAAATGAAACCAGAGGGGAGTATGCACCCTCTGCTCCTGTAAGCATTCATTTCTAGTGCTTACAAAAGGCAAGATGGCATTTATTTGTGGGGGTTTGGGGTTTTTTTTGGAATGTTTTAGTCAAGAAAATGTTGCTCTTCTTATATACCACATTTAGCCTATGGAAGAGGTAACATATGAGAAAGTTTTCTGCAATTTCCTTTAAAAAAAAAAAAATCATCAAAATCCCAGAAGATGTGGTAACATTATAGGGAAAATAGCAGTAGGGATGATTCATCCCTGGTTTTCTTTGATGCAGTTTTTCTTCTGAAAGATGCACTCCAACATTTTCCCTTTGCTAAAAGTATTACTGCAAAATGTGGTCCAGAGGATTATGTTTTTGGTAAGAGCACTGGGTCTTCTTTTACACTTACGCTAGCACTGCAATTGTTTGAATTTTGGCCAGTCTCGGTGAGGGACTCTGGCACAGGACTACTCAGCTGTATGCATAGTCACAGCACATCCTCATGGAGGGGTTGCTTGGGGAGGGATTTTGAAGACCATTATTTTAACCCAGGTGTGCGCTAGCACAAGAGAAGAGAGAAGCACTGCCCCTGTCAATGATCTACTGCTGATCTGTGCAATCAGGTTGCCCAGGTCAGGGTCTGCTCGCAGCCTTGTTCCCTTGAGGTGCCCCTACAGCTGCCACTGGTGTCCACGGGAGAGAAAACTTTGGGAGAGCTGCAAGTGGTGGCAGAGGCAGCTCCTCATCTGGAAACACAGCGCCCTGAGCTCCCTCTCTACACAGCAAAGGAGCAAAGCTCCTTCTGCTTGCTCTGGGTTCCTGAATTTCTCGTCACACTCACTGCTACAGCAGCAATCAAAAGGAATTCCACAGGGGAACCTGGATAGAGGGAAGTATTTTCTGGAGAGAAAACGTCACACAGAAGAAAGAGGAGAGGAGGAAGTGTCATCTTTAGGGTTGTATTTAAGCTGTGATTCCACTTTGAAGACGAGAGCTGGCAAAATCTGACTGTCACACGAGTGACTTGCGTCCTCCATGCACTCTGTCATGTCAACTTCACTGCACAGGAAAAATTAAGCGTGATTACTGCTTAATTATCATGAGATTTTTGCAGCCAGAGATCAGCAATAATCCCACCTGATGCATCAAAAATGCCAATTAAGCATTAAGGGGTCAGAGGTGATTTTTAAGGGGAAGTAATAACAATAAAAAAAGAAACAGGTGTTTTTCAGATAATAAAAATCCTTTTCTTCTGCAGTTTTCTCACCTCTTTTTTTTCCCAGTTAATGGCAGAGTAGAAAGTGGGAGAAAGTAATAGAAAAAGGAAAGAGAAACCAAAATTTGAGATTTTTCAGTATGTATTTAAAAGCAGTAAGTTTCCAGTGAAAAAAGGTGAATTTTCACAATAGTTCATCTTACACCTAAATTCACGTTATTGTAATTATAACATTTCAATGAATGTAAATTTAAGTTCCAGCATGCAAAGCTTCTAAGGAGCATGGCAAAATCTTGTCTATAATCTGTTTCATAGAGATATTACTCTTTTGCTACAGGTGAGATGGAAAAAAAGAGGAAGACTGTATTTTATCTTAATTTACTGGCCTACCATGGAGAAAGAGAATGGGTAAAGGGATGCTTCATTCAGAAAATGAGCAAAATACCTGTGAAAGTCACAAGATAAGTAGAGAAGCTTTAGAGCCTACATCAACCATTTCCAAACCCATTCTTCTAAGTTACAGCATGCTTTATAAATCAGCTTAAGATTTATTAAAGTAATTCAAGAATGTGAAAGAGGAAACAACAGGCTTTGAGGAAAATTGAATTACTTTACATCATCAGCATTATGAACTTAGGAAGGCTAGTTTGCTTCTAGGGATTTAAGAAAACCTACTTTGTAGTAGTCAGCATGGGGAAAATCAGGGAACGCAATTTAATCAAAAAATCCACTGGAACATGATTATTTTACTATCCTGCTACATACAACATGATGAGTCAGAAGGTATAATTTCCTTACAGCACTTTGTAACAGACATTAGATCAAAAATGCTGCTGCGTGCATCCGTGTTAATGTACAACGATTCTGCTAAGTACCTTTGTGAGAAAAGCCTTCCGTGGCCACGAGCACTCTTCACTCCCCAATGGCTCACTACAAATCATGTCCTGCCCCACAGCACAAGGTTAGAAGCTAAAAAAATGAATACACCAGTAATTTCTTTCCGACAGTGATTTGACACCCAGCTGATGGAAGGAGCCAACGATATAACCTCTACACCACGAGTTCTGCTAAAAGAGATTCTCTCAAAGCACCCATGGGGTTATGGATTCCTGCTAATAGCAGCAATAGGGTGGATGATAAAATTACGGTACAGTAGAAATGCTCTCTCAATTAATTTCCCGTCATGGTAAGGCCATTATCAGTGGATGTCATCTGGTGAAATGGAAAACTAAAACACAAACCCAGAAGCCTTCAATACCTTTGAAAGTTTCACTCACTTAGCACATGATATAATTGCAGGGTTGAGCAGGCCAGCCTCTTGAAATAGTTTACCTTCAAGTAAAGCTGTAATGGTATTGATTTAAGGCTCTGACAGACACATTTGCTTAAAAAACATAAGCATAGATGGAATTAAAAAAGAAACAAGTACACAGCCCAGAAGGAAAGCAGGCAGAGATTCATCTCTCCCCCTCCAAAAATGGGTTGATTCAAGATTTCTAGATGTCAACAAGAGCTTTTTTCCCACCAACTTTCAACACAAAGCTCACAGTACATTGTTTTGCAGGCCTTTATATTATACCATGTTACACAATGCAGCTATTTCTCTAAAGAAGCTGCTTCTAAACACCTTAGCTGTCTCCTTAGCTGTTTTCTGCAGCTTTTCTGGAAGTTGAGAAAGTTTAGAAAACTATGGACAGGAAGCAACACCGTGAAATCTACGGGAGAGCTCTCAGTTACATACACACACACACAAATGCATACACACATATTCATATATATATGAGAGTATGTACGCATGTATATTGAAATACATACAAATGTACAGCCATACACAGTCATTAACTAGAACCTACTTTTCTTTTGGCAAAATGAAGGCTCTATCAGAGAACAAAACAAACGGGTTTCACTCTCTTTTCCTCACAAGCTTGTCATCTCCTCTTTGCTTGCTACCTGCCAGTGTTGTCACTGCCCTCCCAACACAGACACTGCCAGGTATCTGCAGGAGGCAGAGGCCTTGGTAGTGCTGTGGGGAAAGCTGAGCTGTACATAGAAGACCACTGGTGTATGTGAAGATTCCTTCTGTGTGTTGATCTGGAGATATGATTTCCCCTACTATAATTAAGGTACAAGACATATGATTGGGAATTAAAACTCAGCCTAAGAGAAAGTGTGTGCCAGGAAGAAGTGAGCAGAAGAACATTTACAGGAAGGCAGGCAGCAAGAAAGCAATGAGCTGAAGCCAGCTGGAAGGGTTAGAGACTTTCTTTAACATAGTCAAAGAAAAATCTACATCCATAAAAGAGAAAGAACAGAATCCTCTGGGCTGTAATTTGTTTCTCTGGTTTTGAAAATGTACTGGATATATTGAGGAGACATTTGCATTTACAATGCAATTGCAAGAGTCTTCTGGATACGCACACGCAACTATTCATTGGTGCAAAGGATCCAAGGCAATTCTTGTTATAAAGGTCAACATTCCTTTTAGCTGTAAGAGAAGCTGGTATGAGTCCTAACTTTCAGGGGAAATCTTACAGGCTGATGCACATGAAAATGTACAACAGGGTGCCTCAGACTATGGTCCCATAGCTTGGTTTCAGCTGAATAACACTGAGAATATTCTGCGATTCTATGAAGAGATGACTGCCTCTAGCTACTCACCATCACCCTAGCAGAGTTTACAGCCTACCAGGCTTGTTACTGCTGTCCTCCCCCTTCCATAGTGTCACAACAATCTAGATGGATTAATACTCCAAACAGGAGTTTTCACTAACCCAAAGGATTTTGACATAGCCATATTAGGCAATCACAACACAGGCAGGTCTAACAGGGTGGTGTGTCCAACAACAGCTGTAATAGGAGAGGACACAGCTTGGTGATATTTTGAACATGAGGATGTCTTCCAGCATGGTTTGGAAAGCATTAACAAAGATGACTGAACTCTAATTCCAGAATTCATAGCTCTGAAGAGAAACAGGTGGCCAAATGAAAGAATGCCCTTTAGCAGTGGTTACTACAGCAAATAAGTCACAAACTGAATTCTACATCAAATTTCAAATAATTACATTGATTTACTTTTTTTTCTTTTTTTTTTCTTTTTTTTTTGTTTGCCTCAAGCATTGCAATACACAGCTCTAAGCCCCGCTGGCATCTTAAGAAACTTCAGGTGGAGAAAAGCACTGCTCTGATTGTAGAGATCATAAAATAACTTTCAAACAGGAAAAAGTACTTTTGGACACAAGTGTTTCTCAGCTTGCTTGGATAGCGATTATTGCCATTATTGACAACTCTGCAACACAGAAGACAATTTGCTATTTTAGGTCTGTTTCCACTCCCCAAAATGAAGCAAAGGGCTTTAGCTGACATCCCCTGAGACTCAGGCTCCTTTTGCCCAGCATGGTCCTGGTTGGGCACTACCACTGCAGTTGCCTCATTCCAGTCTACACCTGCCTGAGGGATTCATACAATGGCAGCAAAATAGATCTTAACTTTATTCCTTGGGCAGCTTCTTTGTTTCAGCTGCCAGCATCTGTAGTACCACTGCATTGAGAGTATCTGCTCTCATTTAAATGGGCTGGTTTACATAACAAAATGGAGAAACGTAAACTTTGTGTCTACATCGGGGCATCTTCAGCTTTGAAGACTGTGTAAGTCTTTCAAGCATCTCTGGAAGTCAGCTGTGTGAGACTGCTAGTGGACAACTGGGGCATGTTAACAGTTTTATTTTAAAAAATGTAACCTGTAACAGAAAAAGCAACTCTCTTTTTCTTTCTTAAATGAAAGGTACAAGAGCAAAGGACTTCAGCTAGAGATACAGGTAGGAATTGCTGATAGTAGGGGTGGGGAACCCCACACTTTGACCCTCAAAAACTCCTCTAGACATTACGTGAGGCAGAGAGAAGACATGGTGAAATTTTCCCAGCAACCGTGGATCATCACTATGTCTCTTGCCATAGCAATTGATGTTTAATTCCAGTTTTTTGAAAGTTAGATCACTGAAAATGCCTACAGCTGCTCTGTACCTGCTTCACTTCAATACTGATCTGTTTTGGAAACCTGCCTTTGTAGCTGGTTATCTAACTTCTTTTCAAACCTCATTAAAAATATATATATATACCACTGAACTCCCCACCTCCACACAGATACTTTTATGTCCCTTTTTTTTGTGGGGCAATTTAAATCACCTCCACTAGCCTCAGTTTTGACTGATATTCTTCTTCTATCTAAATTCTGTGAAGAAAGTGATGGCACTGACTTTTTGACTTGACAGGACTTTGGCTTGAGACACAGCTGCAATTCAAGAGCAGGCAGCCATGGTAAGGATCTCAGTCATCTGAGTGAGCAGCTTCCCCCAGGTCTGAGGATCTGGAGAAGATTGCTGCTATAACAAAACACCCTGAGATTTCTGTTAGATTAAAATGGAAGGTTTTGACATTTTGTCCAAATTCTGAACAGACACTTTCTGAAAACTCAGAATGTAACAGAGTCCGAATTTGGTGTCCAAGCCAACATAAATAATGTCATTTAAAGTTAGCCTTCTCTGAGTGGCCAAACCCAGTCAAAATAGAAAAAAAAATCCAAGATAAAAGTACAATAAGAATTTTAATAAGGGCAGACTCCAGCCCCCTGAGTCCCTGCAGTGGATCTGGCAGGTTTGTTAGATCCTCATGAGACGGGTGAAGTACAGAATTATACAAATTCCTTATAGGGTTTGACAAGTCCATTACACCTATGATGTCTTTAACCTTGTACTACTTTACTGTACTGAACTTCCGTCAAAACAAATATTTCAGAATAATTGCCTGATAATGTTTGACTGCCGTGGCAATGCTGCAGAAGACACAGCACTGTACTGTTTCTCCAGCTTCAGTACTTTCTCAGCTGTGAGAAGGAGATCGAGGAGCCAAATGAAGTGACAGCTGATGCTGACATTTTCCCAATACTAAGCTGAAAAGTTTTTTAATTACTAATACCTGAAAAAACTTTTGATCTGCAATTTTTTTAATTATTGCTTACTTCTCTATTCCAGTCCTGATGAGGAACGGAAACAAAGAGTACAAAATAGTGGAAGGCACTGCATGCATTTCTGCCTTCTTTAGGGACACAAATTACTGGAAGTTTCCAGAGGTCACCTTCTGATGCTTCTTTTTCATCTTTCTGTACAAAGAGGTCTGCGTTGCTCCCAGATAGCCCCAATAAACAACAGCATATTTATAGGCTCTCTTGATTGCCAAAAGAAACTCAGTGAGAGCCTCAAGATCACACGGTATGTGAAAGAAAAGAGCAAATGAGAATCAGTTTTTTGTTGCCCCCCATAACCAAAAAAGTGTTTGATTTTTGGAGCAACTGTATTCAGTTGCTGCACAGTGCCTTTCAACCTGGGCTGCGGACCAGGGTGGTTCTGATGGGTTTGGATGACGCTGCCATCATAAGCACAATCTGAGTATGAAAAGAAAAACAAAGTCCTGAGTAAGACAGGAGTAGCAGTAGATGTTGTGGAGTTTGCTAAGAGCAGCTCTAAAGCAGATCTACGGCAGAGTTGCTTAAAAAGCAAGAGACATCAATAGGTAGTTATAAAGTGAGCCGTCTGCTACCACAGATGAATCCCTAATCACCAGGAGTCACTGCCATGCACTGCTTTTTAAGTTAACAAGGAGGAAGGAAGAATTACTCACTCTCTGCAAGTGTCTAATTGCTTTAATTAGCAGCAGACTAACCTGAAAAAAACAAACTTGGGTGTCCAACACACCAAATCTGAGTCCTTATGCGACCTCAGACTTTTATTCTCCCTAAAATCCTGGATAATCAAAGTAGGATGAACCTAACCACAAACCCACACACATGCCCTCAATAACCATCATAATATACACAATGTACAAATAAGATGGAATATTCTATGTAACACAAACATGCTTGATTTAAATACCTCAAATGCTATAACACGATAACAATTTCCCTGAAATAGACAGATTCAAGAAATAAAAATTGTTACCAAATGGAGTACCTTGTTTGAAGAATTCAATGAAATTAAAAAAGAGATGACAATATTTCACCCCAGGTACTTTTTAAGATCTTGATTAACTGTTTTATAATGATATTTTCATTTGAAACCAAAGATCTCAAAGCTGCCTGTGCACTGATCAGTCACAGAAACACAGGATTGGAAAGACCTGCAGTATTTTGAGACAGAGAAGTATTAAAATCCTCTATCTATGAAAGGTAACACTGCATGATAATGGAAGAGGGAAGAGAGAATAAAATCCAATCTGGAGTTTAACTTTAGTAGGTGCTTTTGAGAAGTCCCATGTCCAGACCCACATGATCTATTCAAGTCAAAGGAAGAGGAAAGAAAAGGAAGCAGAGAATCCTCCTGAATCGCAGTCCTCTGCTCTAATTACCGACCTATGAACTGCTACTCTCCTCCAGCGATGATTTTCTCTCACGCAGTTTAATCCATTAAAAAAAAAATAAAAAAATTAAATCTCTAAATCATTCGTCCCCAACCTATGCATATTACATCTAATATACATCGAGATGGAACATGGCTTTTTTGTGTTATCTGGAAGTGCAGAGGTGCTTTTATATCTCGCAGGCTGTGCCACTGCTGGATTCAACTTTTTGTATAGAAATCAGAGCCAAAGGGCAGCTTCTGGTACTGCACCTACCAGTCCCAAATTTAAAAAGCCTTAAATAACTTGCCTGGCAATGCTGAAGTGTATAGAAAAAGCATTAAATTCAGCAACAAAATATGAAATAAATATCTGTATTCACTCTTGAAATGCTTCAGGTTGCCATACCTCTCTCAGCTTCTAAGCAAACGTCCTGCCAAAGGCTTCTCTGATTAATAGCCTAGAACTCTTCTGTGGCTCCAGGGGAAGGGAAGTGGATGTACTAATCTGTTATCCACCTGTCTTTGTATTATGTAATACAACACTTATTTTATCCAGGAAGATTCATCACCATTGACACCAAAATAATCACAGCTTAAATTGCATACCAATGAACTTTTAACACTAGTCCTAGCTCAGTCTGATAAGTAGAGCTGAATCAGATATGTCTATCAAAAGCTACTCAGGAAATCTTTAATTATTTCCTAAATAATACAACATGGTTATTAATTCATAGTGGACCTAAACAGCTAGATTAAAAATAACCAGTTTTAAAAAAATCTTTCTGCTACGCAACCCCAGGCACAATAAATACAAATTATCAGAATTTGTTCATCCTCCCCAAACAAATGCACTTTTATATAAACTAACTGTATGGCTGTTTTTTGTAAGATGTGACTGTAAGCTTAGTCTTGCTTACATAGGTGCAGAATCAGACCTTCGACCTGCTATGAGTCCAGTGCAAATAGATGTAAAAGAATAATAATTGTCACCAGGGTTACACTTTAAGGACCAGCTAGGGTTTGAGTGAGAGCAAGCCTAACTCAGACTCTGGAATTTGTTAGATTGTATAAAAGACTCCAAAAATCTCTTTGTTATATGGGAACAAGGGGGAGGAAATTTCACAGCACCTCAGAGCACTTTTTCCGCTCCCAAAGAAAGAAGCAACCTCTGCAATTGTGAGGTCCTCTCTGTTATAAAGAGAAACCTTTGAAGAAGTGACTTCCAGTGGCACAGATTTCAGGACTAGAAAGTCCTAGACTCCCGTGCCTTTCGTTCGAGGATAAGCACTGGCTTTCGGAAAGGAAACATGGACCGACAACATAGAACTAAACCGCAATATTTCCTGTTATTTTAAACATTTTATTTTCAAGAAAAGGCATATGCATATTTTGAAGAATATTTGTGCCACAACCAATTTCCACTGCTGCAGGAACATATCTGTTCATGTTCAAATCATGCATAATTGGCAGCTTTTGACTAGTTTTTTCCATATGAAAAATTCCCCTAATACGCACGTGGGCTAAGGAGAAAGTATCCCATCTGCTGACTGGCTCTGCAGGCATCTGGTGAATACTGTCTTTTCCTGTGCTTAATGAGCTGTAGAAGCTGGCATAGTCAGCAGGATGAAAGATAATGTTAGTGCTCAAAGAAATCCCCCTATTGTTCTTCCTCAATCACTTTCAGCGCAGACAGTGCTCACACACCTGTCCTGCAGCTGCTTCACTTCAGGTGACTTCTGTCTAGCTGGGGAATCCTATCCAGAAGTTCAGTCTGGCAAAAACAAGGATAGTGTGTGACTTAATTCAGACATACATTAGAAGTACTATAGAATGGCAACCTTATCAAGAAAGGTTACTGAGAATATTAAGTTCTTTCTGATCAGTTTGAGGGCTTTGAGAAGTTTTAACCTTCTCTTTCTTCTTTGAGCATTACTGTCATTGATGAAAGTATCAAAACTGCATTCTTTGGATGGAGCTCCACATTAGAGTGATCTTCCAGATTAAACACCAGCAGACCCATTTTACATTTGAGAATGAACATGTAAAACTTTCATTTCAAGAGATGAACTTGCTTCCTGGAGTTTGATCTTGATAATTGGTGTGCACTGTCAGAAGTCCTGTGCATAGTTTTGTATTTGGAAACAGCAGGTGCAACTTCTGACTGAAATAGGTCTGACTTCAACGAAAAAACCTAATTTTGTGACACTAAAATAAGCCTTCTTCCTCAGTCCACTAAAACCAGTTTTCAGCTGTTGCAAAAAAAGTGAGCACTAAAAAAGTGAACACTAAACCAAGTTGCTGGAAATTTTTATTAGGTTTTTGTTATATGAAACTGAATGCTGCTCTAGGTGGGATCTCAGACTAGGGAAAAAGTGATTAGGTAAAAAACTAAATCATATCACTGATGTTTTGGCAAATCTTAGCTATTCTGAAGATACTCTTCAGATTCTGGGAAATGCTCAATTCTTTGGAGAAAGGCCAGTGAAATAAATTGATCTAATCAATAAGTAGTCAGAAAACATCTCCGTGTGGTATGAGCAGAGAAGCTTCCAGCATCAGCTATGTCCCTGATTACCAGCAGGCAAGAAATACCTACATATCAGACTCCTTCAGTAGGACTAGACACATCCACCAGATCTGACGTTCATATCCTTAGTGGAGACCAAATGTATGGTATGTGTCTATACTTGCAAATATCCTGTTTCTTAATGTGATATTTATATCCATGTCTATGTTTGCTCTAGCATAAAGATTTTTTTAAAAAAATAAAATACTGCTAAAATACTGTTTTCTCTCTATCTTTCCAAGCCTAGCCTGCACATAAACCTACTATGAGCTGAACACCACCATGTATTAATGCTGGAATTCCTCAGCAGACAGGACTCCTTGCTGCTGAAGTACAGCCGAGTGTCTGTCCTGGGCCAGTTTGCTTCCAGTAGTCCCACACAGAGGTCAACAAGATCATTATTCTCAAAGCATACAATTTTCTCC
The DNA here is from genome assembly GCA_035047845.1 of Dendrocincla fuliginosa. NCBI lineage: Eukaryota > Metazoa > Chordata > Aves > Passeriformes > Dendrocolaptidae > Dendrocincla > Dendrocincla fuliginosa. The sequence continues at coordinate 30,555,848 of JAWWMO010000178.1, read as the reverse complement.
CTCATATGTCATGTGAATGGAAATTACTGTATCTGGGATAAAAAAACTGTGGGGGAGTGAGGGAAGAAGTCACAAGTGAGATATTTTTGCTCTAGAAGTAAATTTCTGGTTTGTAGTAATATTCCACTCTAAAATGCTCAAAGATTTGGATTGGGAATTATTATTTACTGTTCTGATATTTGACTTCCTCCTAGAGCATTAAATTAACATTAATAATGTACATATGTACTGGTGACTTTATGCCCAAAATGGCACTATGGGCACTATTCTGCTGCCTTTGTCTGTTACAGATATATGCATTTGCAGTGCAGCAATTATATCATTGTGTCAGATTATGTCATACTGGGAACAAATAATAGAATCTGAATCAGCGAAATATTCTTTTGTTTCACTGCACTTGTGGATAGAGGGACTTTGTCCCAAAGTAACAACAGTGCAGTGAACAGTCCACTCAATGACAAATCAGGGGTCTAAATCCATCTTTTCTCTGAAACGGACTTAAGACTTGAACCTGCTCCTCCATTACCCTACCAAGTGCCCCAGGACAAGGGGCCTGAAGTGGGTCTGCTTCTGATACTGGCTTTAACTAAAGCTAGAAAGGAACACTGAATGGTCAGAAACCTCCCTTGATTGGTTTACAGGACCCATATCCCATCCTACTCTCTTTTCTTGAGGCAATGGCAGGACAACACCACCAAGTTAACTCAAAGCTAATATGTCTTACCTATAACTATATCCAGTGTATAGTAGTAAATGAACTAGTTGGTAAAAGCTATTTCCCTTACCTGCAGACCTCACTTTTCCTATCACAGTTCAAATAGTTACTTCTGATTATATCTTCACCTAAAAAAAAATAGTGCTACACTTTCCTTCAGTCTGTTTTTTATAAGATCATAGAAGTAATTAGAGCAATTAGGGAGGTTATTTGATGTCTCTCTGTTTACAGGGGCTGTCAAGTCTAGCCTGTTCTAGCTGAAAGAAAACATTCCCTGCATCCATAAACACATAAAGATCTGTGTTCTCGTTGATATTTTAAAATCTATGCACAGCCTTTGAGTGATTTATAATATTTCAAATCATATCAGTCACCTGGGCTTGAACAAGCATTCTGCAGTTTTAACATCAAGTCCAGAACAAAACTGTCAATAGGACAGTCAGAAATACTGCTTGTTCTCTAAACAGCCACATCACACTTGATTTTTAGTACTACAACAGTAGACTATCATGTTTGCTTGATAACAAGGATCCTACAAATTCACATTCAGTGTGGTAGTTACCCCTGTCTGGAACACCATCACCTGATGCAAGAACATCACTGCCAGTTATGTTAAAGGAACACAGCAAATGCCCTGAGCATGAATGGAAAGTGCACCTTGCTACCACTCCTGAAACATTTGTCAGTAAACATGGATACTGACATGCACAGGGAGGCTGCTCAGATATGGATTGCCTTTTTGGACACACTTCTCAAAAAAGAGCACAGTTCACCAAAGTACTTACACAGAGCTCAAGCTTTCCGAGTGAGGGGTTCAATTACATCTGTGGGCACCAAAGCACAAGGTTGTGCCAGTGGCGTTTTCCTGCCCACCCTAAATCCTTCCCCCTGCACCACCTTGGAAGGGGTGGACGCTGCAGTTTATTTGAGAGAGAAGAACAGATCTTGGCACTTTCCAGAACTCCACCACCTAAGGAGAAGCTGCAGCTGCTGAGAAGGAGCAGAGGTCTGCAGCACAGGGCCCTAAGATCTTTTAGTGAGAAAGCAGTCTGTACTGAGTGTGAAGCTGAGATCCCAAATGAGCTGGAAGTCCTCCCCCACCTTCTAAAAAGAAAAGAAACTTTATTGCTTTCCCCTTTTTAGAGCTTCCTGATCACAATTAAGATTGTCACCACAGATGGGTAGACCCTTTCCTTTGTCCATCATCCCACTGCTGCCCAGAAGGGAGATAAAGTCTAGTCTGTCACTCTCTCTGCAAAAACTGACTTTGGGAAAAGTAATGCCAATAATAGGATCATAGCTTTGCTGAGAAGCAGCAACATTAAACTAATGAGATTTCTTGAGAGTTTTCCTTCCAACCAAATAGATCTAGGCACGTGCCAGGATGTAGACAAGGACTTGTAAATTATTTTTTCCTTGTGTCCTGTTTAGCTGGTAAATTCTATAGCACTAATTACACAGCATGTGTTTTTTGTCTGCAGAATTAGTGAGGCTTTTCACATTCCACACACAGTTCACCTGTAGTCTCAAAGGCTTGAAACCTGATATTAATAAAATTAAACCGAAGCAATTTCTGAGGGATTTACAGTTGGGATTTATCTCAGCCCCAGGTCAGCCCTTGCCTGAGGCTTTTATCACATCTGCTGCTCTAGAGCCCATTTTGACCAGTGTTGCTGGGCTCTCCTGCCTCATCTCAGCACAGGGCAGTCCAATCATCAAACTTCCCTCTGCCCAGCCCTCCAGCTCCCACCCTAAACACTCAAACCCAGCACACAAAGTTATACCTGATTGCTCAAACCCTCTTCATACCTTTTAAACATTGTGGAAGAATGATGCACCAACTCTTGTATTTTCATCACATATCTGACACTCATCTTTGCTGTCTGGAACAGCTCAAGTGTCTTCAAACATTTCTTCCTACACAATCGCCCTTCAGTGCGGGGAAAGAAATAAAGTACTATAGAGCCTAATCTGTTCCCAGCTGTTACAGGTGAGTACCTTTTCTTCCCCAGAGCTTGCCTCTTCAGATCTGCCCTTTACCAGAGGCATGTTTAACCTAAATAAAATTAAGGGCTCCTCTTCTGCCACGAACAATATTTTCACTTAAAAAGATAGAGCAAAATACATGCCATCAGGGAAAGATTTAATCAAAGTGGGAAAAAATAGAAATTACTTTCTATTTCAGAAGGCGATTCTTGAAAGCTGTCAAAACTAAATTGGTTTTATTTGGCATTTGACCTTTCCTGCAACAAAGCACCTGAATTCAAACTCCAGTTCAGTATCTCGTGTACAAGTGGAAAAGTTAGCGCATGTACCCTCCGAGCACTTTACAATCAACTCTTTGGATCTTCAGAAGAAGGAATAGGCACAAGATCCAGACTGCAACACCAGGAAGAAAACCTAAACAAGAATCGAAGTCTTAGATATGACAGACTTTTTTTAAAGGCTACAAAGAGGACTAAGTGGCACAGAGGACTTCAGTAGGGGGTACAAATTTTTTTCCTCCAGGGAACTATTGGAAGCTGTGCAAGTCAGAGCACTGGCAAGACCTTTACACTCAGTGCTCCTCAAACTGTTGGGGCTCTCCTTATGCCAACCTCTAGATAACACCAAAGCTCTAGAAAATTCGGTGCAGGTTATGGAAAAAGTTCCTGCCCCTCATCCAAATGGCATTATGTTTGATGCCAAGCAACTTCAAAGCATGGTGAGGGAGGAAAAAGCACACACATACACATGCACACTGTTGTAATTCTGATGCTACAAGATACTCTGCAATCAGAATATTACATATTCTGCAGTTTCAATAATTCAGGACATTATGTCTTTTATGCAGGGTCGTTTCAGTCTATGCTTGATTAATGAAAGAAGATGGTTATAAATATAGTTATTTCAATTAAAACCTTTGGCTAGGCTTTTAGAAGCAGGCGTCTGACCTCCTTCTGGCTGTGATATGGTGAATTTCAACACATGCATATACATAGATATACAGTTATAAATTTATGTATCTGTGGCCTAAATACTGAAGTTTCTAATCTCTTTATACTTGCATGGAAATGAAATATCTTAAAATATTACAGGTTCCACAAATTTGAAATACTGGAAAAAAATCCTCATTTTACTGAGCTAACTACAGATGCAGAGTGCCAGAACCTCTATGTATAAATCAGCATAAATCTATTGAAGTCCATACTAATGGAAATAGTGATTTAAACCATACTACCCCATACTATTTAGAATTGTTTGGGAAGGACTTTCAGTGTCAAACACTGTCCATGTTTATTTGCTCAAGCAGTCCTGCTAGCTTTAATTGAATCAATTCCTTAATCTGAGTAGAATTGAGCCTGTCTTCTTCTTGTATAACTTACATGCAGTGATACTGTCCTGCAAATACATCAAATAACAAAATAAACACTGATAAATATGAACAAAACATGTATTTGTTTAGCTCTGGAGTCAGGTAGTTTATCAGTTTGTAGTTTATATGATAGCACTTCTGTTTCTACAGGATTCTGCAATTGTCTGAGACAGTAATTCAGGTGATTTAGGAAAGGGAGCATTTAAAAATGCAAACATCCACATCTTCTGTTCATTCCTGCATTTTCGTCTGAAACAATTCATACCTCCTTTTCTAAACCTGTTTAGCATACACGCGTTTCTTTAGCAAAGCTGAGTTCCTACTTTGTTTCTGAGAGCTTTACATTCTTACTTCAGAAAAAAAGCTCTTTAGCCACACTGAAACAAAAACTTGCTACTCAGAGAGAGCTTGTTTCCCAACGGCATACACAATTACAGGGCAATAGCTTAAACAATCTTTTAAATACACACTACTCTTGTCTCTCAGCTCCTTTCAGAATTTGTGTTATGCATTTTCATTCTTGGGATGTTAACTTTGAATTGTATGCCTGAACCAGAACATAGGCGCCTATAAATGCTTCTTACTTGTCTTTAGACTTTGGCATATTTTGTAAGAAATTAGAATTTAGTTGCCATCTTCAAGCAGCAGAGACCAGAACCAGCACATTTGCCCTGAACACAGGCAGACAGAGTTAGATGTAGCTTTCACACCGCAGTTCCACTGAGTGAAACTCAAGTACCTTTCAACTCTGCTCCTCTCAACCAAACATCTGGCATTTTCCATGCATTTGACACTTCTCTTTCCAACAGGAAAACCCTTTTGAATCAGGTTTGCCACATGTAGTTTGTGTGGTCAGCAGGAATTCACTCAAAATCATGGAATCCATTGCTCTTCTGAAATTTGGAAACAAGTTTTCAACAGGAAATCTTGGCACTGCTTCCAAGGGCAGAGTTTCAGTGCCTTTATGGCCTGATGCGAACCTCAATCAATGAAAAGAGCAATTTTTAACTGTCCCAGGGTTTTTGTTTTGTTTTTAATGTATTGTTATAATAAAAACACACATAATTGGAGGTAATGAAATAATGAAAAAGCAGCACAATGTTCTGCAGCACATCAACAACACACAAACAAACAATCAACTTCCTCCCATTAACTGCCAGGTGACATATAACCAGTCTCAGGATAATTTCCTCACAATCACAGCTAGACTTTCTTAATGCTGTTTTTCCACCTTTACTCCATGTACAAACCGCAACACTCATTCTATGTGCTGAACAGCAGAACATGACTGCTCTGTTACAAAATGGGAGGGTCTGAGTTGACTGCTGAAGCTGATAGTGCTTTAAGCACATTATATTTGATCATGTTAATGCCTTGATTACCTCCAGGAATTGCAATTTTTATTGAGTACATGAGGAGTAGGTGGAGATTTTTAATAAGAAAATATGCTTGCAGCTAGAGAGCCACAAAAGATGGCTTCGACTATTCAGAAAATTAAGATATGTCTCCAAAGTTACAGAAAATTTATAAACCCAAATTAACACCTTAATAATAATACTGTTTGTTCAACATAACAATAAACCAAACTGACTGAAATGTGTATGATCAAAACTAAGGGAAGACAGACAAGCTAGAAACAGACATATTTATACACACATTGGGATTAACTTTCAAAATCAATTTTTGAAAGAGTCCCCAAAAGACTTTTTTTTCAGTGCATCACTGTTAGCCTCAATCTCTTTTCCTACCTATTAGAACTGTAGTGGAGACCAACTGAAATACCCTCTTCAATCACTCTGTTATCTCTTTTGGGGAGCATCCCCATCTATATAGCACAGTAGTTGCAACCAAGACTCTCAATAGCAGTATATTCTCTTTGTTAAATTCTTATTTCTGCCCTTCATTGACAGTCCTTTGGAGACTAAGTTTCTCAAGCAGCTGTTACTATGGCACAGGAGGTGGGATTTTATTCCCTTAAAGAGAAAATACATATATTAAAAAAATTATAAAGAAAACTTTTTTCCACTGTTTCAACATAGCATCATTTTAGCTCAGCTGATATTCTCAAACTACTCTCTTCATGTGCCTTAGGAAAACCCAGGAATTTACATCACTGGATGATTACATAATAAAATAGATCCATACCCTGGATTAGGAAAGTGGTCTGTCCTCAGAGTTATAGCTGACCTTTTAGTGACCTTAGAAAGGTCATTTCATAGCAGTCACCATTTTCGTACTCCTACTTTTGTCTGTCAGCACGTACTGTAAGTTTTTTGTGATAATAGATGTCTCTTACCCTGCATTTATACAGCACCAGTCACATGAATTTCTGTTTACTGAACATAAAAAAAAAACCCAAAAACCAAAACAGCAAAACCCTGCAAGACTATTTAAAAAAAAAAAAAAAAAAAAAAAAAAAAGAGGTACAAAGCTGACCTTTTCATTGCTTCATCTAGCTTGTGTACAGTACCTTGGACTACACTGTTGTGATTTGTTCCTGTGCATTAGTCTTACAATGAAATACCCCAATTTCATACATACAAGAGCTGTGGGTTCAGAAATAGCACATCGATCAGGCTGTGTTGCAAATACAATATGACACAGAGTGCCGATCAATATTCTGCTGCGCCTGCTACTACAATGCAGAGTACGATCAAATCATTATTTTTAGCTCTTAATAACTACAGGAGCTTAATTTCATCATTTTAAAGGTGAAGAGAAGTGTTTGAGAAACAATCTCATTAGTGGCCACTGTGTGAGCCCCTGTCAGTGTGCAGATGGAGCAGACAACAAGCCACGCATGGGCACCCCATGAGCCCACTTTCTCTTCACAGGCCCAAGGCGTGGGAACTGCTCTGCTCCCCCCCACACAGCTGCTCTCTACAAAGTCGGAAATACCTTTTTTGCTGAGTTTTCTAGAGCCACAGACTGTTTGGGGAAGGTTAAGCAGAGATTTACACTTGTCATCACGTTGCATTTCCCACTGTGAGGCAGGCTGGGTGCAGTCCCTGCTCTGATGTGCTGCATTCAAAACATAGAGCCTAGATGAATTTCTTAATATAGCTGCAGACAAGATGACACAGGGATGGCTTGCAGTGCAAAGAGACATAAACTTACTCCGAACAACTCCCTGCTCTTTCTCTGAATACCTTCTCCTGTTTTCATCTTTTACTTCCATATGTGGGAAAACCCAATTAAACTGACTGGGACTCAGTGAGCTGCATTTCCTCTACTAAGGGTAACAAATACAAGAACTGAACAAGAAAGAACTTTATGAAACAGAGGAAACTAAAAGAAAAACCAGGAAAATAACCAAGACAAAATATAAAAAGAAAAAAAATATAAAAAGCTTCAGTAAGACTGATGAAATATTTTCTAGAGAACAACTGCTAGGACAAGTGTATTCCCTCCCATGCTGTTACTCCCCCTTGAAGTCTGGGATTGCCAGACTCATTGACCCATGGTCTCATTGACTCATTGTCAACCTTCTGACCACCAAGGCCTTATCCAGGCTGCATCCAAACCCAACCGCACAAGCTGGCAGTAGTTCCTTCAAAAACTCACGAACACAGAAACGATCATCTGTAAACGTCCTCTTTGATGTAGAAGCCACTGATTTTATTTAGTTAAAACTGGCCTCAGGTGATTGTCTTTTCTGTTTTCCTAAACATTCATTTCTGTGTTTGAACTTCATTTCCAACGTTCCAACTTCAGTAATTGCTGCTTTAATCTTTTGTAGCTTCACATGTTCTTGGTAATGGCGAATAATAAATGTAAATGTAACATTTAGACCATCCGTAATTTATCCTGGGAGAACAGTTCAAAGGGAGCATCAGCTTGAAACTATTGGCTCACTTGTGAAGTTTGAGGCAGGAGACCCTACTGTCATCTGACTTCAAGGAGCCTTTGTGCAGGACTAATTATAAGACAAAGCTACTGGACTCGTACTGATTAGTTATTTATATTTTTGATGAAGTTATCTGCAGTTATTTTTTGATCTCTAATTAGAGGTGACCTCTAAAGCAAGAGTTTGCTTCATTTTCCAGAAGAGCAGTTCAGGAATCATTCAATCGCTCACTCACAATAAATACCACAGTGATCTCAACACTCCCTAGAGTTGATTCTCAGTTAACAAGAGAAGAAAAACATCCGATTAAGTTCCCAAAGCTGGCTCTCTGAGTGACCAAGGGCTTTTTTAAAATATGTCACACAGATGGAAAATGTTTTCTAGTAGTATCTACAGCAAGTCACGACACTCTCTTTTAAATCCTTCATAATTTGTGACACAGAATTAACAGCTGTTTTTAAAATAAAATATAACTCATGGGGAATGGGAGGAGAGGATGAATCCTGATGCTTCACTTTCTGGCATTCTCAGACCAGGAAAAGAAAGGTTCCATTTGCATCATTTAAATGCTAATATAATTTCATGACCACCTGTCACTCCATAAAATGTTTTCCGTTGCCTTAATCACATTCTGCTCTCCTCAGCAGAAAATTAGCTGATGCTAAAATACCAAAAGGTTATTAGGAAAGTTTTATTTTTATGTGTAGATCATTGGGTATATAAGAGCTATATACTTAGGGCAATAACTTAATCAAATGCTGATGTATGCAGCAGTCACTTTCAAACACTAGGAAGAAAAACCCAATGTGTTCAATGGCCTCAAGGTGCACCAGCGGAGCTTTAAATTAGATGTTAGGAAAAATTTCTTCACAGAAAGGATTGTCAATCATTGGAATAGGCTGCCCAGGGAAGTGGTGGAATTCACCCCTGGAAGTGTTCAGAAAATGTGTGGATATGGCACATCAAGACATGGTTAGTGGCAAACCTGGTGGTGGTGCTGGGTTGACGGTCAGACTTCATGGTCTTGGAGGCCTTTTCCAACCTTAACTATTCTATGATTCTGTGATCTGCTCCAGAATTGTGTCTACAGCTCTCTATCTCCAAACAGTAATAAATGCCAAGTCTGTGGGACAGAACAATGTTCTTTTGCTTGCAATGTGTACGATGACTCTGACTCCACCTTAGAGAAGCCTCTCCAGAAATGAAGAAGCTTTCCTATATTTTAGGGAAACAACATGAACAAGCTGTCTTGTCAGCCTGTTTCTTCTCATTCAGCTGTTTTGACTAGACACTTTTTTCAAGTAGTTAAGTAGAAAAAAATTAAGATGCCCAAAAATATCTTTAAGAAAAAACAGGAAATAGCAAATATACCAAAATGCATCTGGAAGGAAACAAAGGATAAAACCCTGGAAGCAGCAGTCCAGCAGATATTGAAGAGATCTGCTTTTATAACACTGCCAAAAGGTTTTATCTGATAAACACTGATGAGTACTTTCATCCACAGAGGTTAGCCAATTAGAGCAAAAATGCTGTGCTATCCCTTATTATTTGCCTGATCTCTTCCCACCTGAGTGCCTTATTCAAAGAAATATTTGCCACCAAGTCTGCGTTTACAGTAACTGTTAGTAAATTCCTCCAGCAACATACATTTTTGGAATTCTATATTGCTTCCCACTTCTCTTATGTGAGGATATAACATAGAAAAGTATCTTTATCTGAACTATCTTAGAAGATGATATATAGTTCTCAGTAAGGTAGAAAAATTATAAAATATTATCTTTATTTTTTAGTAGAAATAATGATAAATTCAACCTTAGGATTATAACAAAAATTTAGTCATATTCTACCAGTGAGCTCACTAGCTGGACAGGCCAAATATAATTAAATAGATTAAGTAAATACTGTAAAATTTATTTTAGCACTGGGACTAATCATATAATGGTAAGATGGTTAACTTTAATCCATTAACATACATCAAATGTTATTTTCCTAATGTATACTAAACTCTGAGCCATTTAACTTATCTAAGATGATGTCTTTTCCTGGAACAGAGAAACTCAAAGACTGAAAATCCAGTTCTCATATTCTCAGCCTCCTCAAACATTCTTTCTACAAATATTAGCCAAGAATGAGTCTTCAGCGTTCCAGATAGGTTCTTTTGCAGGCACAAGTAGCATTAAACAATTTCTATCAACCACTGACAACAGACTTCCCCAAATTCCTTCTAACTCTATTACTGTCCTTTAATGGAACAGCACAGCTCGAGCAGTTACGACTGCAGCCAGCACAGGCACTACTCTGGTTTGGGCTTTGATCTGCAACAATTCGATGATCTGGCCTTATTACCAATTCAACAAATTCCAGCTCCTTTTAATCTCAAACCTACTCCATTATACTGGAGTCAGTTATTAATGTCTCATATAAACTTATAATAATAAAAAAAAGTCTTTCAGAGGGACTGGATTTTTTCTAAATTCATACTCCAGTGCTTAAAGATGCAAATTGTTCACAGAGATTTCTGAACAGCCCTACAGTTTTAACTGTAACTGGTTATTATGAGTACATTTTAAAATGTCTTTTAAGTTTTATTCAGAGATTTTCTTTATATTTTAGAAGAACCATGCACCCAATTTGCAAAAAAAAAGGTAATTTTCCAAGTTCCTTTGGAGTTTCATTACTATTGATTTGTCTCCATCACTGTTAAAATGAATCTGAGTTTTCCAGTGAAAACCGCCCTATCAAAGCTTAGCTAACCATCTCTAACAAAATCCTGATTATGCAAGACAAGTGGGGGGTTTGTGTTGTTTTTAGTTTTTGTTTGTTTGTTTTTTTTTTTCATGTTCCAAGTCTTATGTTATAAGATTATTAGAAAAAGCTCATGGCTCAGACTTTTCAAGCAAAAGTGAACTGTGTTCTTGAACAAGGCTACAGGATACTTGCAATAGAAGCCACATTGGTTTTGGAGTTAATATTGGTTTTGAAGCCAATCTGACAGCATTTTGACAGTCTTTTTGACACGCTGTGCTTTCTCATTCTAAGATCTCAAAACAACATGCAAGAAACTACTGAGTGCTGCAGAATCTTGCACGTACAGTTTTAGCAAATGTTGCAGTTTCATCACTGTCTTTCACACTACTCAAAAACAAGCAAAGGCTCATCCATTGGTAAAGAAAGCATAAGTTAGGTTTCATGGGTATATAAGGACTTTGGGATCTTTTGGCAAAGATTCTACAAATGTAAGATGAAGATGTTATGATACTGTAGTTGTATGATAAAAAATTTTCCCAAGTGATAACACAGTGTTTTTCACAGTGTGTAACTTTTCAGTATCGAGAGGATCATCCTACTTTGTTATTTAGCTTTGCTAGAGAGCTTCCAATCCTTAGGAATAAAATGGTACCAATAGAAGGTGTACGTAAATCACTCTGGTGTCACAGTGATAGATATTAAAAAGTCAAGGCTTGCCACAGCACTGGAATAGTTATCTCCAACTTTTAAAATACTGGTGCCACTCTTCTCCCCTACGTGACTGCTGAAGTGTAACCTTCAGCAGTTCAGGACTGTAACTGTAATTGTAAATTTAAAAAAAAAAAAAATTGTTCAGTATACTTTGAACAGGTATTTATTATGCAGACCACACACACTTCTCTATGTGATGGTGTTGCACATAAAGTATTCATAACTGGGAGCGTCTGATGGCTGCAATATGAAAAGGCAGTCTGTCGTACACTATATAGAAAAAAGCCCCAACATAACCTATTTTATAATAATCTAAAATAAGTTTTCCATCCTTAAAAAAGAAGCTACAGGACACAGTCTTGTTTTTCATCCTTGGAGCTAGTGCTTGATTTCACCAAGGCTACTGCAATCTCCCTTTTATGGAGGTATCAAGCAGAAAACCCATGTCAAAACAGGTTTGAAGTGATTATCTGATTGGAGACAAACTGTAGCCTATTTTTTCCTGCATCCAAATGGTAGTCTGAGGACAGCATGGTTTTAGTATTTGCATATTAAACAGATGTTGGTATTAATTATTTGGTGAATCCTGAGAGAGATCAGCAGCGTACAAAGAAATCAACATACTTACGCTGTCAGAAACAACTCTGAAACAAGAGACAGTAAACACAGATTAAGTTATTCTGAGAGGTCCATCCAGGGTGGTAAAATACAATGACAATTTGAATAGGAATACCTAATTGACCAGTATTGAACATTTCATTTTGTATTTTTTTTTAAAGAGTATCATATATATCAGTGTTGGCAGATTTTCAAAAGCTAAAAGCAGTGCTAGCCCAGGAGACTGGGGCACAACAACCTGGATGATCAGGGAAGTGGAATCAAAGTTCACAGTGAGGTAGGTCACAATTTCATTTTAGATTTATTTCCCAAACTCAATCTTTCGCTGAACCTCTGCTGGGAGTTCCAGCAGACTTCTAATTGAGGCTCTGAGAAATTTGCCCAGGTTGGCAATTAAAACAGTATTAATTAAAACCAAACTCAAAGTTTGAATGGTAACGAGACTACAGAGAAAAAAGAAATTTGTTGTTTCACATAATGTCCAACATGGGTTCACATTTTGCTTCCTCAGTGAAGTCACTGATATCTTTTAGTTGGTTTGACTGACTGTCAGACAAGATTGGAAATGACAAGCAAAGCCTACTGTAAAATATGGAAACCTCCCAAACCAGCTTAAATGGTTCCTGATCAAAGGTCCAGCCAGTGCAGGCAATTCTGACAGTATCCAAAAGTGGGTAATACCAAGGGCGGTGGGAAAGCACACAATACCACCTACCCTCCAGGATCCAAACATTTCCTGTTCAGAGGCTGCCTTGACCAGACATAGTTTCTATGTACTTAGTCATTCTCAATGGATTTACTTTCCCTGAATGGTCTTGAAACTATGCAAACTCCCAGCACTCTTGGGAACCTCAAGTCCTTGAACCTCAAGTCCTGCTTGAAGGAAGACGTGACCGGTAATGGAAACTGAGTACCAGCAGCAGCTGGGGTAGCTGAGCTGCAGGGATGCAGCTGCAAAAGGGAGTTTCTCCCTGGTTTATAGTGGGCTGGGAGGT
>JAWWMO010000178.1:30490996-30542759 GCA_035047845.1 Dendrocincla fuliginosa | reverse complement strand
TTTATATTCTGTACCCCAAAACCCTATAAGTAAAAGAACTCTTCTCTGCTTTACCCACATAAAGTTGTCTTGGAAAGCTTTTTTCCCCTTTCCTTAAGGCAATAGTTTTATTAAAGGTATCCTTTCTTAATAAAGGTATCCTTTAGCAGTGGCTTCCTAAACTCAGATTATTTTAACAGGAAGAAGAGTCTTCATTTGGTCTGAGCACGGCTCCTCCCAGGATCACTGCGTGGCTCTATTTCTGTATTGGAAGTGGGATTGCTACCCTACTTCTCCAAATGGCTCATCACTCTATAAACTTTCTTCACTTCCCCAGTTGTTTCTTTCCCAGGCTGAAATGTGTCCAATCAGTCATTCTTTAGAAGGCAGCCACATATCCCCAGTACAAGTGACTCATACTTTTGATGTGCAAAGAAAGATCAGAGGACAGCTTGCCTATTCTAAATTCCTCAGAAATGCTAGTCTGAATCATTATATCCTAAGCTGCTTTTCTCCTATGAGGCACTCACTTAACAACTTATTCTTTTACACAACTCAAAGCAGACAGTCCTAATACCTGGGCCATTTTACTGAAATCATGAAGGGACTAACTCCCATGTAACTCTCAAACCCACAAATAAATCATTTGCACCAGGAGCAGTGATTTGCAGACCATCCTTGTTTACTGTATTGCCAAGCTGTGACAAACATATTTGCTAATACATTGCAGAGTATATTCCTGTATATCCACAGAGCTGGATGTTTCTGCACAAGGATCTTCGGTCACTGGAGGACCAGCCTCAGCATGTTAACAGATGTTTGACTCATGGCCTCACGAGGGTCTGTGGTCAAACAGGGTTATTTATACTGGCAATGGAACATGGAACACCCTGCTCTTGCTTTTACCTCTGTCCACAAGAGACTCAGACAGTGGAACTGCACCCAGATCCACTACTGAGGCTGGTGTGGAGGGGGAAGTCCCTGCACTGGGCCAGAGGTGTTCACTTGAAGGTGCTGCTGGAAGGTACACGTGTCCTTTGTCTGTCCACTGCCCTTCCCAGGGACATGAACCAATATACGGAGCCTTGGGGACAAATATATTGACTAAATATTCCAGGTGATGTGATTTTCCTGATGTTCCCAATTTCCTGTTCTGAACACATAAAGGCATCTGCAACAGGCAGCTCTGTATTTAGAAAGTAGCTTCCAGTGCAGAATACCTTGGAGTGTCTGTACAGAGTGTTATTAATGTATCACTTTCCTCACATGTGGAATTCCACAATTCCAGCTGTTAATTAAATAACTGTATTCTCTGTTTAAACTCTCTTAGCATAACTGACTCATACTTTTAGTGTGCAAAGAAAGATCATAGGACAGATTGCCTACTCTTAAATTTCTGCTTCTCTCCTGTGAGGCACCTGCTTAACAATCTATTCTTTTACATAAGTCAAAGAGCAATTCAATTTTAAAATCATAGACCTTGAAATTTTACAACTAGCCCAATTATAATTTTAAAAACTCTTGATTTAACCATTAAAGTATACCCAATTAGAAATGTCACATGCACCTAATTTATATAAATGCTGCTTAAATTACAATAAAATGGCTTCATTTTCAAGATAATTATATGTAAAATGTAACTTAATAATTTCAAATACTGAAGTTTATCCCTGTAACTCTCTTCATTTTCCTTACTTTCCTGGGCTGAAGTACAACTTGCCCATATTTCACCAATGACAGGGTTGAAGTGCAGTATTAATGGAGATTAACCCCGAAATTTCTAAAACATGGAAATGGAAAGATGCTCTGGTTCTGATGCTGTAGAACATATCTGTCCTGAAGACAGACACTGTTCATCACCATGTTCAATAACACTGTCAATACTGTTTTAACACAGAAACAGAGGGCAAAGAGATAGCATTTCAAAGACACCCTGTGAGGACAGAGCCACAGAAATCTGTGAATGTTAATTTTTTGCTTAACAGTAAAAGAGACTGCCTGGCTTCTGCTCTGCACAGTAACATGGCTCAAGTGACTATGGTGATAGCTTCAGTTTCGTGGGTATTGAATGCTAAAACATACTACATCATTTTGCTGCCTTTAGAAATACATTTGTTACAGATAGCATTGAAAAACATTTAATATTTTCATGAACAAAAATGTTAAAGTCCCTTCACAATTACTGTGTAATAACATAGCATTTGTTCTGCTTTAGGTGACAATTTTCTTCTTTCATGTAATGAGCTGTCATGATTTTCTTTATTACTGCTTTTTTTACTGAGCAGGAAGTTGCAATCTAGTAGGTGTCTAGGTTAGCTTGTCCCCAGAGCAGTATTTGATATGCGAAATACAACTTATTAGTTTTCAATTTGCCACTAGCTTAGTTAGGAGATGCAGTTAAAATTTCTCAGCAGCAGGTAATACTTCTGCATTACAAAATAGTGTTGCAAGTGATGTGTGAAGAAAAAACATGATGCAAACTTAGCTTCATCAGCTTTTACCCAACTTGCAGTTTATATCGCTCATGAAAGGCAGTAGAAAGAGAAATGAAATTTACCTGCAACTTGGACACAAAACCAAAAAGACTGGGACAATTTATTGTCAGCACATTTAACCTCTGCCAAGGGGTGCAGTGGGAGCCAGTAAAGGGATGAAGTTTTGGTGCATTGGTCCTTTTGGTTTTTTTTGACAGCAATCAAGAGGGAGAAGGTACAGATGGCTACTAAGACAACAGCTGAGTCAACAGCATGGAGATTCAGAAGTGGAGGTATGTTCACTACCCTCAGAGTGTATGACAGGTGCTATTTATCTGTGCAGCATCAAGTAAAATTCCTGGGAATGAAAAACAGAGGTTCAAAGATGTCATTTGAGAAGCTGGAACTAAGAGAAACTAGGCTAAGGCAAAGGAAGAGATATTCCAGTAGGTGAACAAGTTTGCACTACTGCAGAATAAGAAGGGAAAATGAAACTCAGCATTTGAAAACTCAGAAAGCAGATTTATTCTGTAAGGTGCAGACCCATCAATAAGAAGTCAAGGAACAAAGATATGGAATTCTCTTCAGCAAATAATACACAAACACAATGACCCTTAAGTCTCATGCAAATTCAGTCCTGCAATTACTCTGTCAAGATGTTTCTGATGGACATAGAGGAGTATTCATGCTACTGTACTGGATTCAAATATTCTCAGGAATGCTGTGTGCAGTTCTTGCCAATCTAGAGTAGATCAATCCAAACTGGGAAAAAAATAACAGAATAGTTTCCATACCAAAAAGCGAATGAAGAGGTTATTTTAATGACAACAGACTAAAAGAGCTTGCCCTGTTTAGCCAGGCAGAAAGTTGTTAAAATTTGTTCTCCACAAAGAATCTTCAGTTAGGAGTCAATGATTAAGGACCACCAACAAAGTATGGTTTTGAAAGAGAATGTGTCAGCAAAGTTGAAGTGGCTGGGGTTCATTGATACAGGATCCAGTTCTTGCAACTCATCTTTGAAGGCAGAGATCCAGCTCACTACAAATTCCTGAGAAAATTATTGAAAGCATGATTTGATTTTTCTCTGGTGCTAACAGTTCAGCAACATTCATGAGATAAAACTTTTCTGTAATTATGTGTTTTTCTGTCCTCAAAATACCAGTAAAATCACACCAAACCCACCTTTGGGTGTTCAAGCTCTGTGTCCCATCACCTCTGTCAACTGAAAGACAGATTTCCATGCAGACCCAGCTATGCTGTTTGGTTTTGCACAGCAAAACTCTGGGTTCCCCCATGCCCTGGTGCTACCAGCAGCAACTTGATGGCATGAGCATCCTACCTGAATTTCATCAGTTTTCTTGAGGTTGATGATTATTCCTAGCACACAAAATACTTTCAATAGTCTTTAAGATTATACACAATACACCTACTGGTCATAGAAATATTCTGTTCTGTGGGGCTGACTATATATGCAGGTATACAGCATGCTTTTTGTTTAAATTATGACACAGTAAGATAATGATGGTACAATGAAATGACGCCAAATGTTCCATAAAGTCAATAGGCTTGAAAATGGAAAAAATATTACTGGAGTGAATGACTCTAAGGCACAGTAAATACATTCCTTTTATTAGTTGTTTACAGTTGTGGCAATAACATGGGTATGCTATAATGTTGTATATGTTTATTCGTTGCATGGAAGATGTATTGCCACAAGCTATTTGCAGCTGACAGTCCCAGCAAAACAACATTTATAATGTGAAATTGGCATGTAAGGGGCTCATCCTCATTAAGTATGCAACAAGGCATGACAACTCAATAAAATATAGGGATGCTCTCAGCAAATGTCAGATCTGTCTGCCTTTTGACTGATTATGATCTGCGCTCTTACATGCTTGTGCACCTGTGCTGGGTCATTTTTTGATGACATTGCTCTACAGCTCATGTTTTGCAGATGATTTGGCTCAGAGGGTTAAACCCAAGATGAGAAGGGACATACTAAGAAGGACTATTGGCTGACCCTGTTTTGTTCTTTGCCATGCTCTACAAAAGAGACTGTTACTCTGAAGTACTGAATTCATAAGTTACACACAGAAACTGAACAACACACATTTTACTAACACAACAGTGCACAACTTCTACTTACTAGGTGCTTTTTATAATCACTAGGTTGAGGTGAAGAGTGAGTTATTTGCATGAAGTGATTCTGTAAGTCAGTGCTGGAACCAGAAGGAGAATAAAGGAATCCTCGTTAATAACCCACAATTACAATCACCAGACATTGGAAACCTAAAAGGAACGTTTTACAGTGTGTGCAATGAAGACAGTGGATCTAAATTCCAAGCTCAGAAATACTGGAAATAATTGGATAGTTCCACCCTAAAAGGAGGATTCATGTGTTTGGAGTGTCAGGGCCAAAAGTTTCCAAGAAAATACTGATTTGGAATTGTCAGATTTTGCTTCGACTCTTGATTTCAGGTCATTCTTCTCTTCAGTCATCTGCTGTGATTTATAATAATCTATAGATATTTGCAATTCCAATTCCACTGCAGGTCTTACTTCCTTCTGTTTTAACACTGAGTATCACAACTGCAATGCATCTTAAAAGACCAAATCTGAAAACAGAACAGGTGACACAGATATGGCCTTGGTCCTGAGGGATTTCCAACACATCCACTCCAGGGTTTTCAGAGATGACCTCTGACCTGATGAGATTCACTTCTTACACATATATTTCTATTTTTTTCTGAGAAAAAAAAATCAGTTAAAATTTGTTTTTAACAGAGTAAATTGGCTTTTTCATTTTGTATATCCCATTTTTATTGAACTACCCTGCCTTGACTAAGCTGTGCCTGTAGCTCACCATTACTCATAACTTCAGCTATTTAATCTTTCATTAACTTCCTAAGGACCTGCACACCCAACACCTAGAAGTTGTGGCTTTGCTATAAATCTGACACCTGGTATTTGGGTGGCTATTGTCAAGTATTTCCACACACAGAAAATTTGGCAGAGGACAACAGGAACTTAGCAATCTTTCCTTTAACCCCTTCACTGAGGAGTAAAGCTTAGCCTTGTAGCCATCAAACTGGTGATAGACATTCCTTCATGTTCCTAAAAACTCCAGGTAGCAAAAAGCTCCAAAAAAATAGATGTCCTCACAGGGATAAATGGTCCCAAGCAATTGTCAGACAAACACGTAAGACTTGCAGTATTCAGCTCTCTAGATCACAAAAGAAAATACTAAATAATGAGTTCAATGATATGGTATAGAGTTTTTTGATCCCAGGGACTTTATTCACTGGCTAAGAATAACAAGAACCAATTTACTGGCAAAAATCCTACTTCACAGTAGTAGTGGAAGGGACTTGGAGTAAGAGGGGAAATATCTTGTTAGAAGCTATTAGAGCACATATATTCTCCAGTTGATTCTGGAGACTGTCCAAAAGGAGAGCTCTGACAACAAATATCTGATTCTAGAAATCAGACGCGGAGCCTTCATTGCACAAAACACCCAGCGTGTGTTTGGAGTGATAAAACATGAAATTAGTTTCAAAGAATACTTCATGAGTTTTGGTCCCTGAATAGCTGATTGAATCATCTTTAAAATAATCACTTTATACAAGGCATTTAGAGTGCAAGCTTTGGTTAAAAAAAAATTAAGATTTTTCAAAGGTTACCAAGATTTTTTAATTGTACTTATACACACTTTTGAGATTAAAGGTAGCACTCTCATGCCTTGATATTAATTATTTTGATTATGTAGCATACACTTTAAAACATTTTCTGACTGACTTTTCTTTGTAAGGAGATTTAGTTCATAGAACACATTTTTTTTTTTAATCTCAATGCAATTTTCTTTTAATTATTAACACTGGGAACTTTATGCAATATCCTGGCATTTATTATTTTTCTTTTTGGTATGGGAAATTAAATTGTATATGAGATCACATAAAAGCAAATGTAAGTTTTAGTAAGAAGAGTGCTACAGTGACTACACAAAAAGTTGCATTTTGTTAATTAGGTAACTGGGAATATCTTACTGATCTAGAGGTGCACTGGAAAGTGTTTCTGTACACGTGCCTGCCTCTTCCATGGCACAGCCTAATTATCACTGGTAAAACAAAACAGGGTTTGTCGTGCATAGAGAACCTGACAGGGATAACTTGTTAGTATTATACTCTCTTTCAAATATTAACATTCACTAAAAGTCCAGCTGTGAAGATTTCTCTTTTGTAATTGAAAGGAATTAAAGTTGCCTAGAATTGCAACCAGACTACCAACCCCATCCACAGGGACAAATAACCATTTCCTTTATCAGTAGGCTGGGCACTGATGTGAAGGATTGGGCCCTGATTTTTGTGTCAGGGAACAAACAAAATTGGAGTGGTACAGACCTTCCAAAACATGACAAAAATCACAGAACTCTGAAGGGCAGAACTGCCCTTCATCTGGGGTGTAACATACATCCACTCCTTGGAGGGACATCCCAGTTCATCTCCCTGGCCCCACATCAGAGCTGCCTCTAGTGAGGCAGCAAATGACAGTAGCACACTACAAGAGATGTGGATCCCATCAAGCGATAAGCAGGTGAACCCCTGCCCTGCTCACAGGTTCTGCTGCCACGGAGGAGCAGGTGGGAGCTCCTGCACCTGCAGCAGCCAGCTTCCATTTTTCCTAGGGGACAAGGTATCCTTCTTTTACAACTTGTTCCTGAATGCCCGTTTCCTTTTCCCTCTCCCCACGATCTGCAGCAGATCCTTTTCCATCTTACCATCTGCTACAGAGGGGATTGGATGTTTTTTGTTGGGCTCAGAATAAAACTGTTTTAGAGTCCTTAATAGAGACAAGGGAGGGAAAAGGTTGTTTCACTTTGTTTCAGTATATTCTGTAACTGTACAGGTTTTTTCTCTAAAAGCCAAGACAATGCTTCCTACTTACATTAGCAAGGATACAACGTCTCTAAGAGCTTACAACAGATGTTACATAACAAAATTCTCTAGAAAATTAGGCCAGTAGTCAATCCATGCTGCAAAGAACAGAGTATAAAGGGTAGAACACATGAATTACACCACTTCATCATGAAATTGTTTAATATGGTTCACTTTTATTGTCATATCTTTCAATTAAATAAAATATCTTTCCATGAGAAATTAGAATCATTAAATATTTGGCTTGCGGTCTTATTTCTTACTATCTTTTTTTTTTTTTGCTTTTCATATTAGCTGATACACTGATGAGTATTACACTTATAAAATTATATGACATGGATCCTATCACTTCATTCCTTCAGTGGAACAGAACCTGAGCCAGGCCTGTCACAGCCAAAAGTAAGAAGAAACGGCTTTCACATTTAATTCATTAAACTGGTGTGACAAGCACCTATTTAACCAACTAGGGTGGCTGGCTGGAGTGTAAAAAACCTTTAAAATAGATAAGCTGAATGACTTATATTTTTTATAGACTGGTGTGTGGCTAAAATTATCAGTAACACAGAATTTAGAAAATACTCTACTCCACTGCATGAGTGCTAATTTGAAAGACCTTCATGGCTAACATTCCAGATTTGTATCCCTGAATATGCGTGAATGCTGATATATTAAAATGAGATCAGGTTTAAGTTCATTTTTGCATAAGGGCTTGTGGAAGGGCTTCATTGCACAGAGAGGAGACCCATGAGCAGCCCCCTAGCAGGACCGTGCTCCAACTGCCATTAACTACAGCTCCCACATAAAAAGGACTGACAAGGATCATAAATTGGGACCAAAAGTATTTCAGTCACACTACCTGGCTTTTAAAATTACAGTTAAGAAAACGCCAGTGGGAGGGTATTTCCACAGCTGAGAGCCTTATCCTGGTTCTCCTAACCTTGGGAGGTCAAAATGCACTGCTATTTTCAACTCTTCCTGAAGTTGGGACACACTTTCACTTTGACACCTGAGTAAGAGATTATTAATTAATTCTCTTATTAATTAATAAGAGAGGGTTTAAAAGACTCTTGTCTTCTGTCACACCAAGCTGCTCAATTTTGTCTGTATGGAACACCTGAGACAATCTATGATAATTTGACTATTTATGGGCTTCACCACAAATGTGAGGTTTGAAATGACCTGTGCTCAAAAAACCACCAAAAAACCCAAACCAACAAACAAACAAAAAGCCTCAACCATAAAAAAAACCCAAAACCAAACAAAAAAGAACCCAAAAAGCACATCCCCAAAAAATTCCCAACAGTTTTGGTTTTGACTTTTACCTGCATACGTGCCACTGCCACTTCACTAGCTGTTAAATCATTACATACACACACCACTGCCCAGGAGTCTCTGAAGTGCTTTAGCCTGAACCAGAAAGATGCCTGTCCTTCACACAAAAGACAATAAGAAAGAATGTTTTACTAAGGAAAACAGTCTAAAATCTGTTAGCTGCCTTCCCTTCTGCTTTTACAGCAGCTAATTACTTGCACAGTCAATAGTCCTTCCAGCAATGTTGGCTCCCTGTTTACGCAGCCATTAACTGAGGAGAGGACAGCAGTGGTGAGCAAACCCCCATTCTGTAACAGTACATTTATGGCATGGCAGTCAGCAATTAGCAATATTCACAGCAGTACCTGAGCACTCCCAAGGTCTCACAGGAGACAGCTGGGGCTACAAAGGGAAGACATGAAGCTTGGGCCACCAAACTTTAGCTTTGACCTTGATCCCACGTGAGTAAATTTGAAGTTCTGCTTTCAAGACATGAATTCTTTTGGGGATTCTCCTACTAAAACACTTGAAATATGTAGAGCAACTCAAGCCAGAATGACATAGATGCATTAGGTATTAAAATATGAAAGTGCTAATTTCTGCATCTGCTAAAGTTATGGATTAAATGATTTGTTACAGTGGATGAAACAATCTGTATATTGCTTGAAGATCTGGGAACAGTCTGCATCAAAAAATATATCTGTGGTGCACTAAATTCCACCAACTACTTAGAAAGATGCTGAGATCGACAAAGCTTCAAGATATTTTTTTCATAACTTCACAGTGAGCATTCCCAAATGTGCCAGGAAGAAGCACCAAATCAAGACACTCAAAGTTTATTGTTTTATCTTGAGCTATACAGAAGGACAACTTCTGGTATAGAGAGTATATGCAACTGAAAAGGTAAAATGGTAATATTCTCTGCTCTTTTCTCTGTAAATGAGTATGGCTTGAGCAGTATCAGGCACTGGAGAACTTCTAGTGCTCATTCTAAGTCACTGCAGTCAGACATTCCTTGCTCACTTTGAACTTCAAAAACTGCTATGGTTACACCCCTGTTTTGATTGCTTGCTCGAGTGTCCACTACCCAAGCAAGAACCACCATTAGTGGACAAATCCCCATTATTCTGTGCATCTCCATGTCACTAAAAGAGAAGTAGGAAATAACAACAGGTTACTCAGGGGAAATAGCTCCTTCTGTAACCATCAGCAATACTGTTGGGGGTGTCCAGGGATGCTTAAAAGAGAGGGGAAAAAAGGAAAAGAAAACTGCATTGTAGAGGCCATCATCTCACATAGGTCAAAGGAAACAATCCTGAACAGATTGAAATCTTCCAACACAGCGACGCAGTCTCATGGGACACATAGAAACATAAGAGGAGTCTGATGGAAGAAATCCAGTAGAAGAGAAAGGGGTGGAGATGAGGAAAACCTAAACTCCACAGGGAAAAGATCAGGGGAATGAAAGAGAAAACCAAAACCTCAGGCCGTTGCACATTGCTGAGATGAGAGATAGAGGAAAAAAAAAAAAAAGTGATGTGCAGAGAGTTCAGTGATATGGGGAGAGTCAGGAAAGCAGAGAAACACAGGTGTGAAAGATGTACCATAAGTCTGTGTGAGAAATGGAGGAAAAATACTAAAATAGAAGAAACCAGAAAAGGCTCCCAAAGGATTTAGGATTGAGAAGGCATTATTAAGACAATGAGATGACAGGCAGGGAGAAATAAGAGCTTTCAGATCATCCAGAAAGACAATGGAAGAGAAGCAGCCAGCAAAAACAAACTGTGCTAGGAAGAAGCAGGGTGGCTCTATAGTTTGCTATGTGAAACTTTGTACTTTTTGCTCAGACTGTTGCCACCTTAATTTTGCAACTCCTTCTCTTTTAGCAGTCTCCAGAATCACTTGAAAATAAGCTTTTAAAGTATGTATGCACTTATAACTCACCTCTAGAAACTCACTTTTCTAATTACTAAAGATTATTTCCATAGTATTTTGCTAAATGAAATGCTGTTTCTAAAGCAATCAATAAGAATAAATTAAAAGAGCCATCCCAGACACTTGGCTGCACCATATGGAGCATACCCTGTGCTTCCAGTGCTGGAGGAGAAAGGACATTTCTGTGGCTGCCAACCCTGGAGCTACAATAAATTATGCTGGCTCACATGTAACTCCAGGGCCAAGCTTTGCTGAAAGAAATTAATGATAAACAGCAGTTTTCAATTCTCACCTTAATCTGTAAGAAAGAACACACATATGGCTTGTAAGCCAGGAAAGAATGAAACAAGAAAACACAGGTGATGTTACTGGGTTGATACAAAAGGTTCAAAATTAAGAATACATACAGAATTTCACAAAATGAGCACTGATATTGCAAGGTACCAAAACCCTAAGAGAAGAAGAGAGAGGGAGAAGATAAAAGCTGCAGGAAAAGAATTAGCCTCTTCCAAGAGCCCATGCATTCCACTGGCCCTTCCCATTGGGTGTAAGACTGTGGCCAAAATTATGTCCATATTAATGCCCAACTGGACAACCAGTGTGATTCAGGCCACTACTCTGTGCTGTGCATAAATAACGTCACGTTCAAAGGTTTTGTGTGCATATGATCTTGCTCCAACACCTCCAAGCCTGGTAGAAGATTTCCAAACAGACTGGGACAAAGATTTGGGAGCTAATTCATGGGAGCCATGCACCAATTTTGGCTTTACTTAAATTTGTTGATTCTTTGAAGGAATAATAATCTTTTTTTTTTTTTCAATTTGGGCAGCTGAAAAGCTGATTTTTTTAATTCAATTGAATATTTTTTAAATATTCACCTCTTGTATCAGAGAATGAATAAACGTGGCCAAGAATTATTGTGTGCCTGAAATATTAGGAAACAAAAATTTATTTATCTTTCTTTTAAACTTATCCCCTATGTTGAGCTGGAAATCTTCAGCACACAGAATAAATTTTTCAATGAACAGTTCTTGAATTGAAGATCACTGCTGTAATTCCCATATGTACATGCTCTTCCTCACATACCAGTGCAATTTAATTCTCCTTCCTTCCAGCACCTATTCTATATCAAACCTATGCCTGTCATAGCCTAGAAATCTAAAGACATTTCAATTCCCAGATGGACCCAGTAGGGCAACAGATTTTGTTGCCTCCTGTTCTCCTGTGTGATCACATAAATGGTAATTGGAAACCAAGAAATGTTAACTGCCAACTGCACACTCGACTGGATGCTGTGATGCTCCAAGAGGCACTTCTATGTTTGGTAAATGGCTCAAGTTTGAACAGAAAAGCTAGAACAGAATTCCCTCCCTGGAGAGTTTGGACTCTTGCTTATATAAGAATTGGCAGAAAATGTTTCAGCTCTCTTTTGTAGTGATAGAATAAAACCATTTTTTTCCCACCTAAATATTTATGTATATGAATCGTGCCTGATTTCTGACAAGATTTTTGCATTTTCATGAGGGGGGTTTAATGCCCAACTGCAACACTACAACACACAACATCACTGAGCTGGATGTACTGTCATAATTCATGGCAGACTGAAATTTATGAGGCTGCAATTTAGGCACTTGTTGAATCTCGTGCCAGTCATTTGCTTACCAAGCAGATAGCTGTGATCTCTCAGAAAGAGCAGTCACATGCAGAAAAACGCAATGAATACTGTGCTGGATTTTCAAAAAAAAAACCCACTGAGAGATCTACATATGACACAAATTTAAACAAATATCAAAACTAAAGGAGGTTTAAAAAAGTTCCAAGTGGTCAAAGAATTAAACTGAATCACGACAGTCCCACAACTCATACCAAAGCTTGTTTATAAATACTGGGTGAAAGGCCAATAGTCTGCTAACATTACACACGCTCTTCTTTGCAGTAAGGTTCTCAGGGACTCTGCAAGGTTTTTGAGCCATTGTCCTTTTATTTATTTACTTCCCTCTTTTACTTTGCTTGTATATAATCCACCCTGGGTTCAGGCTACAAAAGATTTTGATTCTACATGTCTGCAGCCTCCTTGTAACAAAATATTCTTGAATTTAATCCCAAAATCTGGGTGTCCCAAACAACAGCATTCAAGAATAGTTTGAGTGAGATAACCTAGCCCAACAAAAAGGGCTGTAACATTGCTGGGTTTATATCATCCAGTACCTTTTCAAAAACTGGAGGTACATCATGGCAAAGACTGAAATTCTGTTCAGGAAATGGTTTTGGGAGGGGAAGTTGGTTTGGCCTTTAAATGAAAACATGGCCACAAGTGTGTAACTTCATTGTGCTGACTGGTGCATTGTTAGAGAAGAAATAGAACTGCTGAGCAGAGGTGGATTACCTCACCTCTGACATCAGTGACATCAGTGGGAGCTTTGCCATTCAATTCAATGCGAACAGGACAAGCACTTTTGGAAAGGCAACGTGAGTCTAAGTTCAAACCACATATTTACCAAAGGTTGCTCTCAGCAAACCAGAGGAGATATGAAACTTTTCCCCTTGCAAGAATTTTTCTCTACTAGGTTAATCTATCAGTTACACTAGAGAGTCATAAAAATTAGCTACTCAGACTCGTGCTTGTCATTAATAGATCTTGAACTGCAGCTGGTATGAGAAGTGGGAGAGAAACAGTAAATTAGAAATAAAGGCAAATGAAGAACTCCAAATATACATAAACACAGCAAGTCACTGAAAGAAGTTCAAGTAAGAATGTCATATAAATGAAAATTGAGCTGCTGAAAGATGAGTTAAAAAATGCCAGTTTATTTTAATCTTGCAAGTTAGTGGCACTGAGTTCACTTTGAGTGATCTCTATTTTAAAAGCTAAGTGAGGAACACCAATTCAGTTCTCAGATGAAGACTGAGCTATCAGATAAATTTGTAGAATATTACACTCCTAAAAATAATACATCTTCTGGAAGTTATCTCCTTCATATGAAAAACAAGAACAAGGAGATTCAATAGATTGGATTATGCTGAAGCAAAAGTGTTGTTTTAAACCATTTGTGGAATTGCTCCTCCAAGGCCAGCTTGTAAAGGGGATCACAGACTCATAACTGAAAAAGATCCCTAGACAGCCTAAGCTTATAGAAAGCTATTAAAATGTGGAAAAGACAGAATGAAATGGACCAGACTGACATTTTTCGAAAACTAAACAACAGAATGTAACATTAGTCTGGGTTAGCCTGGTGGAGGAGGAAATAAAAAGCAAAAATACTTAGGAGAGATCTGCATAATGAAACCAGATGAAATTTGAGACAAGACCAAGAGAGGTAAAGGAAGACCTAAGCAACGTCCTGCCTTTGGACACTTGCTGTAGCTGAAAAACAGCTTTGCAAAAACCTACAGAAGAAGAAGAAGAACTTCTGAAAAAGAAAAGGATACATGCCTGCTTGGCAGCGTGAAAAGGACTTTTTTTCCCCATCAGCTCTGAAGCGTGCTGTGATATTTCTGCTCCCTGTTCTTAACAGTTTCCAAACCTTTGGTTATGTTGCAGATGCGCTCCTTTCTCTCCTACTCCAGTCTAGTCTGGAAAAGCCTCTCCTGGCTGAGCTTTTCCTTTGCTGAAAGCAACTGAGCTCTCCCTCCAGAAGGTCTGCACGACCCAAGTGCAACAGCCAGAATTAGGCAAACAGTTGGCTTCCTTCATGGCTGTGCACTCACGTATTTTAAGAAATATAACAGACTGTAGCACACAGCAGATAGCGAACAAATAGAACATGTGCATTATCCACAAAAATAAGGAAAAGGGGAAGAACCATATTCCCAAGGATTTAATATACTCTGTAAAAATAATTATATTATTTTCTAATACACCCACAAAATCAGAACTGAGAATGAGAATTATGACTAGAGTCTGATACCGTGCTTTAAAATACAATTGAAGGAACTTCAGCTTGAAGATGCCCAAAATATGCAGATTTGCTTTTATATGCCTTTTCTAGTATGTACAAGTGCATTTTGAATATAAAGGTAAATTTTGGTTCCAAATTACCAGTCCCAATGTCTATTATTAAAACTTCATTAGAGAATGAGGTTGCTGAATATTTAATTTCAGATATAAAAATCTCTTCTTGCAAGATACAACATGCTAGTTAAGATAAAGGCAGACAACAACATAATTTGACTGTTAAGAATGTTAAATATTAGTAAGAGAGCCTGATTTTTAAAGGTTAACTTTAGTTCAGGGCATCCACAATGCTTTGGCCTATAGAAAATAAGGGTCAAAAATTGTTGAAAACTGCTTCTGAAAATGTGGATGATCAATGACAGATCTCTATGTGACATGATTAGAAATGAGAACATCACCCTCAGAACCAGAATTGTCAGATGTGAAAAGTTGTTAACAGCAAGTTTAGAATTTTGAACTCAGTAATTGGGTGTTTTGTTCAACTATAAAGCCACCGAGGCAAACACAGCAGTCTTGAAATTTTTATAAATGATTTACAAAAACCAAAACACACTTCTCGATACACCAGCGTTGCAGCCGCGTGACAACTGATATACAAGGAACTGCAGGAGAAGGGGTGAAACACTGAGATGATTATTAATCAAAGACATGTCTGTAAAAAGTTAGGAGACACCTTTTTTCCACTTTAGATTCTGAACTGCCAAGATCCAAACCAAAACAGACTGCTGATAAACAAGCACATTGGAAAATACCAAGGGAACAGAACAATGCAGGACTAACTTGAAAAGCCCGACAGCTTTTGATACGTGTATGTATTGTCGGAGGGTTGATTTTTTTTTTCCTCCCATGAGGAGAGAATTACTGGCCTTTTAGGAAGTCTGCAACATCCCTTGCACAGTCTAGTTCAAACCAGTTGCTACAGAGTAGTGTTATTGCAAAGGGAGACAGAACTCCCCTTTCTCACACTGTTTTCCTTTAAGGGTTTGTTCTCCTACTTGTTATATGAAAGAGTCTGAGCTGAAGGCTCTGATCTCTCACTAATAGACTCACATTTACATTGCACTTTGAAAAATGGAGAAAGCACCACACCACACAGGCAGAGAAATAAAAACACCTCTGTGGAGGGCAGCACTAATAAAACCAGATTTTCCTGAGGGCAGAATGTAAGGAGACACTTTCTTCCTTGGAACACAAGGAGGTAATAAAAATATTTATATTTTTACATAAATAAAACATCTGAACACTCAAAAAGCCTTGGTCACTGCTCCTGTTTTAGTAGCTAACCTTTTGATTCCCTGTCTGACGCACCTCTGGTTTTGACCACAAATGAGTAATTTACTTCAGGTTGACATCCTTGGTCAATTTGTAGGCAAAATTTATGTACTTGGATTTATGATTTAAGTCGATTTTTGCGTGTTTCCATAGCTAATAATAAGCAACACTCTAGATAACAATCCTGTCCCAGGATTTTCACTGAACTGTAGCAAAAGCGATCAGGATGAGGTAGGTGTGGAATATGCATCCTTCTGTGATTTATCTGGAGCTATCCACTGTTAAATGACAATTCTTATGCTTTCTACAAAAATAACTGTGTCTGAAGAAGTTTATCCTAAAGTGAAGGGCAATAAGAATGCTCAAAATGGTTCTTCCTTATTCCTCAGATTTTGGCTTTATATATGCAATGTGTATACCAATAAAGCTTGTCTCCTGTAGTCTACTTTCTTAATGCTGCTATAGTTTGGGACTTTGAACAACAGGTTTTCAAAAATTTTAAAACTTATTTTCATGTTTCTATTAAATATTTCTCAATAGGTGAGCATAGTTTGGCTACATAGTACAGTAATCCTTTTATTTTTTAACTGCTTCCTAATTTTACAAGATTTACAGTTTCTTTTTCTTTCCTTGCTAGGACCTTTTCTCCTGTCTTTCTAACAGTTCTTTCTTGTTTTGACTATGGTCTTTCTGCTCCTTCTCTCTCCTTTCCTTTTCTATTTTAATTTTTTTTTCCTAGTATTGACAATAAGGGTCAATTTAATGAGGACTTACATGAGCAAAATGCACCCCAATGATTTGACTTGAACTTATCTAAAGTCTGTTCATTTGCTCAAAAGCATTACTGGACAGAGAGCCTTTAGAAGTAAATCCTGGTCTTCTGAATAGTTTCCTTCATTCATTCAGTGTTACTTTTCTGTAAGACCCTCAATGTAACCTTTTGAAATGTTTAATAGTGTTTCAATTTTCCTAGGCAAGTAATTCAAGTGTTTTAAGGAATGATAATCAAATCATACATCTGAAATTATCACCAGAGTTCCTTGATTCAATTAAATGACTTCAAAAAAGTCATACATAGGAGTACTTTCTTAAAGTAATTAAGGAGTCATTTCTGCCATATATTGCCAGAGAACCCTGAAATACAAATATACAAATCTTTTTTCTCTCTCTTTAAGCTTCAAAATGTTTTTAATACGTGACATAAAAGTGCACATTAACAAATAGAACATGAGCAACTCAAATCACCTGGTGCTGCATGTGGTGCAGGTTTCTTAAGAAACCTCATTACTCAGGGAGTCCACCAGTGCTTCACCACATCCCTGCTCCCAACAGCCTATTACAAGTTTAACTGCCTGTTCTATATCCCAGCACAAGTCAGAAAATATTCTTAGTATCCTTGATAACTGACCCCTGAAAAAGCATGGCCCCTTTAAGAGCTTTATTTCAGAGCTTTCCAATTGTTGTTTCCCAGCTTCCATTATTTCATCGCCAGTATTGTCATCATCACTGAGAGATACAGACCTTTTTGAAATAATCTGAATGACCTCTGTCTCCAATTCTTCTTCAGAACACGATGTATTCATTTCAATTTTTAACATCTTTTGAGTTTTTAGCAAAGCATTCATTTAAAATGTGTGCAGTGCCTGGAAGTAAATTACAGGGGAAAAAGGGCATTTTGAGATGACTGAAAATGTAACTCTCTTTTTCTATTTTCCAGCTAGTCTTACTGCAAAGGTGTTTAGGAGATCTTATTTTATAGGCAAACATTATTTTTTTTTTTTTCTATTTCAGTGCAGTTCTTTCTGTGTCCATCACGCTGCACTTGGAGAGCTTGATGAAATTCAGAGCTGCACTTAAACTCATGAAATCTGGTTGTGTAACCAGAGGAGTTATCTGTATGTTTAATTTTATTTTTACTAATTGTAGGTGCACATTGCACTATAACATTCTGCTCAAGTGGCTGCAATTAACAATGCAGGTTTTCGTTTTGGAGCACACAAGCAGGACTCCTTTGGGGGGAAGCCAAGCCAGAAAATGTGCTCCACACACTGGTGGGTACTCAGCATAAGAGACCAGGCAAGACTTCAAACCACATGTCAGCAAGTAACGTAGAACAACAGAGGACCTTGAGAATGAAATGATAATAAGGACTCGATATCTGTGTAATGCGCATTTCAGTAATTTTTATTCTGGAATAGTTAACCTAACCTAAACTGGTGCTATCTATGGAGCATGGCACAAGCACTGTGTTTGGTTGGAATTCCAAAGCAGGCTGTGTTTCCTACCAAGTTCCTAAGCCTTCTCTACTATACCATTGCTTTTCCTCATGCAAACAACAGCTACCCTTCTGTACAGGCACATCATGCAGCTGCTCCCCCAGGGACCTCACCTTGGCAAGTAAAACTCCCAAGTAACACTGGATACATCTTTGCACTTTTGCAGTCTGGTTGAACATAATAATAGCACCAGGATAACTTAGGTGCAGGATAAAACTGGAACAAAATCAGCCTAGTAGACAGGACTAAAAAGAGAGATTTCATTTGCCTGCAGACGTTGTAAAGCACTATTTCTGCTGCAGTGAGGTGGTAAAGCAAGCAGCACTCCCAAGGCACCACTCCATGACACGTTTGGAAAGCTTATGCTGAAATATCCTATGCCATCAAAGCTAGAATATTTGTACTTTGATAAATCTCTTCACAAAAGGTAACACCAATAAGATTTGCTTGACTTGCAGCAATCCAGGATGACACATCATGCCCTGGATCAGGCAAGAATTTCAACATCTCCCAGAGCTCAAGTCAGTATCTAAGTCTCCAGGTTATAATCACACACACACACTTCTATCCTCTGCTCTTCACATGGAAATGCTGTCATCTTCAGCAGGCTCTAGAGAGAAGTCAGTTTCATCGAGTAGGGACTGACATCTCAGGAATACCCTAATTATAACAAGGTTTTGCATGTTATACTTATGAGACGTTTTTGTATAATCATTTACTAGTAAGACAATAAGGAATATAATTAATAGTTAAATGGCAAGATTCCTGCAATTTGTAATTCCCTAATTGCTATTTTGGATTTCTAACTGAACATCAAAATGTCATAATCTAGTGGCACCAAACAGAACACTTAAAATGTCAGTGAGCAAAGAAAATGACTTTACAGAATGGGGTTCAAAAAGTACAGATCTGTGATTCAAAACATACAGTTCCTGATGGTATGAATTACATTATGCAGAAACGACTCTTTTCAGTGCTGTGTACTCAAGATTAGAGAGTGCAAACCGCCTTTTTCAGAATCACAGCTCTCCACTTCCCCTGCTGAGATGTCAGATAGGCTTGAGCTAAATTTGATGAGAAGTGTTCCAGGTCCCGTCTGTCAGGTTCTCCCGTGCTTAATGAACAGCACACTCTTTGATGAAAATACTGTGTAAACAATGAAACAGCACATCGAGGAGGTGCAAATGAACTTGCTTCTGCTGGATTTTCAGTCAGTGCAGGGTTTAGGACTTCTAGGCAGGCCTGCAAAACCCTGCTATGTCCCTGGAACATAATTGGCTCCTGAGAGCAACAGCTTATATTAGGCACAGTAAAGCAGTTTAGGAAAGTCTTTCAATAAGCTTTCTATAAATGCAACTCATTCATTTTAATATGAAGCCTGTGGTTCCAGTGGGTGGGCTGGAAGAAAGAGTTGTCTAAGTCCTTGCTCATTTTATTTCCTGCAAGTAACACCATCTCTCTGTAGGTACAGTACTTAACTACTTTGGACAAAAAAATACACAAAGATAATCAAATATTCTTTTGTGTATGGTTATAGAGTCATCTTGTAAATCACCATTCCCAAATATCACCACTCTGAAGGATATCTGCAGTACAAACGTTTCCAAGCATCAAAGAAGCGAATCCCATGGCTATTGGAAAGATCATAGTTTCAAGAGTGTTGACAGGT
Organism: Dendrocincla fuliginosa; assembly: GCA_035047845.1. NCBI lineage: Eukaryota > Metazoa > Chordata > Aves > Passeriformes > Dendrocolaptidae > Dendrocincla > Dendrocincla fuliginosa. Next base: position 30,522,957 of record JAWWMO010000178.1, on the reverse strand, counting down.
TGACCAGCTCGTAGCATCCTTCCTGGCTTCAGCGACTTAACGTTATCTAATCAGTCATGGATTTTCAGCTATTTTGCAGCTTTGTATCAGTCCCAGCTAAGGTTGCAAACAATAGCAGCAATTTGTGATACAGACAGTCGTGTTCATTTATGTTCTCCCCGAATTTCCCCCAACACCCATGCATGCACTGTACCAGCAAGCCTTCCCAGATATTCCTACCTATATCAAGTGGCCCAGCTTACACTGGTTGCTGTGCTGAAGTAGGCTTTCATTGACATGGCTACAGAACAAGCACTTTTTTGTTGCTGTAGCTATTTATATTAGTCTAGGGGAGAGATCACTGAATTTACGGTATATGATTTTAATGTTGAAGAGGTTCACCATGCATTTTGGAGAATTGTCCTCTAGATTATTGAGGAATAGGTCAATGCAGTGCCCAGAAAAACTGTTTTACAAACAGTGTTTGAATAGAAACACATAGAGGGAAAAAAAAAAAGAAAAAAGAAAAAAAAGAGTAAATGCCACAGATCTATTTCTAGCTAATGTATTTAGTTAACTTAGAAAAATGTTAACATTAGAAACATGCATAAATAACAAAAAGATCAAGTTCTGGAATGACAGATTAGTCAATCAAAATTAACTGAAAAAAACCCAAGATTTTCTTAGGAAATAAACATATCACATCAAGAGAGTATGCTACCACTTCAAAAATTACAGATGTTTATGGCAAGACAATTAGCCCAGCTGTTTTTCTATTCAGATCACTGCCTTTTCCATGACTATATGCATACATTGCGAGTGGTCAGAGAGGAATCCCATGGCACCTGTTCTGCAGCTATTTCTGCATTGTTTCAGTCTCATCCATAAGAAGGAAATTTGGTCTCATCATAGTCCTTTTATGTTTGAAAGGATCGTCTTTCACTGTGGGGAAAAAATCTCTCTTGTTGAATAAGAGCATCCATCATAGTTTAAACAGAATTTCAAGAATGACAGGTACCTTATTTAGATAAGGTGACACATTACTGCTTCCTCTTTCCTCCTTTTTCTTATACAGTAAGATCTATATGGAGAGTAAATTACTCTATCACACCAAGTAAGTATCAAAGTCAAGCTCCATTTTCTGAGTTTCCTATTCCCCATCCCCTTGAATTCCTCATCTAGCTGTTTGAAGGACATCTGAAGTGGATTTCTGGTTCCACTGCTCTTAGTATCAAATATTTCTGTTGGCTACGCTGAGTGATAAAGCTTACTGAAATCCTTTTTCCTAGGAGAAGGTTACTGGCAGGAACTGTATTGCTACTCAATTGCTGCTACTGGGTGTTAAGAATAGGGACTTCAAAAAAATGAAGCAGCTATAAATATCACCAATTTAAAATACTTTTTACATGCCTTCCAGATTGCTTTAAATTGTTTTCTTTAAAAATGAAAAAGATTAATGCACTGAATGGAAATGAAGACATTTAGATTTCTTTGAAGCCCTTATTGCCATGACCAGTGCACTGCGAGGCAAGGGGCATGTGTGCCTTGGCCACGGGATTCAGCCCCAAAGTAGGGCAATGCAGCACGGGCCAAAGGACTCCTTGTCCTCAAATCTGACAACTATTTGTCATTTCTCCATTTTAACAGCTATTTTGCAGGTCAACCCCTAAACATGACATAGGTGGGCAATGCTGGAAACCACTCAAGGAGATACTTTTGCTGATTTCAGAAACACAAACTGTTAAATTAGGCCAGTTACGTGGCATACATCCTCATGTATGGGAAAAGCTGAGAATTAAATGGATCCTGGTGGAAAAGACCTTACCTGACAGGCTTCACAGAGACTGTTTGAGGTCCCCTGTGCAATTTGACTCCCTATAGGCCACTGTGTGAGACCCAGTATGCTTGAAATATAAACAAGAAAAGCATAGTGAAATTTACTTTACTAGAAAATTACTAAAACCAGGCTCAGCAATATATGCATTCATCAAAACTGGAGCAGTTACACTCATTGCCTCACTACTAAAAGCAAAGTTATTACACTATGCAGAGGATGGACTGAAACAAAAATACATCTTTTCCATAAAGCTTTGATGAAAGACTCACTCAAGGTCCCTGGAGGTGATTTAAAGAAGATGGCTAGAGATGAGAAGAAGACTGAGAATTAACAGTGCTTCAAACAAGGATTTAGCTGCAGACTGAGCACACCCTAAGCAAGGGCCACGCCAGCTTAGAGAAGTAATACACTGATGTCAAGTCCCTGAGTACCTATTAATAGTGTCCACTGCACCTTCTCATCTGGCTTATCTTCAGCAAACCTACATTAAAATCTAAAGAGCTAAGAAAAATACCTCTCAGTGGTCCTCTGGTGTTTTCCACAAAAATCCTTCACGCATCCTGTAGGAGCAATTCCTTTCATCTGAGTACAATTTACTCACAGGACAAAAATCAATTTTTATCAATACTCTGCAGACGGGCACATGGACTGGAAAGGAGATAATACAGATACATGAAAGATCCAGGTAACCAGAAGGAGAAGAAATATTCAGATGAAAAATAAAGGCTTTGCATCTCATTGACAGTGCCTAAAGTAGAGAGACAGACAGTTCAGTCACACTGAATGCACATGCCATTATGGATAAGGAGCAGATACTCATCATTTGCAGGGTAAAAGGTATATGGGTCCAAAGAGCTGGATTGCCAGAGACCACAAGTCAGCAAGTTTCAGAGAAAGAAAGATGAGGTACCTGGGTCACAATATCAGCTGTGACTGATATTGAATCATGACCTTCAATAAAGAATTTGATTGATTGAGTTTGCAACACCTTGGGGAAGGAGCAGAGATAGACTCTGTTTTATGGTTATTTATAGACATCTGTTTTATGGTTATTCTGGGTGCCAAAATGGTTGCAACCATCCTGCATCCATGTAATCTGTGAGGATGAGCAATATAAACATGAATATCTGAGGGCTGGGAATGAGGACACATTTGAAGCAATATTTAAACAGAAGGAAAAAGAAGCCAAGTATGAGTCCTCTCTATCAGTTGCAAGTACCTGAACACATTTTTTTCTTCTCATATGTGCACCTCAGGCTTTACTGGAATGGGTCCCAAACCAGCCAGTATCCCCCTTAGCATGATCTAGTTTCTGCTCTCTGAACCTAGGAAATGAATAATGCACGGCATGCCAGGAGCTCCCTGAGCCTTTGGCCATGGCGGGATGCGCTGGGCAGGTGAGGAGGGCAGTTATGGACTGGGGGGGACTGAGGGAATTGGAAACAACCGGCAGAAAGGAGAACCAAAAGTGTTAAACTTGATCGAAAAGATAAGAAGGATATCAGTGGATACAGAAGCACAAACTTTTCTCAGGAAGCCTTTAGCACGTCATTTATAGCTGACAATTAACACCCCTACTCAGTCAGCCAACCTACAGGGATTTCACACGCTGCCCCCACCTCTGGCAGGATAAAAGGAAAAGACAAATAAAGGAATAGGCAGTGAATTATTTTTGCACCTTATTGCTGCTGGACTTTCTTGCACAGTTTATCACCAATTCCAGCAGAGAAAGAGAGATTGCTAGAGGAATCCTAATTCCAGCAAATAATTTAAATAATTAAGAAAATAATTTTAATTCATGTTATCATCCATGCTTCCTAACTGGGAAGGTGTGAGGGCAGTCTGCAGGACAACTCTAAAATGAACTCTAAGTTTTTCTGGAAATAACCATTTTAGAAATCAAAGTCAAGAGCTGAGAGAGGTAATAAACAGTTAAGTAGCCTGGTTTACGGGACATCTTTTGTGTTTCATTCCATGAAAATACTCACCATTAAAATGTTTTAGCTGAGATTTTCAAAGCAGTGTGGACAAATTCTCTGCACATCTCACATTAATTAACAGCAAGTGTGTGGGTAATTCCCTGTAGTACTTTGATAATGTCAGCTTTTTTTTTTTTTTTTTAATATCCATTTAGCTTATCCACATGGAATAGGATGGAGGAAATGTGTACAGTGATTCTAAACATCACCTCAATAAAAAATGCCATTTTGTTCTGACCTTATGAGCCTCTGATCTGTTCCAACAGAGGGATTCTGATCAGCTATTTTGGGCAGATCCAGAAACAGGAAATAAAGTGCCCCATCATCATGGTGATCTGAACCCAAAGAAGTATCTGATCTTAATATTTTTGCTGTTTAGAAGGCTTGGGGGAAGGTGGGGGGAATAAACCTTTCTGTTTACTCTAAGCCTTGGAAAAATCCACTGGGAGGGACTACACAATTAACATATTAATGAAGGCTGGCCTCAGATGTGATGCCTGAAAGCAATTATGAGCAAATTAAGAATATAAATGCAAGATAAAAAATTCGTGCTTGTTTGAGACAGGAGGAACATAAGGTACTCAGCACTGAAATAAGAATATACTTTTTTCCTTGACCATGGGGAAAGAATCCTATCATGCTCTGCTTGGAAAAGGTCTATCTTATGTTTGCCATATCAACTGCTGGAGATCAAAGCCACTGTGATACCTCTGTTGGTTTGTACTACCAGTTGCTGAGCTGGACAGCAGAGTTCAGGCAGTTAAAATCTGAAAGTGTGGAAAGCCTAGAGTCGATGAAGTACATAATTTTCACCCCATTGATCTCTGTACATTAACATGACTGAGTTGAATCTTTTGGTTATCATTCTTCTGTGGGTTTTTTGTTTGTTTCTTTTTTGGTTCTGTTTGTTTGGGTTTTTTTGTGTGAATACCTGTCACAAGCAATAAAAAAATATTTATATTAAGTCTTCAATGCATTAACAGTGATGAAACTCAAACTGGCCTTACAAAATATCAAATTGAAGAAGGTGTAAATACCTCCAAGCACAAGAGACTCCAATTTTCTTTTCCTCATTAGCATCAAGTCAAGGCTCAAAAACTGCTAGCCAGAAAGCTGGGTTTCCATTCATGGCTGACTTTATTTTACTCTTCTAAGTTACAGTCGAAATCAGACCAAAAACTAACATGTGCTGTATTCCCCAGGCCCTGCAACCACTTAGTGATATTGATGTTCCTGTCAGCTCTCATGACCAGAGCAAAGATGACAATTTCGCTGAGGAGCACCAGGAAATCCTGGCTCTCAGGCTCCAGCAGCAGCAGACTGACCAAAGTCTGCAGCCCTGGCAGCTCCCTGCATCCGTGTCCCTTAGGACAAACCATCAGGAATGCAGGCACTCTTCACCTGGCACCCTGCTCCAGGCTTGGCAAGCACTTGCACCACGGACGTAATGAATGAAACATTTGGGGCTCAACAAAATGGCATTTTTATAGGAAAGTATTCAGCCAGCTCTGTTATCAAAAACCTTTACAACTAAAGACAAAGCCAAACACAAAAAAACCCGGAGGCAGGGAAAGCACATTTTGGAATGCTTAGATTTCTCTCCAAAACATTTCAATACAGATGAATGAAACCTATCGAACAGTGCCATAGGAGGTACACTTTTAGAAAGCAAAAGCAGATGAAAGTTGTTTCCCCACCTCAGAAAAACAAAAGAAGTTAGAATGAAATGAACTGGCTTAAGTATTAACCAAATCACTACTATTTGCCCCACTAGGTGTAGAACATTTGTCTAATCTTATTGCTTTCTTCTGAATAAGACAATTATTAAGCCTACAGGAGCCTCCTTTCTTGATATCAACTCCTGGAAAACTCATCCAAAATACAAATCTCTAAATTAATGGTTTTTTGATTTCTTTATTTTGAACTGCTATAAACTAATCTACCTTAAAGGCTGGGTAAATGTGGTATCTATTGTCACTTAATGCATTTTGCCAAACCTAAAGCTACAAGCCCAGAAATTCCTCTGCTGAGCATTGCCCACCTTGGTTCTATTCCTCAAATGGTCCTTTGGAAACTCATCAGACGCTTGGATGCTTCTGGTTGAGCCCCAAACCTGCTTGTTAATGACCCCCCACCTTGACTCCAACATCTTTGTCTGTGTCTTATTACAGCTAACAACTGACAACACTCTTAGCATGACTTTTTGCCAGTGAAAGATTAATATTTTCTTTGCCAAAGTGTCCCTGCCTATGATTTCCTACTCAGACTGAAAACCTTATTTTTCAATACACCTGTTATTGACACTAGTAAGTCAAATGTATTTTTTTCTATACAGGATCACTGAGATATCTGTTTTTAACTTACTACATCTTATTTTTGCCAGCAGAGATTTCAGCATTCCTCTTTCTACTGCCATACAGCCTGTGAATCAGAATTGCCAACAGGGTCTCTGCTCCCTACTGGTTTGCTCAAAGATCTCAACAGCCAGGAAAACCCCCTGATGATGAAGTTGTTTTCTATGTGACTGCAATACAACCTCCTACTGGATGGCTGCCAGGGTGCCTGGCAGCGCAACATCAAGGAGCCAAAGCGTATATCTAACTTGAAGATTGAGCTGAAGACAGCTCAGTCAAAAATCTTACTACCTCTGGCTGATTTTAGAACTATTTGATTCTCTTGCTCAGAGTTAATGGCAAATACTGCATGTTCCACTTTCATATACAGAAGGGCAGGTTGGGCAATAGGGAGGATGGCTTCCTGTTTACCTCAGATGCTCCAAGTCAGGCAGTATCTTCTAGAGGGAGGAGAGATGTCTCCCCCGAGAGCAGCATGTGAATACACTGGGAAAACACAGGCAGTGATGAGCCAAGGGACTTGTAAAATGGGATTGCAGTGAGGCAAGCCAAAAACATGCCAGAACATTCCTGAGAAGAAATGGGGAGACACTTCCTTAGCATCCAGGAAACTGCAACCTTCCCCTCAGGGGCTCAGCAGCATGTGATACAACCCACAACTCACATAACTTCAGCTCAAACTTCCCAGGAGCCAGCTGTTAGAAAGTATGTAGACAAAATCCATGAAATATCAGGAAATGGTAAAAATTGAGGCAGAGATTAAATTGTTGAGACAGGGATAGATCGCAGTTCAAGACAGAAAAGCATTGATGTGAATAAGTATAAAGTTCTACAGAAAAAAAAAGACAGTTAAAGGATGGCAATTTATTGATCCTGAAGATCAGACCCTCGCAGGGAAGCCTGGAGTGTGACCATTTCTAGCCTGACAACTGCATGGCAACAAAGCTGGCAAACAAATTAATGCCCATCTTTTAACTATCTATTTGGTATATTAGCTAATAGATATTTCTTTTATGTTTTTAACTACTACATTGCTTACCTTTTCTCATGGTAAAAATTGACCACAATGATTCAAATTCTTACAAAGTTCCTTGGCTAGAAAGCAGAGCGAGAGGAACAAATCTGACTGACTTGACACAATGAGGAAAGAGCATTTTCAGTATCAAGATTTATTTAATCTGCAGGATGAAATATCTGGATTTATCTACTTAATTATCTTGTTCAGTTTTTTTTTTTTTTTTTTTTTTTTTTTTTTGGTCTACCAAACGCTCATTTCATTAATTGAAGGCACCTAACATCTTTTAGTTTGCTCTCTGCAAGAAGAGGGAGGTAGGATCATTTCACCTCAGGCCTCTTGGCAACATGAAGTTTCTATGGCACAGCTGCAAAGGTTTTACCTTTTTTTTTCCCCCCCTTGTACATGAATATAAGGACTTAATACCTCTCACATATATGTTTGTGATCAGCTCCCAGTTAAAGAAAAATATGGTGCCAGGATCTGCAAGGATGGAATCCGACTGGCTCAAATCATATTCACGTCCACTGTCATCTTGTGAAATTCTGTGCATTAGAAGAGTAGGATTAGAGCTGTCTGTAAGTTTTCCACACTGAAAATGCTCCTACACGTCAAATACATCACTGGAATTGTGAAAGAAAACCAAGAATGCATTTGCAATAACAGATAAATATATATTTATATAAATCAAGCAGAAAAAATGATAATAACCTGAGCAAGCAGGAATAGTCCATGTTTGTAAACAAATCATTGTGTACTGAGGCTTTGGAGCTGTGAAAAAAGTGTTTTGTGTCAAAATTTTGTGCACTTGCAAATCACAGCAGTACAGTATAATACAAGCTACGCGGATCAGCCAACAAGGTTTCTATTACCTTTTCTGCATCTTGTGAAAATGAACAATTGCCTGATTTGTTAACAATTTAGGAACAGTAGGTAAGTAATTACGTCTCAGCAGCCTATTGATTCACCCTTTGGGGACATACGGAGGAGACTTTAGGCCTGGCATCTGTCAGGATGAGCTTTCAGCAGAATCAGCGGTAGGCAGCGTTTGAGCCCCTTTCTCAGAGAAACCCCAAGCCATGTGACACAACACATCCCTTTCTGTCATCTCCCTTGTGTCAACAGTGTGTTCACACAGTGACACAGCTCAGGGAAGGCATGCTATGCTACTGCCTTGTTATTGTAGAATGTCCCCTCCTCAGTTGTGACTGTCTCTACACGGACAGTATGGGAACTGAGGTATCAGTCTTCTGCCTTAGGCACCCTGGATTGGTACATAACGCTGACTTGCTGAAACCCCTTCCTCAAACCCATCTCATCTCATTCTTTTTCTTTCCTCCGTTGTGGCACCATCTGACAATGAGATTTTGTACAGGAATGTATGTCTTACCTCTTGCACAGACAGCTCTTGTTTGCAAAAAAGATTGAAAAAAAGTTATGGAAAAATAAAGTTTGAGAAACAAAAATGCCCAAACTTTTCCTAGCATGTACCTGTATGTCATGGGAGTGCAATTCCACTGATGTAGTTCCCAGGAGCAGTTACTTTTGAGCAGGGCATTAGGGCTTAGAGATAAACTTGGCTGTTGTAAGAACATTTATCAAAATTTATCTATTTATAAAAAAAAAAAATATACTGTCAATCTCTCTTCTGAACTAAGTTATTAAGCATTTAAAGTATCTCTATACAGAAATCCTGAGTGGCAAAAGAGAACATTGTGGTTAGTCCTGCTCCTATCAAGTCTTAAACAACATTGGGTTGGGAAATCATGCATTGATCAGAAGCACTGCCAATCATAGCAGTTGTTCTAACAGATGGGACATCCAAGAGATGGTCCTAGAATGAGCTCTGGGACTGTCAGATAAAGAACCTTTGCGCTCAGAGTGTTGTGCAGTTCTCAGTGCCTGAATCTTCCCGAGTTTCCCAAAGAAATCTATTCCCTGCATTTTGTAGAGAATTAAAGCATTTTAATCTATCTCTAACCTAAAAGTGGCCATTTAATACAGTACACAAATACAAACTTTACCAAGTAACAAGTTTTTATAGCATTAAACATTATTATAAAGAATATTAGCAACCTATATAATTATAAAGAACCACGTCTTTACTGTTGTAAGCACTTTCTTACATTTTCCCCCAGCAAAAATCTTTGAGAAGAAAAATGTCAGAGGTGTTTGCAGTAAAATAAAATATATTTAAGAGTGATAGAGACACCACAATACTGGAACATACAAAAATCCAATTGATTTTAATGCAACCATCATCCAAAATTGATTATGAGACTACACTTCTGGTATTCCAGTAAACTGGAAGATTTTTTGTCTTCATTGAAATGTTGATCACTCACATTAAAAGTAAAGGTGTACAAAGTACATAGCTCCTTCATTTTGCAGCTCAAAGTAGGGAATTCACACAATTTAAAATATCTTTTTCATCTTCAAGTCTTGTGTTCAAATTACTGAATTCATTTATATGTGGTCTGGATTAAAGATATTTCATATTTGTATATGTCATTTTCAGTTGATAGCAGTACTTTCAACAGAAAAAAATACAAAAAAACCCCATGAAAGATCGTTGATAAAAAAGGTGATTGTGTGAATTATGGCCTTCATGAGAAAGCTGAAGAGACCTGGTGCTGTCTGTAGCTTCTTGGTACAAGTAAGAGACAGCAGAAGACTGTAAGAATGTATGTTCCTGACGGTCTATCATCTGGCTTTGCTTCCAGCAGTGAAAAAAGCAAATCATCTTTGTGTCTTGGGGTATCACTTGTCATGAGCTGTTATCTAAAGAAGCATTCCCAGCTTCAGGAGCACCTTAATACAGAGTAAAAGTCTTGAGAGAAAAAAAAAAAAAAGAAAAGTAAAAATGCAGTGATTAAACTGAAACAAAAAGACAAAAAGCAAAAAAAAGCAGCTCTTGTTTACACTATTAAAGATCTCCTTGAATAAACCATAATGGAAGTTTGATGCTGCTAAAATTGCCAAAGCTCACAAATTTGACGAACTGCCCAAAAGGACACCATGTTGTCATTTCCTGAGACACCATTGGTGTTCCTTACATCATTTGTCACAATGTTCCCCAAACCATTCATGATGGAGATATCAAAATGCAGCTTCTCAAATGAAGCCACATAGGACATATGAAACACAGTAACTACGCATGATAATGCTGCACAAATACCAACATCACTCATTTCCTGCCACTTGTGCCTGTAACGTTCCAGCTGGAGACTTGCTGGTTTTCAAAGACATATCAAGATATACACCAGTGCAGGGGAAAAGCAAACTTCATTTGCTTCCTGGAATAGTTGATGAATGGCAAAGATGGATGGGTTCTCCCGGGAGAAAGCACGAGCAACACTTGGGAAACACAGAGAACTCAACGGGCAGTGCCAGGGCTAAGTTTGCTTCTTCTCTAGAGCATCCTTCAGAAACTGCAAGTTGCCCCATATTGCCCATCAATTTAAAGTCATTCCAGATCAGGGTGAAAAGGTGGAAAATGTAATTAAACAACAACTGACAGGCTCACTTTTGTTTCCAGTTTCCTTCAGTGAAGTGGGAAGTGATCATAATCTTCTCCAAGCACAAGTAAGATAGTTTTCATGTGGAAAGTGTTGACTTGTCTCTTGACAGTTCTGCTTTATCTTTTTCCAAGGTAAAGCTTCTCATGGTGATTTTGGTTCTGAAAATGCAGATTGCTTTGAGAATGCCTTTTGGCCATGAAAACTAGCCTATTAATTTGCTTGCACATCTCAATGAACTGTGCATGCATAAGAAAATCAAACTGAAAGCTACACCTTTTAATATTTGTGACAAAACAAGGACAGTTAAAGACAGCGTAATTTATAAAACACTAAGGAAACAGGGGAAATATGCCAAATATGAAATCCCTCTTTAAAAAGAAATTGAAAGTTCATTCCTACATAACTACTGATAGTGATGTATCAGATATAAACATACATATATTTGGGAACTGAATTTAATGAATGCTGTAGTGACAGTGAAGAATCAGAGCTGGATCAGGAGTCTAATTTTCACAGAAGACATTTCACCACCTGGCTTCACAACAAAGGGAGAAAAGCTTTTGATAGAACTGTCAGGTGATGATGAACTCAAGTTCAAATCCAACAAAGCGTAGCTTAGCAACTTTTTGTGGTGAAGGAATGAATTTAGTCTTGTGTCTGACTGAACCCTTAAGCTTCACATTTCTCTGCAAGACTGGCTTTCTCTGCCTTACTCACCACTGAAAATAAGTAAACCAGACTTTTAACTGAAGCTTACCAATGCCTCAAATGACAAAAAGCAACTCTGGAGCAAGCACACGCTTCCTGCCAGTACCAGGCTTTGATTTCCCCAGGTGCTACTGGAAATCATAGCTTTTCTCTTCATTTGAATTTTGTCAAGAGTGAGCAAGGTGAACTTTGATGTCCGCTTACCAATACTGCACTGAAGAATGGGCAGGAAGCTCAAAACAAATTAAATAACTTGAAAAGGCAAATCATTGTTGTAGCTCAGCAGCACAGTGCAAGAGAGCTAGTAATTTATAGCATTTTGATTGTTTCTTATAATTTAAGCAACATGAGAAACATTAATAATAATGCTTGCTTCACTGAATTTCCCTTTGATATATTGTCTTGTACCTGCAATGTTTAATAAGGATGTTATAAATTGAACAGTTTAGGCTTTCTCTGGCATTTATTTCAGTAGAGAGCACGGAAGCACAAGTCTGCTAAAGGCATAAAAGTGAAACGAAGTAAGAGACTAGTTTCAAGGATACAGAACAAAGCAAGAAAGTTTGGGAACTGCTCCTTCAGAAGATATTCCTTATCCTTTATGACTCACTTCAGCTCTTTCATTGCACATTTAATACCAGGTGAAACATCTAATTCTATCTCTTATTTTGAACTGTGCCTGGCTAAAAGAGTTGGATTCTAATTACACAAAGAGTGTCAAAATGGCAAGATGTTTCCATAATCAGGAACATGCAATTATACCTGCAAAGAGGAAACCTCATGCCAAGCCTCCCTGCAGAAGTGCCTTAGTGAAGGACACAAGCAGGTTTTTATGCTCAAGGACAGGAGGCAGTTGCACAACTGGCCCTTTGCAAGCCCATCCACAGCACAAGCTCCCCATTCCATCACTTTGCCTTCATTATGAACCACCTGCCCAGCCCAACCACAGAGCAAGAACTGCAACCACAAGCCACAGAACGCAGTTCAGAGAGCAATCTGTGTTTGGAGGGTACATGTTACAGTAGCTTCTTCAAGGAAACATTTTAAAACATTATAGAATAACCCTGTATACAACTATGGTGTGCTGACAGCTGCAGCAATGGATGTTGCAGAGGTAAGAAAAATGATCTCTCCTCACTGCTTTTGCCATGCAGAGGGTGTGATAAGTCTTCTTCTTCAGGTTTTTAAAACAATTTCAGCTCTGAAGACAGACACCAGGAATGAACAAATTGGAATCTGGATTTTCTTTTAGGTTTGCTGTTTGTTTGTTTTGCCAGACGCTGGTTTAGAACTAGGAAACAGCGAATGGGCAAAAATAGGGCAAAGAAAACAGAAGGGTATTAATTGTTCTTGCTGGCAAAATGTCTGTCAGCTGTTGAAGAGGTAAGGAAGCCCTTTAAAAGTAGGTCTGCCAAAGCAGAAGTAGAGTTCAGCCCAGAGCAGTATAAGGAAAATTTCTCTTGGGGGAAAAAGAAAGAATAGAAAGACAGGAAAGACATAATTAAAAGTTAATGTCGTGCAGTAAATAAATGATTAAACTTACTTCAAAAGTTTGTAGAAACACTATTCCTTGAGACAAATACTAAGTCACAGTCTAGGAAAAATCCCTGGTAAAATTGGTGGGAGATTTTTTTTTTACTCAAAAGTAGCACTGAAATCCTACTGCTTTATAAACAGAGCATCAAAGCACAGATATGCCTGCCTAATCAGTTACATTAGAGTCCCCATGACTTTTAAGTGACTCATATGTTAGTTTGGATTTCAAAAAATCCAATAAAAATAAGTGTATTGTTTCCATTTTGGAGATATCTTCACTCCCTATAGTAAGAGAATTGCAACTCTCTCATTTCAGACATAATTTTACATACAAAGTACAGTATCATATTAAAGTACATGAATGAAGGTACTAGTGGGAAACAAAATTAAGCCAGCACTTAAATGCCTTCTTAAATTGTATTTCCCATTACAATTTCCTTAGTCCACTAAGATGACTTAAAATCTCTGGACAAGCATTAATCCTGTAGGGTGCCCAACAAAACTGACTAGAAACCCTGAGTATATTGCTGTTTCCCTTTTGAGAACACTTAAGAGTGACAAGAGAAAAGATAGAGTGGGAGCTACAAAAATGCAATTGCAAGAACATATCGGGGGAAAAAAAACACCCCAGATGACAATGTAGGCATCTTAAGAAAACAGCTACAATTAGGTAAGAAAGAAAGGAGAAGAACCAAGTTTTTGTTTTGTTCTGTGGGGTTTTTGAAGATTTATAATTATATGAAAACTATAGTTGATATTTAATGAGTTGCAACCAGTTGCATTATTTTAATTAGTTTATGGTGATAAGGATGAATCCAAAGCAGACAGCTGTGAAGATTTGTTATTTTAATTAGCTAAGTAAGCAGACAGGAAAATCAAGAACAGTTCTGATCCACCAAAGAAGACTGTTCAGCAGGGCCATGAGGGAAAAGAACCTCAACACCAACACATCATGACTTCTGTACTAAAAAAAGGGACTTGCTGGCTGTTTCAGACAGGAAAACACTCCAAATAAATAGCATCCACTTCACAAGAGCAAAGCATTTCTGAGAGGCCAAAACAATACACATGACAAAGAACTGCAAAGACCAGAGCTATCAAGCTTTTTACACCACAGTAACTACTTGAAGATGTTTGCAATGTGCCTTGTGTACAGATTTATAACCAAAAATATAGAGTATAATTATTGACTACAGCTTTACCTGTTTTGTTTTGGGGCTTAAGGATAAATAGGTATTCTTCAGTCAAAAAAGTTAAGGGCTTCTGAGAAGTAAATTGGTTTAATAACCAGCTCCTACATAAAAGCTGCTGAGTATTTCCACACCAGTCATATGGACAGACCAATTAATGAAAACAGCGTTATGTCAGTATTTAAAGTGTTGTGAAGCAAGAATACAGTTGTTGGTCTCATTGGACACTAAATTAGACATGAAAAAAATATTTTCTTTGCAATGTCCCTCACCTTGTCTCTGTTTTCTACTGTATCTGCTGGGAAAAGACCAACTGGATTTATCCTGTTCTAACCAGTAACCTCAAATTTTGCTTCCTATCAGCAACTCCACCACCAGTAACAGTCTCAGTGAGTCCATGGCCAGCAGAGTGCCCTTCAGGTAGACAAAAGTATGACCTCTCACCCTAAGCCAAATTTACCTGTGTTTGAAAATAACCAGTTATATTTGCCTCTGTTCATGCTTTCCATACACATTTCCAATCCTACTTAAAGATAAGTTATTACTAAACACAAATTACAACACATAGACTTATGAGTTAATAATTTACTTGTCTAGCTGGGGAATTTTCCTTTTAGTGCATTATAGATGAACCCCAGACAAATTCAGTACTTTCTTGAATCAAGATCGTCTAACCAATCTAATTCTGAATGTGTCAAGCAGTGCTGTTCTCTGTGGGGACAATTTAGAATGAAGTGTGCTTCAGTATAAGGAAGAATGTCAAAGTATTAGCCAAGATTGAACAGATAGCTATAAAAGATGCCAACACCAACAATAGCACAGTTTGGGTTACCAATCTCTGCTCTTCCACAGCAAACATTATCATTCTTTTGGCTTCAACTAAAAAGTTCATTGGTCCTTCACAGAAATTAAGAAGGATCTGTAATATAAAACTATTTAAATAAGAATCAACACAGGCAGGTTTAAAGAAAGCTGTGCTTTCCTTACATTTGGATATTAGTCAAGCAACAATTAGATGACTTAAGACTGACAAAGGCACATGGGCACTTTCCTTTCTGGAGAGTGGTTGCAATGCATAATTTTAGGCACATGGCAGCCTTGTTAATATGTTGTGCATCTTTTATGCTCTCCATCTTCAGAAGTTAAGTAAATTCCAGTGAGGACATCTAGTCTTAGTTTAGATACAGCTGAGTCTAAGAGGTTAGGGATATATCCAGAGCCTACAGATGCCAACAGGGCATACCGAGCAGGTTTTGAGTTAGCCATCAGATTCATAACAAACAAACAGAATGGGGCACTAGACTCTCACTCCTACACTAACAACAAACATCAGTAGAAAAATAGAGGCTTAGAAAATTTAATTTTCCTAACCCTGGTACATCCTGAATTTGGCAATTAAAAGCCACTGCAAATGAAGAGTTCAGAACCACAGCATGTTTTCCACCTGAACAGAGCATGGCCTGTAGCCTCTAAAGCCTGATGTCACTTGTGTGCCTCCCTTTCCTTTTTTGAATCTGAGCAGTGCTGGATCCATTTATTGTTGTTAATTGTCCTTCATTAGTTACCTTGCATTTTTGATTGGTTTGACTCTTCACCCTAATTGATTTGCTACGGTAATTGACTTTCTCCTCCACTGATTTGCCTTGTGTGTTTTATCATTTTAAAGTGTAGAAGAAACACAGAATGGAATTAAATTCCCAGTAATTGCTTATTACCATCTTGTGGTACTTTCATTTCCCTTCCCTAAAACAACTACACATGGTTTCAAGTCTGTTTTACCAGTATCCATTATGTTTCTGAAATATCATTCCTATTTCTTGATCTTTATTCTTTCCTTTGCTTTTCAGTCCTGACATTTCCAGATCTTACTATAACTCTTCACTGCTTCGCTGGAGTCTATCCCAAGTTCATTAATACCCATAACCCTTTGCTTCATCTCTTCTACTTTGCCTTCCTTACTGTGGAAGCAAGGAAGATTTCACAAGGTACGTAATTATACACCCAAGAAAAAAAAAAACAAAACCTTTCAGTTTATATCCTTTGCAGCACTAATAAAGAGACTGTGGACTCTCACACGCCATAAAATAACAAAATTTGTCCAAATGCGCCTTGCAATGTTTTGATAGGGTGGCTTGAGGAACCTCTCTCTTGTCATGGAATTACCTTTAATCTGTAACCACATATTTCCTGAAACACCCAGACAGAAATAGACTGAAAGTCAAATTACATCTGACACTTGATGGAAGAGTAACAGGCAAGGCACCCATTTAATCTCATCCCTTCAAGAACCAAGGCAGCACCAGAACTGGATGGACACAGTGTTTCCTGGGTTCTTATGAAAGGAAGAGCAAGGCGAATCCTTCAATGCACTGTTCTCTTAGTCTCATTTCACTCCCTTCTTTTGATTATATGTTAAAATCTTTTCTGTCTCACCCCTGCAATATCTCATTCTCTTTCAAACTCCCTTGCATGACTGCTTTTCATCCTCACTCAGCTTTGTTGCCTTCTTTAACTGCAGCTTCAACACTTCCTCTACATTTTCTTCCCTTCTTTGCTTACACCTCCAGTTCAGAAGTATCTCATTTTCCTGCCTGCTGACTTCTTAATCTGCTCCCTTGCTCCCAGCTCTCTTAAGCTCTTACCAAGCACTCTCCTCTTCCTCACCCTTAGCTGATCCAGATTTTTGCATCCGTGCTTGTTACAAAACAATAATGTTCTCTTGACTTTTTTTTTCTTTTCTTTTTTTTTTTTTTTTTATTTTAGGCAATCTTCTAGCATCTCTCTCATTTCCTTCTACTGTGACTACAGAGTTGCTTTATTTTTATGTAGGTGGAGTTTTTAAAATGCCTTCTGAAGATGCAGAGGAACCATTCCCGCTCCCAAAACATCTTTAGGCTTCAATCTTGTGTTCCTCCTACAGAGCTACGTAACAGCTCAGTAAATGGTGAAAAACTTGCATAGACATCAATATATACTTATATATAAAAATAAAAGAACTATAACTAAGCTGAGGACAGCCACAGAAATAAGTATCAATGAACTGAAAAAGGGGGCACGTTATTTTCCATGTATAGGGACACTCTGCTTTAGCCCAATGTAAGTTATATTGTGCATGGAGAGAAGGGAGCTCAGTGAGGAAACAGCTGCAGAAAATATTGTTTCAGACTACCCCTGGTCAGAAATGGCTCCCTTGAGCTATAAAAATTTCAGTTTATAAAGAAAATAATCCATTCTGATCTGTTTTGGGACACCCCAAACTTCTTCAAAGCTTTTTTTTTTGACATGGAAGAAAAAAGGTTGGTTTTACTCTTTAATGAAGGGGCAGAGTTAGAAAGCTCTTTGCTAGTGTAATTGCTCATTTTACATCCTGTAGGGAAATCATCCCTTTGCAGCAGAAGTTGATTTTTGCTGTCCTGTTAACATCTGAATGACAACAGACCTGAGCTACAAGCAACTGTTACATAGGGCACCTTATTCACTGAGGGAGTTCCACCCATAAAGCTTTCCTAACCTAATGTTGTTTATTGAAAATAAACAAGGAGCACCTTCAAGGAAAAGGCCCGAGGGAAATGGAGCCTAAAATAACCACAAAGTGATGAATAGCATATTAAGGAGGTGCACTGAGTTCCAGACTTATCTGATTCAAAAAGCAGACAAGTCTCCTGTTGTAGAAATGGCCTCCTTCAACTACATCTCTTGCTGGAAATCTTGGCTGGAGAGCTCCTAGGAACATTTTTGGTCTTCTGTATCTTCCAATTTAAAAACTAAATAAAAAGGGTTCTTCCTTACAAAATCTACCAAATTCTGCTATTGTCTAGTCTCTCTCAGTTGAATTTGATGCCAGGTTATATTGGGCACCAGCAAGCTTGGTGTAAACTGAATTAGTAAAAATTTAGTTTCCATGAAACAGAGAAAATACCACGGATTCTTTTTATTTAATTGCATAGAGCTATTCTATGACTAAGCCTGCAAATAGTTATTTTCTCAGTTTCTTATTTTAATTACATGTTTATAATTTTCTAGATAGGTCTTAGAATCTGTTTCTGGCGTGCTGTATTTTTAAAGCTTCACTTAAATTGTTCTGCTATATTACAGAACTGTGCATATTATTTGAAAAGGAAAAAAAACAATTTATGGAGAGCTTCAATTTTAATTGCATTTTTTGTTTTCCCTTTTTTGTAATTAGAACCCTTGTTAATTGAGAGTTTTCAAAAACAAAACCAAGACATCCTTGCGGTATTCAATATCTCCTAACAAACATTTCACTGTATTTATATCATGGACTTATGAAAACAGCAGAAAAGCAACAAGAATTATACTTCTACTTATAGTAAATTGATGCTTTCACTGTCACATAATTAAAGTTATTACACAAAATGCGATAAATAAGAAGTTACTCTGAAGCTTGTGTAGCCAGCATAACGCATATTTGCATCTTAAACATATGGGAAACGGTATTTGTAGGGCAACATAGCAGGTAGCTTTGCCCCAGTTGCTCTGCACAGTAGCTGTGTTTTCCTAAGAAAATTGCTTTTTAGATACTCACACTTTGCTTCATAGCTAGTCTTCATTTGTTTCACAGTCACTATGGAATTATGTAACAGCACTAGGCAATTTTTTCTTTTTTTTTTTAAATTCTCAAACTAGATGGGTTTCTCATGAGAAACATGGATTTGGGCTATTTTTTTCTGCAGAGTCCAAGAATGTTTGCAGATTAATTTTTCATGAGATCTATCCTATACACTACAGCACACCACAGATTTTGTTGCAACATGATTAATATGAAGCTCTGTGCTAAGCACCTGTTAAGTATGAAATGCTTTCCATAGTCCATACCACTGTTTCTGTGCTGGCTCATTTGGAACCTGACCCAGAGCCAGGTCACTTCAACAGGGATTCCTTCCCTTGAAAACTAAAGGACATAGCACAAATTCCTTGTCTACAGATACATAGATAAACATGCACATGTATCTAGACACAGATACACACAGACATGAGATCTTAACGCTGGTCTTCCCCGTAAAGACAGGACATTGAACTGGGTCTCTGGATTCTATACTATGACTTTCCCATTAGATTGAAAAGGCAGTTGTCTGTGTCTTGGTTTTCAACACGTAAACTAGATCCATGGTAATTTCTTCTGGTATCTTGACCATTTCTGTGATTTCAACTCAATTCCAACATTTGCGGCTTAGGTTGTTTTCTGCTTTATTAATGCTTCATATATGGATGCAAGACCTGAAACCCCAACATGATGCAAGGTGGAGCCACGTCTGCAGTGATGCTCAGGCACATGCTGCTTGATAGCAAGCAGATGGGCTGCAGAGCCACTGGCCACTCTTGTCTCCCAGCTGGCTTTTAAAAAAAGACACTTTTCGGACAGATAAACCTGACCTCATCCACTATTTGTAAAACCTGCCGTTAATTGCATGCTGTTGAGAGCAGCGTTCTGCAATGACAGCTTATGACAGGGTCTGTCAAAAGGAAACAGGCAAGACACCGAAAACCATCAGGGAAACACCTTAAAAAATTTCAGTGGAAGATCATAGTAGGGGAGAATTATTGTTTTGTTTAGAGCCCCATATAAGAGAGGCAGGAAGAATAAACAGCAGAGGATGTTTTTATATAAGTGTCTCATTTAACTGTATAGTAAGTTCCCAAATTTATCTCTCCAATAAACTATGGCTCTTAATTTTGATGCACATGTGTATTATAAATAGCTGTTACGTTGCTTGTGAGCTATGCAGTCTGCAAGATTTTGCATCCAAAGAAATCCTACTTAAAACCTTTAATTTAAATTAAAGGTGTCATCAATGTCAGCTTCCTGTGGTCCGTCAAGGTTTTAACCTGACCTTTCACATAAAGATATAGCTGAGGAGTAAATCAAACCTGGCAATGAATAGATCAGTAAGTTCGTTACCTAAAAACAGGTGGGTGCTCAGGAAATGCCTGACACTGTGATAATATTCACAGTAGGTTATCAGTGTCACCCTAATCCTGGGGGGCCTTCCAGAGCCTTCTGCCCCATCATTACATCACAATGATAATTATTCACTTGAACTGCAGCCCAACTCAAACAACATGTTTCATGCAAACTGTTAGATACAGAGGAAAAAATCTACTCCAGTGGGAAACCATGCTTCATAGCAATATAAAAGACTAATGAGTTGCCTTGCTTTGACCCAGATGAGATTACTTACAAGCAAATAGCAAATTCTTGACTTTGGATTAGTTGCTTTTTCAATCTCTGATTAAGGAATCCTTCCCTTCTCTGCCCCACTACACTTACAGAAGGTTTCGCATTTTCAGACACTTGGTCATTTACTTGTTCATGATTCTACTGCAATATTACATGACTGCTACAAGCAAGAGCTGAGTAATTTTTATGCAGATCTTTTTTCCACCTGAAGATAATGGCACCAGGCCTGCAGAGATGGCAATCAAACATATCAGGCATGTGATCAAGGCCACTTTACAACACTCATCCTCTCTCACAAATTTCACATTTCCACTCACCCTCTCAATCAATCTGTTGTTATTCTGTTTGCCTTATGTTCTAACTCAACATGTCATCACTGTTCAAAATACATCACTTCTACCCTGGCATGCTACTTTTGCCTGTCAGCTGTCGCAGAGAACTTGTGACCAATCAGTATTTTGCCTTTTCTGCTAGGGACCACTTACAACATCCCTCAATCACCTCCCAAGAGAAACACTTTGTCTCTTGCCAAACTAAGTCACCACATTAGTTACCTGGATTTTTGCATTCCATCTATGAGCCTGAATTGGAATTACAGAATGGGGTGAAAATCAGAAGGGTTGTGTAAAGTGATTACATACATTTCACGTGAACTAACATCAGCCTGATGCACCTGAGTAAAAGACAGAATTTGATAAAACCAGAGTGCTGCTAACATCTGCTGTACTAACTTGTAGCCACCTATTCTGAAGCACAACAACAGCTGGTGCAGGTAATCAGCAGAATATGCTGGATATGGAATCCATAGAATATGTATTGTATACTAATAGCGTTATTGTTAACAGTGTCTGTGTTTAAGGGAACCTTAAGAAACCACCTACTTTAACCTCTTGGTCAAATAATGTCCAGTCAGAGCAGGTTGCTCAGGCCCCATTTGTAATGCTATTACCCACCAGCAGTCTTCCAGTATCGCCAGTGTACACTCTGCTACCTCAATAAAGAAAAATTAAGTAACAATTCTGTAGTAACCTAGAGTCCTCTTACGAAGCCCTCACAGCAAACAGAGATGATGCACTGCAAAACTTCATTGTCATCCCAAACCTTCTTAATACTAGGAATTTTTAGTACTGTCTCTCTTAGGCCTGGATTTATCTCCTTTATATCATTAACATTTCATATTCTTACAGCAGGAACACAAGAGCTACTGTCTTGTGGATCTTCTGTTTCCTTGCAAGTATAGTCAGCTGTATTATCTAAGGGAATAAGGAGCTGGGACACTGAGTAATGGCAGGTAATTCATGTACTAGAGAGCTGGGCTTCAGCCAACTCCAAAGCCTTACCCTACACTCACTGCTCTGGGAGAGTTTATTTGCAGAGGCACAAGAGCACATCCTGGTGCACATCCAGGAAGGCTGGCACCGAATTGAAGCCAATGAGCCTTGTTGAACCCGGCCACGCTCTGTGGAGGGTCCGGCTCTCTGTCTTCCCACTACGCTCCCCTCACTCCTGGTTCTGGGAACACAGCCCAGACCCACCTGAGCAGGCTCTGTGCACTGCCAGGCTTGGTTGGGAAAACAAGCTGCCTGCTTCTGGGCCTCAGTTGGACCTGAAAGCCACTTAACCATATTTGTATTATGTTGCACCTGCCAGACCCAGACTGATCGGTGAGCCAAAGCAAAAATCACCCAGCTGGCCGTGCCTACTGCACTGCTCACACAAGAGGGATTGTGTGTCTATGGAAAACAGTGTGCTATTTATAATAGTTTGTTATACAGCATGTTTACCCTTAAAGCAATAATGAGTTCACAACATTAAAAGAAACCATTCTAAATATTCTTAGATTACATTACCTGATTACGAACATAATAGTGAGATTTATTCATTTCTCTGAAGTGGAGATGCCACAGAACATAATGTAGCTCTTTTCTAGTTTCATTAATATTATGCAAAGCACAGGAAGATGCTCTGACCTGTCCAAATGAACATTAACAGTGTTTCTCCTTCTGTGTTGATCAAGCACATCTAAATGATGGCTAATAGTTGACCAACAACAAGTAATTGATTTTTCTGACATTTATTTGCTTACATCCAATAACCTCATTCCCTGAAATAAGTTCATCAGTATGCTGAAAAACAAGCTCTGACTTCTGGTATTTGAAAGCTTAAGTGGCTGCTGCTCAATCTTATAAAGCTGGAAAAAGGCTAGAAATGTAAGTACTCTGCATGAAGGAGAAAGAGATAGGAATGACTGTCCAGTACAGGAACAGAGATACACAGAATTCAACTACAACGCTACAACTGATGACTACAGTAATTATTGTCTTGTTTAGTTGTTAGTTCAGTTACCAGCCCTACATCTTCATGAAAACATCATTTTTTGATAAGCTATAGCTTATGAAGTGCTTTGACACACTTAAAAAGGGGTTAATTTTAAAGAAAAAAAACTAGTGACATATTTGGACAATTTACTATGCAGTGCATCTGTTATACAGTGACAATGCCCTGTGTCACTTGACTACCACTTCTTGGACAGTCATCATTCATCTACTACACACTGCACCTGTGTTCCAGCAGAGTTATTAAACAACCCAGTTTGCTCTTTGGAAATGTCTTCTTTAGGGCATCCAAGTGTGTCCAAACCAGAAATGAGCTCAGATGATTCAAATACTCAAAATAATGGCAAACAGACTGGCTTTGCCAGGGAGATATACAAAGCATTGGGAAACCACAGCGTTGCAACCCTTTTACATTATTGGCTGTTTCTTGTCTACCTTCCAAGTTTCACAAAAATGCCCAAAGATACCACATGAGAATCACTTTTAGAAATAATTTTTGTTTTATACAGAAAATGAGGCTGAGAGCACTAAAAGACATGAACCAAACTCACCTTGAAAAACTCACTCGTCATGACAAGGTAGCAGTATAAATGACATTCATTTGTTAAAAGGCCCAGTTTGAGGCCCTCTCTTTAATTCAAGTGTAACAGGAATTGATGCGCAATTCAGATACCAAATTCCAGTGCCACTTATTTCCTTTTTATGCAGGTTGTTTAGTTTTACGTCCATCATTCTTTGGACACAGCTATAACCACATTATTCATATAGAACAACCAGGGCAGCCTCAAAGCCTGATTTTTCCCAGGCTGTTATTTCTGTCTGTTTGCATTTACACAACGTGAACTTCTCTCTCTCAACACACATAGGCTTTTCAGCTATTTTTCACTGATCAATTATAAGGTTTTTTCACATAGCAAGGAGCTAAGGGGTCTTGACCCATCACTCATTAACAACGTGGAACTATTTTGCTATTGATAAATCCTGTACTTTTAGGGATCTTCTTGCAGCAGATCAGGAACATGGTGAGTATAATACAGCTACAGGAGTGAAGTTACTTGCTGATGCTTCTTGACATAGATTTTTTGCATAAATAGACTACAGAAAGCAACTAGGCAACTAACAGGCTACGAGAGCATAGTATTCCAATTTGAGAGTGTTCATTACAAACCTGTAGTTTAGAAAATACTGGATAAATCTCAGCAGTTTACTCACTATTTAGTCTAAGTGACTCCATACCCAGGAGTAATTCCACTGAACCTGTGCATGCTCTTCCAGACAGGAATGATAGGATGCTCTACATAACAAAGCTGTAACTGGATTTCTTCCTACCTAGGCTCCGCTAAGTTAAAGTAACAACAATTTTAGCAGAATCCTTTAGCTGCCTGAAACAAAACACTTTATTGATCCTTTGTCAGAGAAGAATGAGAATGGTCAGTAACTCACAGGATCATGTTCCTCCTCTCACTCCATTTGGTGTTTTTTGTTTAGATAAATTGGAGGCTTAAGGATGACAATCACTCAGGACTTGTAGAGAAAAAATGCATGTGAATCTGTGTAATTGAAGGAGATGTGTTATCCTGGAATGAAACCCCTGAATCAACAATTCTAAACACACTGGTATTTGCAAAGTTGTAGAGATTAATTCACATGGCTGTGAATTGATTTATTTCTTACTGATTTGGCTACATTGATTATTCTGATACCCTCTTAACTGGCTTAACTTTGGATGTCATTTTTAGTATATGTGCTTACTATACTCTTCTCATCTGATTAAATTACAGCTATGAATCAATTCTCTCTGCCACGCAATGGAATTTTCAGATATGGTTTCACTTAACTTTATATGAGGTTATTTAGCTTTTCCCCCCATAGACTGTTTCAATAAATGTATATTCATTCTACAGGGTTGCAAATGGAAACAGTATTTTAATTTTACTAATTTTAATAGTGAGGCTTATGGGTAAATCTCACTCAGCATCACAGATGGGATCCATTTGCTACCTTACTATATCTTTCCCATTTAACAAGCTTCTCAGCTTCTTTTTGGAACAAAATCCATGTAAATTGGGTCGAGTTTCCCATCGATGAGTCTGTAAACTGGTAGATACTTGATTAGATGTAAATAGAAAAACAATAAAATGGCTTCTCATCATGTTCATACTTACACTCAAGTCCTCCTTTACTATTCCATCTTTCTACTGTTTCACACCCCACAAGAAGAAGAGTAAACAGATTTTTAGATGTAAACAATTAAAAACTCCAAACACTCCTAAAAGATTTTGGTAAGCAAGAAGACCAGTCGTTGTAAAACAGACCCAAGACTGATTTTGCACCACAGTCCGTATCCTTGGCAGAGGCTATAGACTCATGAATGGGCACATAATGTTGTAAGCTATACTGTAGCTGCCAGTGCAGCTCTATTCAGGATAAATGGAACTTTTTGGAAGCTCTAAATATCTTAAAAACCAGCTCTCCCCTTTTTCCATAGTCTCAATCACAGATTTTAAGCCTTTATTTTATAACATTTTTTGAAGTGTAAGACTTTTCCGTAAAATCTTTTATTCAAGATCCAGTAAAAAGGATGAAGGCTGTTCAAAGAAGTGCAGCATAGAGCGCTTCATTTTATGTGAACCTTCCATAAACAGGAAACACTCATGTCCAAGTGATTTGTTACTCTATAAGTTATACTGTTTCTTTACTTGAGCAAGAGAAATTAGACAGAAACTAGAGCTTAGAAGTTATGTAGCTGGATACACTGCTGCTCTTGACTCTGAATAATTGAATGAATTCAGTGAATTCTTCTCACCATTCACTTATTCCATTTCTAGAGCTTCTTTGTGGGATGTTTCCTCTGACTGTATCAAAACATAATCCCAAAAGTATGAGCATTTTTTACATGATTCTCAATCAATTATATTGATCCTATATGATTAGGCTCTACATTTGCTTCAAAGAAAGTTTGAAACTTTACAGAAAACATAACAGAGTCCATTGTCTTCTATTAATAAACCCTCCTATTTTTCTTCTATAATGTAAGTCTTCCTACTTTGCTGTAAATCTAGAGTTTCATGTAGTTCCCTGCACAGTCATTGTGGAAATAAGTGGTTTACCATTTAGGAGAAGTAGAGTACAAAAGCAGCTACAGAAAGGGGGAGATATGAGATATTTTACTTAGTACAATACCACATAACAGTCAAAACCCACAAGTTTTATGATCTCGACTGTACTTCATTAAAAAACTCATCTTTGAAGGTAGCAATTCCATATTTTTTCTTCTTCCCAAACACTGTCACTAAGAGCTTCTGCTGTTAACAGGCGTCTCTGTGCTGATAACCTTTGTACTGATCAAGACTGGGCTGACAGCAGTAGAGCATGTGCATATGTCAACAAAGGCCTGAGAGGTTGTAACTTCCAAGCCCAGAATACATAGTCTTCACATCAGCAAAACTACCCAAATGCATTCACAGCCATCTTAGATGCAATTACAACACAATGCCATAATTTACTTGGGGTTTTTTTATAGGTACACGCTGCTATGTCATTCTGATCAATGCAGGGAAATATTTCAATACACTTGCAACACACACATTTTCATTGCTAACATTAAATTTAACTTACAATTTTCACAAGCTATCTGGTGCTAATTATAGACACTAGGAATTATACTAAGATGGAATTACTGCTTTTCAAGAATAGAGATCAATAGTCAGAAACCAAAATTCTTTTGTGATAGTACAATGCCACTGTATCTATTTTTTTGCTTTGGGAAAAGTGTAAAACACTTACTGACCTCAGTTATCACAAATTCATATCTTTATAGTTCTTAACAAAAATCAATTTCATTTTAAATAGTATGCCTGTTCTCTCCATACACACTTTTCCCTCTTTTCTTAATTTCCTTAGTTTGCACTGAAAGCACCGAAATCTGCAGATGTTGGGGCGACTGGGTAGGGTCCCCCATTTAATGCTTTTTAACTGTCTGGAACCTTCCCCTAGCACTAAAGACAACAATGCTTATTTACGTCTCATTCCCTCTTCTTTCCCCTGCTGTGCAGAGCCAGCCTTGGTGCCAGCAGGTCTGTGCTCTGCTGCATGGCACTGCAGGGAAATGAGCCTGGTTCTGCTGGAGTTCAGGGTTCTGGCAGGGACAGGCCCCACTGCCACCAGCTCCAGAGCCAGCCCAACCTAACCCTTACCCAGGCTGCAATGTATGCCTTGGGACACACTGATATGCATGGCCAAGGACCACACAGGGGGTGATTCTCACAGCTGGCCATCCTGTGCTTTGGCAAGCTACCTGAGCCCTGGTCCTGTTCCAGGCATCTTGAATTTATTGTTCTGAGAGCTCTAACTTAAATCCCTAGGTGAGTACTGGGGCAGGAGCTCAGCCACATGCCCTGATTGACTAATTCCAAGGGGTGAAATCCACCGCAGCCCCCAAATTGCTTCACCCTCCCTCTCAAACCACACCCTTAGTGCATGACTAAGCTACAGCTCTCTCCTTCTTTGAACAGTAACAGACATAGATGTTTTCCTGTGTAGCAGTTCTGGTGCTGAACCAAGTGTAAATTTTGGTTGTGTACTTTCACTTTTCCCTACCTCAGTTAACCAAACTGCTGCTAATCAAGTTAAGTAGTCCTATCCCCAGACTCTGTTCACAAATATTCATCTAAATGTTAACTGCACACTTTGACTGCAAACTGGCAATCCCTGTTCTGGGCAGGTGACAGCAACAGAACCAGATGCAGTCCCGGTCCTCAAGGCAGAGGCCTGGGAATAAGAACTTCAGAATATCCTGTGGTGTGAACTTGTTATATATTTCAGATGAACTGACAGGACACAATAGCTTTTAGCTCACCTTGGCTGATGTTATGGTGGTTGTGAGCTGTCACAAGAAAAGCTAGAGGAATACTGGCTGTGAAACCAACTGAACACAGGTTAAATAATAAAACAATGTAATAGTACAACAATGAGAGAGATAATGTCCTCTGCATCCAGGGAATCTGTGAATGCCCCATTCCCAGAAGTGTTCAAGGCCAGGTTGGATGGAGCTCTGAGCAACCTGGTCTAATGGAAGTTGTCCTTGCACACGGTAGGGGGTTTGGAACTAGGTGATGTTTAATGTCCTTTCCAACCCAGAGCAAATTATGTGCTCTGAGTTTTCCAACTCAGAGCAAATTATGTCCTCAAGATGATGCTGTTCAGGCAACATATGCTACTACTTGAGGTACTGCACTATAAAACCTGGAGGAAAAATTAAACCTATTGCAAGCTTCCTGCTTCAACTAGATTATGTCCATATTCTATATGAAAAATAAAGAGAGCTGGAAGAAAGGTGCCATATTACTACATATTTATGATTTGCAACAATCTCCTAATGACTTAACTATATTTTCTCTTGTCCCTGCCATCCTTAATGCTATGCTACAGAGCATCTGGACGTATTTTTACCATCAGATAGATAATCTTCAGGAGCTGCTTTTGCCTGGTTTGTCAAAAGTGACGCTTTGTACACCTCTGCTGGGAATGCTGAGCTGGCTGCTGAATACAGAGCCAAGAAGTCTAGATATTGGCTTCCTTCCTTTTAATTATCATCTCACATGTAAAGGAGACTGTTTTATCTTTCAGAGTACAAGGGTCATATAAATAGTCTTTAGTATAGAAAAGAGCTAGACAGTTTCATGGTTGTAATTTAGAATCTAGTTCCATTTCAGTTATTTAGTCTTGAAGCCAAATGAAGCATAGAAATGTGAATTTTTATGATATTATCTCTTCCAAAAATATTGTTCTGATCTTATTATATCCTTCTTCCTGCTAAGCCAAAGACATTTTGTTGAGACTAACATTTTTTATAAAAGTGAAAATGAAACATCCCAGCAATTTCCCAAACTGTTTGAAAGAAATAAAGCCACGTTTTCTGTTTATTTTTTCCCCCTGAAAATTACACTAGTAAAATTCATCAAAAAGTTCACCTATGGTGTATCTGAATTTAAACACAAACTATCAGTGTTTGAACATAACCATGATTGATTCGTTTTTAGAGATTGTGTTCATTTGATGAATTTCACTATGTAGATGCAATATAGACTTTTCTAAGTCACTTGACTGAGCATACCAGGACATTCTGATTAAAAGATTAGCCTGTGCTGTATCAGTAGAACACATTTTAAAAGGATTAGGAACTGACTACCGGACAGATCTCAAAATGGAGGAAGTTACTATTCACAGAAATAAGGGGATTTCTTAAACCATGGAACTGCAAAATTGAGTTAAGTCTCACAGTCAAAGACCTGCACAGAATTTTTTGTTGCTTTGCACTTTGAAACAGACAAACTTGGAATGATATGTAAATATATTTGCATCTAGCTCTCATTAAAAACAGCTAGGCAGATCTTAATACAAGACACTACCTGCATGAAACATCAGGAAGATGATTCTGTTTTAATATGCTCCTGTACTTGTTTGACAAGTGACGGAGAACAACACCACATTATGAACACCATCCAGACTAGAAATTAATTATTTGAGCTGTCTGACCATCTCAGCAATGACTACATTTACTATGTCTGTTTGGAATAGGAACGTTTTACTAAAAGGCCCAGTCTGATCCAATTATGATCTCCAGAGCTCTGCAAGCACCTGCCTGAAAATGAGCCAAGAGAATCAGAAACAATTCCCAGTTTAGTTGCACAACCACTTGAAACCGTGTGGGACTACAAGCAGAATCATAGCTGTGCAAGCTGTTCCTGTTTGTAGTGCTGATAAATGGGGGATGATAACATGCCTGAACATTCACTAGTCAGTGACTTCCCCTGTTCCCAATTTGGAGGAATGGGGTTACAAGACAGGTGTTTTTAAGCAATTGATGCAAAGCTCCCAGCAAAACTTTGGAATACCATCATCCCGGTTGTGTCTCACAACATAGTGGTTCTGTCCCAGGCAACAAAGACAAATGTAGGTTAAAACCTCCCTCATTAGTTTTCAGAGGGCTGGGGAAAGAAACAGTGGAGCAGTTTTGCTTATGAATCTGGATTTGTAAATAGCTTGTACTGAGACAAAGAAGAGGGTTAAGACAGAGAGATGAAGCAGCCTTCTCACCTCAGGTGAGCTTGAGTAAGGGAGGAAGAAATCTACAGCCTGTGCCTAGTGGGACCCTAAAGCATTGAGGTCTTTTTGCTCTGTGTGTAACAAGGCTTTAATTAAGTCCTCTTCGTTAAGATTCTGTGAATCACTTTCAAGAGAGTAGCTTGCAATTTGGGAAGGCAGCTTAAAAGCTTCTGGTGATTAACTGAGGCACTTGAGAAGAAAAAGGTTTAAGAAAATTTCTCAGGGGGTTGGAAAAATTCTGCCTCCTTTGACTCCACACAAGGAAAAACTTCCTTGCCTTTCTTTTAAGTGGGTGGGGACATGGGATCACTATTCCCACAAAAACAGAAATGTTGGTTAGTGATGTGAAAACTCACCACTGGGAGAGGACACAGTGGAGGAGCTGGGAAACAGCAAGAACACTTGGCCTTTCTAGCAGCCAGAAATTAGGAAATTGTGGCAGACTAGAGTTTCTCTCCACCATATTCCCTCTCTTTCCAAAGGGAGAGAAGAATACAGGCCTAAGGTCACCAACACATTTCCTACCTCCCTTTCTAGAGAAAGATGACCAGAGTACATTGGACTTCATGCCATTCAGTATATTTGCTCGAGAAAGTTTGAAATTTGGAGAAGAGAGCTGTCTACATAATTAAAACCAACTAATCCCCAAATATCACCACCACCACCAATTATTTCCATTTTGGCAAACACAGATTTGCCCATCCTGATCGAGCTCTTTTATGTGAACAAAGTGAACTGCTTCTGTCTTCTTCTCTACATGCACATAGAGTCAGGTAAATAAATGTGCACTACAGCAGCATGACAATCCACCTTGGGAAGTTCCTTTTGGGTAGTATTTTTATTTTCCCTCCATCATTATTCTTGCTGTTTTTGCAGCACAGTGTCACTTCTAAGCACACGTCTGCCAAACCAAAAGAATTCTGTGTCGTCTTCATTCTCTCAACTAAGTTTGATTTATCTCAGCATCATTTATCAAACCTGAAATATAAACACTTTTTCCCTGACACTAGGAATTATCATACAGTCATAGAAAATCCTGAGCTGAAAGGGACCTGCAAAGAATTATAGGATTTATAGCTGCAGTTGGTTAGGGGGGGAAAAAAAAAAAAAAGAAAAGTAAGTCACAAGACTCACTTCTTAGGTGACAGCACCTCATGGATGCAAAAATCACATGAGCAAATGCCCCCCAAATATTTAGTTTGTTGTCACATACTGTAAAGAACCCATCTTAGATCATGCAATAGTCTAACCAATCATTCAAAATCAACCTTTCAGTGCAGGAAGTGAAGAGCATAATAATCAAAATTGCAAAACAGAACTGTTCCATTGATTTTTGTTAATCTAACCATCCCCTTAGCACCAGCCTATCATTAGATCCTTATACCTCCCCAGCTCCTGCCCGGCAGCAATGACAGCTGTGCTGTAGCTGTATTGACAACATTCTCATTAAACAATGTCAACCATTATCAAAGTACACTTATCAAAAAATGTGACAACTCCCACCCCTGACTTAAGGATTGCATAACTATAATGCAACTGTCCTCCTAATGCTGCTGGAAAATTAGTAAATAAGAGCTCTGTGATAAGCAAGGAGATACTTATTTATTAACCTCATTTTTTTTGTACCACTTAATATACCATTGTTTCGTGTTCATTTGTTATATCTCTGCTCTACAGAAAACTGCTAGAGTGGTTTGTAAATCCCATTGTATCAAAAGACAAATATCTGATTCAGCCTGCAATGCAGGAATACGCAACAGAAAATCACTTAATCCCCATGTGGTTTAGTTCTACCCCACTGACTGTGATAAAGGTGTAGACACAGGAAAGGAGATTTAGTACAAATATCAAAAGCAGGGCTCAAATCCTAGGTCCCAATTGGCCTCTTAGTGTACCTCTGAAATTCAAGGGCTGGGATAAGGCGGCTGCTTCAAACAGTCAACAAGTATTTCCCTCCATATAAACTAGCTCTTTATTGCAACGGGAAAATAGTGGCCACAGCATTACTCATAACAGGCTCCTGACCCTAATGGACATTTTAAGGTCAAAGAATGTGCTGACAGTTGCACTGCCCTTTAACACTCTCATCCACCATACAGGGAGTTCTATATGACTTGTTCTCCCATGAAAGGAAACTTATTTTCCTCGAGTTTACCTTCTGGAGGATCCTTTCTCTCATAATTATGAAGACTGTAAAGAC
>JAWWMO010000178.1:30468963-30490896 GCA_035047845.1 Dendrocincla fuliginosa | reverse complement strand
AGACTCAAACTACAACAAAAATGGTCAGTTCCACAAATCATTTGAGCTCTGGTTGCCTTGCATGAAAAATCTACTCTAACCATTCATTCTTGTGTGTTCTGTGCTGCATACATAATTAAAGCCTTCCATTTTTTATTACAGAGAACAAGTGGCTAGATTTTTACCAGCGAAATAAAAATAACATGACATTTGCTTTGGAACGCTAGTAAAAATTTCGTGATCAAATGCAAGGTGTTTTATGGAAGCTTCTTTTCTCTATCATTATCTGTCATTTTCAGTCAAAACAGAGCTAATATTGGACATCTGGGAGAGAGGCTGCTTTTGCAGGCTTTGCTTCATGAGCAGAATATGGCAAATAACAGAATATTTTAAGTTTTTCCCCTTTGTGGTCAGAAATAAAAAGCATCATAAATATGTTAAAAAGGGCTAATGAGTCCCAAGCAGCAAGATCTTCATCTTTCAAAGACTTTTATGAACTGTAATTATCTAATTACTGTTAATTAGTTGAGTGGGATGAGGGAGTACTGTGGGTTTAGGAGGGCATGCATTGTGCTGTACACTTGGTGCCCATCCTGGCACCACTGGGTGTAATACACTACTTGGTCAGGAATATCAACAATTACATGAAAAGTTTTTTAGTTGAATTTGCAGTTTTCATCTGTGGTTTGAAAACTATTGCTGAATTTTTCATGCTCCGTGCATGCTAAATTAGGAAAGTTGACTGGCTTTCTCTCACACTCATGAGATCTAGAGGAAACCATAGAATCTACATTTTCACTTGGTTTTCTATACAAACATCTTCTCTGTAAAAATTGCACACTGCAAGCCTGAAGTGACTAGTTTTTTGCACCCTGAATCCAAGGCACATGGCAAAGGTTGGCCCTAATGTAATTAGCCAAAGTGGACTATGCAAACCCATAAGGCAGGCTCAAAAATTTCTGAAAATAGTTTTGGCTCAAGATTGTGCCACTCTGTTTTTGCATGTATAAACTTCAGTACCTCTAGAACAATGCTGAATGGAAGCCATGGTCACCTCCAGTGAGGATTCTGGTAGTGCTGTATCTCAAGGATTAACCCCTTTTAAAACACTTTAAAGGAGGTGAGATGATCAGAAAGGGATCAGTTATGCATAATAAAAAGGTTTTTGATACTCAGGTTTGTGCCAGAACACTTTGTACGGGTATGATTATTAAAATCTCATCTAACCCTCACTCAACACGAAGAGCAAAATCATGTGCTTAACTAATTTTTCTTTGATCAAGTAGAACTTTGAGTAAGTAGCTGTGTGATGCAGAGAGCTTTGTAGACTAAGGTTTTTTTTCTCCAGAAATTAAGAACAAAACTGTAACTCACAATGCTAGTCAGCTGGAATCCATGACTAATATATTGACCTTTGGTCAAATGCTTTTCTCTTCTGAAAAAACTCAATGTGAAGATTTCCAAATTTCTGGTACATTAGGAAAAGGAATGTAAGGGAAAACAAATGGAAGCACCACTATCTGGCACACATCATTACCTGCTCACCCGAGTGGGCAAGGCACAAACTGAGCCTAATAGCCCTCCTTTGTCTTCTAAAACACAGACCAAGGTCCTAAACACATTACTTACTGTCCAGAAATCAGTGTTTCATTAAACAGCCACTTTGCTTGTTAACATGCAGTGACAGTTCTGTTGTGACAGCGTACACCACACAGCAAAATCACTGACACTGGAAGATTAACATGTAAGTGTTTGAAGAGCAGCCCATGTCTGTTGCATCAGGGAAGGAGAGACACATCATTGCTACCCACTCCTCATAGCTCAAAAAACTGAGCTGGCAAACCATTGTCTATGAGAGGCTGCCTATGCTGGCATGTGCACTGGCTCCTACAGTAACAGGCACCTCCACCCAATTAGGAAAACACTGTCAAGGGGGAACAGAGGCTTTTATTTGAAAGAAGATCGCATGTGTTTCAGCATGGAGGAGCTCAGCAAGGGCAGAGTGACCTTAAAGAAATGAGAAGGGTAGTCTGAATATGGAAAAAATATTGTGATCTGCATAGATGTCACACATATTTTGCAACTCACTGTAGTTGCAAAAATAGCCTCTTCTTTTTATTCTGTTTAGTTTCCCAGAAAACTGGGGATTAAGTGCCATTTGGAAGACTATTTTCACATAACTCCAAAAGCATTGCTCTCACTATAGTACTATTACTACAGTATATCATGCTATATGTCTCAGACAAAATGCTACACTCAAAATAGTTACTCTCATATTTTGATTTGTAATATTTTTCCCCAAAATTTCTGTTACAAGCTGGCTGTGCTTCCCATGAAAGAGCAATTTCCATGCGCAACTGGAACAGAGAAAGCTAAACAATGTGTTATGGGCCCCGGGTCTCAGCAGTGCTTATGAGAACTTAGAAACACGCACAGAGACTCAAACTGTTCATACCCTTTGGACTCTTGGCTTGGCCAAACAACCCTGAGTCTTCCAAGACCAGGAGAGGTTATTCCACCACCTGCACCAGCACAGCCAGCTGCAACTTCTGTTTACTCAGCCTCTTTTAGTATACAGTAGGAATATTGAATGAATACCTGGGGATTTTTCTCAGCAATAACAAATAACCCCACCCTTCCAATAATATTTAGGAACAATAGCAGCAAAAGTAGTTTGGATAACACTTAAATTCATGTTCCCAACTTTCACTATCACTCTTGCACCTTAACAGCCCAGCATTCTACAGTGAAAAACACACATACAATTGAAAGCTGTACAAACAGTTCTACTTCATCCACATCTTTTAAACGCTCAGCCTGAATTTTTCAATAAATTGGACACTTGTTCTCATTTTATGCACCAACCTAAACAAATCTGTGAGAATTTCATGCTCTTTCTACTCCTTTTTTCTAACTAGATGTTGACAGCAAATTTATCACAATAGTTTCTAAGCATCTATGATTAATTTTGTAAGCAACACTATAGCACGATCAACAACACATTCTCTTAATTTTAGAGCTGATTATCCAGCAACCATCATTTTCTCCCGAAGTGTTTTCCACAAAGAAATTTAAAAGTAGGAATTAATATGGTCTTGAATTAATTTCCTCATCAACCAGATGGCCTAATTACTGGCACTGAAAGAGCCAAGGAAGAGTCCTTGTACCAAATTCAAAAGGGTATAGAATATAGCATCCCTTATTTAATTTTTAAGTCTTAGTGAAAGTCAGAGTACTAAAATACATGTTGAGAAAGTTACTTAAAATCGTCATACTTCTTCTGCTCTCTTCCAAGATGCAATTTATTAAATTAAAAATTAATTTTCAAAATTAGCTGTTTTCTATAGTGTGGATATAAGGCACAGCTTTTTTTTTGGATACAAGTTTTAAGTAGAAGACTAATGATAAAAGGTAATGTAAATATCACTCCAGTGCCCCTTTCCATCTGTGACTCACACTGTTACGTGCTTATGAACTTCACATCTTGATACCCTGTGAAGTCTGCAGGTACTCTTCATATTTTATAGATCTGAAGGGTCAAATTGCGGTTTGCTATTTTTCTTTTTTCTTTTCTTTTTCTTTTAATTAAATAAGCTTTCAAATAAGAAGAGGGTTGATGTTTAAGTGTGAAATGAGGATTTTTTGATATATTTGTTGACAACCTTCCAGCCCTTTGTGGTCCACTTAAATCCAACACAGATGCAGAATGTTTTCTGAGTAGCACCACAAGACTACAACTTATGTAAAAGTGCAAATATGAAAAACATCAATTAAAAATATGACTTGCAACTTAATTTTTTTCATCTAGTGGCTTTGAAATCACCAATTTATTTTAATTGCTATGATTTTCTGGCACCTTAAAGCACTGCAATACAAAAAAATTCCAACTAAGCTTACTCAGTTACTATATCAGTGTCTGAATTGCAGTGAAGATGATAATCGAGGTTAGAAAAAGGTAGCCTCCTCTACCTTTTCTTCTCTCTTTTGAACCATTTTGGTCTTCCCAGCTCTGACCAGATCTTCCCACGAGTAAGTGGGAAGCATGGCCTGTTGCTCAGTGGCTGCTGTAACATAACTGCTCTGACAATGACACCGTTGGCCCTTCTCAGTGTAAAGCAAAAACTCTTTCTCAGCTTCTGCATCCTGACTCCTGGCTAATCTGCCTCAGTGTGCTGGGAGGTTTGATTAACATGTAAGGCTTTGAAACTCTTTACCAAAGGCAGCAGGGCAGAGTAGTGTTTTCCAAATTGCATTGCAGGTGGAAGCTCATAAGATTTGCAAAAAAGCTGCCTGATCATCAAAAGCAACAGCTCCCATTGGCTTTTGAGGATTTAGTTGTAGCCCTGAATGAGCAAAGTCTCACTTATCCGTAATCTTTGTTCATGGCATCATTGTTTTTCTCCCTGGCTAGCTATTTTCTCTGGTTCTTGTTCTGATATGTTCCATAGTAGAAACATTTTCATAGAGAAAACATATTACTTTCCCAAAGGAAAACATTCAAAGGAAGTAATAATTTATGGCCATCACTTGTGAGCAAATTCATTGTGATTCTGAGGTCATTTGCATTTGGATTAATCTCCAAAAGCTCAGCTGAACCTTCCTGCACTTGCAAAGCTGCAAACAATTTTTACATTATCAAAGAGGTCATGGTAATATACTTTCCACTTTGGGGATTTATCCAGTTCAGAAATAATAGATATTTTTGAAATCTCGCAAAGTGAAGAAGTTCACCTGAGCACTTCAAGGACCATACATTCAACACAGTTAAATGTTCCCCCTTCCGTGTTCCCAGGAGGAGTGGGCTAAAAGCATCACTGATATTTGGAAGGTTTCTGTTTCTTGGTACCGGTATTGCTTCAATAGATTTACCACTGATTCAACTACTGAGTGCAAGGACAGTGACACAGATTGAAAACCATTGAATGAGCAGGTTCAAAGTGTAGTGACCAGCAGCACAAATTCCAGGTGGAGGCCAGTCACTGGTGTTGTGCCCCAGGAATTATACTGAGGCAAAATTAACATCTCCACTAGTGCTGTGGATGATGGGACAGCACATACCCTTAGCAAATTTGCAGAAATACAACTTTGAGGAGTGATTGATACAATGGATGATGGAGGTGCCATTGAGAGAGGGCTCAAGAGTTTGAAGAAATAAGCAGGCAGGAATAGAAGGAAGATCAAAGGAAAACACAAGGCTCTGCATCCAGGAAGGAATAGCCCATGCAGTACTACAGGCTGGATGCCAACAGTCTTGGAGGTCCTGGCAGTCAGCAAGCTGACCACAAGCCAGTTATGTATCCTTGTGCAAAAGAAGGTTGAGACCATTCTAGGTGGCAGTAAGAAGAGCATTACCAGCAGGTCAAGGGAGCTGATCCTTCCCCTCTACTCTGCCTTGGTGAGAGATACGTGAGTGCTGTGTCCAATTCTGGGTTTCCCTCTGTGAGAAAGACATGGATATGTGCTGCAGTGAGCTCAATAACAGGACACAAATGTGAAGAGATCAGAGCTTCTGACACAAGAGGTGGCTGACATTGCTGAGACTGGTCAGCCTGGAGAAGACTCAGTGGAGATCTCACTAATGTCTATAAACACCCAAGAGAGTAAAAATTACAAAGCCAGACTCTTCTCAGTAGTATCCAATGATAGAAAAATAAGCAATGGACACATAAAAATACAAGACATCCCATTCAAATAATGACAAATCCCACTTTGCTGCGAGGGTGGTCGAGTGATGGTGCAGATTACCCATGGGACTGTGGAGTCTCCAGCCCTGGAGGATGTTCAAACCCCAAAAGAACAAAATCCTGAGCAACCACCTCTAGCTGACTTTGCTTGAGCAGGGGGTTGTACTAAACCATCTCCAGAAGTTTCCACTCACCTCATTTTGTGATCCTATGACACAATTGGTTTTGGTTTCCATGGCACAATATTTAAAAACACAGTAATTCCTTCTGTTGCAACAAATGTGTTTGATTTAAAAGTTTGAGATTAAAACTACCAATATTTTTGTCTCTAAATCATTTATTTGCAAAATAGAAGAAACTGAAGATTAGAAGTCTCCATAAGTAAAACATACACATATCCACACAGAAGCGAAAGCAGGTGCTTCTGAATTTTACTGTGACATTACACTGTCTGGGTAAAAGCAGAATGGATTCAGTATCTCTGAATGTTAAAGAATGAGAAGAAAAAAAAAGTCAAAGTTGTTTTCCTACCCCTTCTCTTTGTCTTTTCCTCCTGTGAAAATGTTAATCCATACACTCATTTTGTGTTCATAATTACACCTCCCTCTCTCTCCTCTAATCTTCTATTTGCTTTCTTTACTGAAAAATCTGTGTTAGAACATACCCAGGCTGGTGAGTAAGAAGCAAATCAGGAAACTTAATCTGTGAGCTCCGGCATTCACTTTAGTTAATTGAAATCTTTCAGGTCTAACAAATCCACTTCTATTTCTCAAACTAGCTAAGAAAGAGTCACAAAAACATCTTTGCAAAATAAAAGGAAAAGACCTAAATGTTATGTCTGGCAGGACTTGAAATGAACATTTTACAAAGGAAAAAATATGAAAAGAAATTTAAAACAGTCCCCAAGTGTT
Organism: Dendrocincla fuliginosa; assembly: GCA_035047845.1. Lineage (NCBI taxonomy): Eukaryota > Metazoa > Chordata > Aves > Passeriformes > Dendrocolaptidae > Dendrocincla > Dendrocincla fuliginosa. The sequence continues at coordinate 30,484,322 of JAWWMO010000178.1, read as the reverse complement.
AGTGTCATATTCTTAGCACAATAGAGGTACTTATTACTCTTTAATACAAATACATTGCCCTGGAGAGATGGAAGCCTCATTTATTATGCTGAGAAGTTGTAAGTAAACCTCACACTTTCCAAGGCAATAGACAGTTGTCACTAAAGCAATATCAATCTGTCACAAAGTAAGCACCTTTCTACTTTCTATAGATTCTATACATTTGAAGTAATTTCTCTCTTTGAATATCTAAGCAATAATTACAAAGGTTCACATAGTACTCCATCCTTGGCACATCATCTTTTTAGCAGACCAACTTTTAAGATTTGGCGGCTCTGGTTCTACCTCCAGTTGGAGACATGAAAGTTGGGGATATTCACAATTATAAAATAGAAAATTGCTGTGCTAAAATTCAAACTTATGCCTACTTATTTCAAATTCCTGCCTGACCAAACTCTTCAATGGAAGAGACTAGAATCTTTGCTCAAATAGAAATAAGGAATTTTTGAAAGGTTAAAGCTATAAAGCTTAATGCTTTATGAGATTCAGGCTGAAACAAATAATAGCCAGTCAATCAAAAAACTATAACAATCTCTTTGGCATGCAATAGGCAATGTTTGCCACTCTTAAGTAATTTGGGGTTCAGGTACTCACTAATCTTACCACACTACCCTTCCCTCTCCTCCAACAAAATAGATTTTGAGTGCCTTGTCTTTTCTTCCAGACACTATTCCACTGTAACAGGGAAAGGAAATAGTTCTTTGCTAGGAGAACTGAGCCAATGAAGTTGTGCTCTTTTGCTCAACTTTCAGCCAAACTAATGACACTGAAATTCACATTGGACAAGTGGGTAGAAAGTAGGATACTAACCACAGTTTTACAATATTAACTAAAGCCATACAAGCAAGATTCACCCTGTTATCTGTGGCAACTAGCAGTACTCCCTAGTTCCCCCCCCCAACTAGTGCTATTCTAAATAACCTGGTACTTAGGCTTCTCCACATACGGCATTTTCAACCACTGACTTTCTTCAAATTATTTTGCTACTAAATATTAAAATTTTGAGTGCCATCATGTCTGAAAGTTTCTGTCCTAGGGTTCCTTTGACTGAATATGCCTCAGGTTCCTTTTTTAGTTTTTTTTTTATTTTTTCTTACAAATTAAAAATTTAGTTGCAGAGAGAACTTTGGAAAATACTATAAAAACTTTTAAAAACTCAAAGAGCAATTATGAAAATATGTCACAAAGGAGTTTTCTTACTCTCAGAATTTTTAATCAAGTCTCAGCGTTTTGAGTGTCTGGCTTCCACAATATTGCTTAGCTGTACAGCATAAGAAAATTGTATTTTTCTAGGACCAACTCAATAGTTCATGTTTCAACACACATTTTAATTATTAACTAACATAGTTTGGGAACATAGGTCAGCAAAGTTTCTCATTTATTTTGAGCAAAACTAGCTATACAAGGTTCTGATACTTCTAATACAAAAATAAAGTCTTATCCCTATGCAGTAATTATTTCATCAAGTTTTTGGCTGAAGCAGCAAAAATCTGTTTCTCTCCTTGTGTGCCTGTTGAACATCCATACTACCCACCCATGGAAGAGTGCAAAAATTCCTCCGCATCCATCCTTTCAGATTAGAGACTATGAAGGAAGGGACAGCTTTGGCCTCGGCTGGCAGGGCTGGGGTCGCATCGGGTCCCCCTAAGGCTCCGGGCGCTGTTCGTGGTGCTGAAATGGAATTCCCAGGGTCGGGCACCAGCGACAGCCACGGCCAACGCGGGAGGAGAGAAAGGAGGACACTCCGCTTATCCCTCCGTTAGTTAGACAGAAATATCCATTTTGCCAATTCTCCATCATAAACAAAACTAAATGCACTTCCCCCTGAATTTTAGAGAGCTATAAATTTTTAATACTTCGAACCTATGCTTCTCAGGGCTGTGAGAGCAGAGAAAGAATAAACTGTTTAAAACAAGTTTTGAAAAAGTCAAATATCGCTGTTTCCATGCAGAGAAAGAAAATAATTGGCAGAAAGAAAGCAACATGCCCATGCAATAGGATGTGGGCCAAGAGCTGAAAGAAGTCTTCTTGTAGTCCAATTTGACATCTACATGCCTAGAACTTCAGGTACTGTCAAGCTCTCAGGGCAGGACACTCCACAACACCATTATCAAACTTCCTTTGCACCCCAGCATGTTCTGGAGAAAGACATTCTGGCATTATAAACAGGAGTCAGAACGATGGGACCTTTAAATTTTGGGGGTGAAATGATACTTCACCATAAAACGTGTCTAGAGGCCTTATTATCCTCGATTTGTTAGTAAGAAAACATTCTTGTTTCATGCCATTAATGTTTTCAAACGGCTGCAGCAAGCTTTGAGAAAAGCAGTTCCAGTAACCAGCAACACAATCCCGAATTTAAACCTATTTATTTCCCAGAGTAATATCCCCTTGCTATAGGGCTGAGTGCACAGCAATACTAATTTCTGTTAACATTAAATGTTTCTGCAAACTAATTTCTTTATGTAGTGATGTATTGGTGTCTGTCATTTTTCCCTTCCCTATATTTAGCTCAGAGTATCTGTAGACAAGTGTAGACCATACAATAACTTTTCAGGAGAGAGAAAAAAAAATAAAATAAAGATTTAATTCCGTAGCAGAAGAGTATGGAGGGAGGGAGAACACCATCTACAATAAGCTGGTGAAAGCAATCTTTTTTAAAAAAAATACTTTTTTCTTCTACTCTGGCTACAGCCCTGTATTCTGGGCACGATTTTTTCCTCATCAGATAGTAGTAAACAAAATTACAAATTTGCTCAAGAAATACTGTTTTTAAAATAACTGTTCCATGGAACATAAATATGCAAAACCAGTGTATGTGTACTCATGGACAAGCCTTCGATGACTCCGTGCCATAGGAACTTTTCTTCTTAATAATGAAAACAAAGGGTTTTTTCCTCATAGGTGACTGGTTAAATAAGGTGACTACCTGAACACACACAAGGATTATCAAGATTGTGGACTTTTTTCATACTGAAAACTAAGTGGCAGTTTTCTGACTAATGGCATTTTAGTTCACTTCCTGTAATTTTTATCAATGCAAGGCACCAAGCAGCTCCCTGAATGGGGGTTCTGGTTTCTGAACTTTTTTAGTACTATGCAAGACAAAAATTGCCAAAAATTTGACACTTTTTTTTGTTTATTTAAACCCCCCTGATGTAGTGTGTCTCTCCTTTGGGAAGAGAACTGTCAAGTAAGCAAGTGAGAGTTCAGACTCTTACTAACACTACCGTGATCAGAGTCTCAATACATTCTCTGCAGAACTGCATACCTAAAAATAAAACTGCAAACACAAATACTTTATTAAAAGGAGATACTCCTTTTGATAGCCAACAGACATAAACATGAGGCACATTTATAGATAAAGGTCTACTTTATTTTCACATATTTAAGAACTTAGAAATACAAATATCAGCATTTTATATAGTCCCTGGGGAGAGAAAGCTCATAAAAAACATTGCCTCTGAGCATCCCCATCTGTTGTTTCACCTGCCCCTGCCCTAACATTCACTGAGTTTCAAATGGAATAGCATTTCTGTTTACAGAGGGGACCCCTTATTAAGTTCCCACTTGTCATAGCAACTTGTGGGAAGTTGGGAAACAGAGGCTCAGTGGGAAGTCACTGACCTCCACTGCTGTTTATACTACCTTTTTTATTTTTTTCTTTTTTGTCTAAGCACAAAATTTAAAATTAAATTCTTCCCTGTCCTATACCCCGCCCTAGGCAGATGAGGCTCATCTGTCAGACTCAAAGACACCTGCAAACAGCAACCATATTTGAGCTGACAAAAGGGTGAAGGCTCATGGGCAGAGTACTTCTCACAGAGGGAATGCAGCTCTGAATTTACAGAGTTAAGGAAAATCCTGGTGTCAAAGATTTGTGTTGCTGTCCCTGTGGGAAATAAGCCAAACTAATGAGGAAAAATATTGAAAGATATTCCACTCTCCAGGCTCTCCTGTGCATCCAGTTTTCTCTGTTTCAGCTTATTAGTCTTCACTCTATGTCTCCTGCAGCAGCCTTTGTCAGCACATGAATAATTAATGCTAATAGTCTCATCAACTTCAGGGCATAGTGCAAATGTTGGTTGGGTTTGTCCTGCCTCATGGAGGCTTTTCTTTCACATAAGAGATCCCATAGAAGAAAAGCTGCACTTCTTCACTGTTCTTTGAATGGACAAATGTAGCATCTCATGGTATATAAATGTGGTAAGGTTATCTATCAATTGGGAATATTCAATGAATATGAAACATGATGCTGACTAATAGCTGATAGCTGGTTTTACTTTAATATCCTTAAATCCATCCACAAGACTATTTTTATTGTTGTAACATCACATGGTGCCATAATGTCATGGTTACATTATGTTAGTCCATGATTACTTCACAAATTTTAAATGGAAAAAACCCCAACCAAACCAAAAAAGCAACCAGCAGAACTGTTTCAATCACCAAGTGTTTCTTACACACTCCTCAAATGGGTTTGTCCAATGAAGATATCAGCACAAGCCAGATGAGAACCAAACAGATCCTTAATGTCTAACTACTACTCCTGGTAATAATATGAACTCCCACTAATGCCCTGTGAGAAAACCTTTCTGCTTTTTAATCCCTTCTTGAATACATAACGGAAAACTAGAGCTGCAAGGAGTTTTCCGCTTTTGGTTGTGACTATAAATGAGACATGGATAAAGTAAATCCTACTTTCAATAAAGAGTACCAAACTAGGTTGCAAAATGTAAATACTACTAATAAAAGACAAATGCATCTCACTGAACTGCTTTAAGTCACAGCATGCTTTCCTCTAAAGTGAAATACTATTGTTGTTAGCAGGAACACCTGAAGGTCCATTTAAGATGCCTATTTTACAAAACTGTGACAAATTTTTGAATACCAATACTCTTGAATAAAATGCCATATTATTCACCAAACTATTGTAAAGTTATGCCCATGTATCTTATTGAAAAAACCAGAAAAGGTCAAAATAGACAATCAGGACTTTCACAGATTCTGGCTAACATAAAATAACCTTCCAAAACAAATCTCAGTTTAAATCTATCAAGAAACAGTGAACACACTTTTGACCAGAGAAAATGCTCAGATAATAAATTGCTTAAGTCTCTAGAATTTGAAAATTGAAGTCATTTATTTTAAAAAAAAAAACCCAAACCCAGAAGTTTTAGAATATATGAAACAAATGTAATATTAATTTATTTTTGAAATATACTTAACACAATATTATTGTATCTTCATCTTTTTAATTTAACATAAGCATAATAACATGACATCTAGGTATTAAAACTTCATTAAAATGTTTGAAAATACTGTGTGTTTTAAAAGCAATCTGTACTATTGATAGTGCTGTTTGAGTACGAGTACATTCTTCATTGTTGAGTAGAACAAGAAAAACTCTAGTGCTGATTTGAAACGGGTGTAAACTCAGAAAAATACCAAAGCAATCTGATCTGATGGTTATTGGCTGTAGCAAAAAACTTGAATTGGCTTAGAAGTAAAAAAATAAAACAAAAAATTGAGAAGCAGACCAGGAAATATATTGAAATTCACTTTGCCTGCTTAGTATATAATGAATGATGACAGCATTAGCTTTAAGGAGATAATTAGTTTCATAGTCCATAAGAGTGAATATTTACTGGAGACACTTAGAATAATTTCTTTGCATGAATGAACTAATAAATTTTAATGAAGATAAGTGTGATATTTGGGGTTATACAATTAAAAGCAAACATATAGCATATTTAGCAAATTGAAAAGCTACTAGCTGCATGTATAAAATACACATTTGTTTTAACATTATTTTGTCATTTTTAAAACTATGCACTCACATCTACTTTAATTAAAGTTCTAACTCTTTTTTTCCTAAGCTTGATCAGTACCCACGGCACTAAAAATGTAGATGCTAAAAATATAAAACAATTTATTAAATAGCGTAAATAGACAGCAATTTAGAAAAACACTGAAGCCTTGTCCAGATAAAACCCCCAGCCCACCCACAACCTAACATCCCATTAAACAGAAGGCAACATAGAAAGTTAGAACAAAGGAACTCCAAAGTAAGGGGGTCAGCTAACTGCTGGCTGGTTGTTGGACTGGGCCGTGAAAATGAAATGGCTATTACATTTTTTAAATACAATAACTAAACCCAATGATCATACTTTCAGCTATTTGCATCTGCTTGTAGGAGATGTGAGATTTTTATTTCTTGTTACTACTTATCACATACAGTGCACTGTGATCAAGTGAACTATGTCAGTCTCACATGTTGACTTTGAAATTGTGTAATCAGATGACTGACTCCTCACCCTGACTCTTACAACGATATGTTTGCTTTAACACTCCTGCAAACACACAGGCCCTCAATGACAGAATGAGTAAGCGTCTTAAAACAGAATATTGGCACCACACTGGTCCTATAGCTTCCTTTCTTTTGCCCATAGCAGCCAAGCACAGTGTATAATACCCATCTTCAATGTATCTGATGGTTTCTGCAGCCCAATGGACCCTTTACCAGCCCAAAGCAGTCTAGAAAATCTCAAGTTATTTCCCTGCAATACAAGATTGTCAAGAGCTCCCCTATAAGAAAAGGATTTACCTCTGAAATCCCATTTATTAGATAAGCAGAAAAAGTGACATAGTAGTACAAAGAGAAGAAAAATTATGCTAATTGGGTATGAGGAAAGAAATCTCCATGCTGAGAACTGCAAGGCTTCATTATCTCAGAGCACTTTTCAAGTGCCAAAAGGTACCATGTAGTATTCCAACACAACATGATGACAGTTCAGGCAGGTCTGGGAGTAAGTCAGGGGAACAACACAGTTGGCAGTAGCACAGTTAGACAAATTCAGAGATTTATAACACAAAGAGCAAAAGGAAGGTATCAGAAAGAAAGAAAATAACATACTGGCCTAGTTCTATAAAAGTCCAAATCTCTCATCTGCACCCTGTTAGAATACTTACAGAATTCCAGTGGAAATTTCTTAAAACACTTGTATAATGTTGCCTTTTCTCCCCAGTGTTAATCTCCATCACACTTCCTCATTTCTGTAAGTCCAAAGATACTGTCCCAGTCTGGCAGATACATGATCATTTCAAGATAAATCTCCAGTCTCACCTAATTTAACACAGTTATCAACAATCCTAAGAAAAGTGGCTCCAAGTCAGGCATGCAGGGGTTTAAGCACTTTGCCTAAAACAAGAGCACTTTTCCTTAAGAGAAGCAAATGAGTCAATCAGTGTTGATTTTGGAATTCTCCTTTATGTAATACAGTAAGTAAAGTGCTTCAGACCCCATCTAACAGCACTGCTGTTGTGGATTATACACTGAGATGTTTTTCATAAACTACCCATTTTGTCTGCCTGGATAATGCTAAGCCCTGGATGCTCTTTTTTGGAAAGCAAACTGCATTCAACCTCCCAGATTAATGACACTTATAAATAAATAAAAATCCACAATTTACTGTTAATAGAAGACCAGCTGGCATCCTCCAATGGAGCTGAAGGTTCAGCATGCACTGACAGAGATTGGTGATAGGTTGCTGACTCATTTTTCGTTTATTTTATGGGTGTTTTTCAGCACGAGGAGCTTGCAAGCTATGATGCAGCTATCTCCATCCAAGTGCTATCTCGTACTCATAACCGAAATCGGTAATTAAAGTTTAATATGCAGAATTGAGACTATCTGCATCTCTCAAGGGGCCACTAGAAGCAAATCAGCAAAAAATGATGCAAGTTTGCTAGAAGGATTTGATGAACAATTCTAATTTCATCAGCTTTGATTGGAAAATGGAAAAGGCACCTGTGAGGCACTAACCGTGTGTTTCCTAAAAGTTTCTCATCTAAATAAATACTGCACATTGAAAACTTTGAACTTACTCAATATAAACTCCTGCAATTGGCATGGATTTGTCCTTCAGAAGCTTCCTACTCTGTCCTGATAACCCAAACTCCCAGGATAAAACACTGTCACACAGAGCTGAGCGGAAAAGGAGCAGACAGACCACTGAAATGATATGCTGATTAGATGCTAAGAGAAGACTGCTTCTAATGCTGTGCCATGCCAGCAACTGAACAGGATGAAGCTCTTTTAGCTGAAACAAGAATCAGCTTGCAGCACCTTTGGTCTTTTGTGCAAGAGAAAGGGGTTTTTGAAAGGTTATTCAAAAGGTTCAAGTGTTTTGAAAGGTTGTGGGCTTAGAGAAAGCTCATAAGTTTCAAGAACACTTTAGCAGCTCTCTGAGTTCTCACTGAGCTCAAGTGAAGCCAGTTTCTTACCTGCATTATTTATGCTTTGTACTTCTACCAAGCCATCTTTCTTTATGCAGACCAAGCAATGCCAGCATATTCACTCTATGCCTTTCTGAGACAACTTCCCCCATTTTCCAGTGCCCTCAGCTTACTGTGCAGTAACTAAAGGGAATATTTCTGTGTCCTGCGTTATAGAATAGATACTTCAGAGATGCATTTAGAGGAGATTTTTTGACCTGGCTAGCAGAGAACAGGAAGGGGGTTTTTTAGCAGGGTTTATGATGCCATTTCTTCTGGTTCTGTTGTTACAAGAAGTCTCTGCTGTGCATAACTACAAGTTGTTATTGTAGTAGCAAAAGCCCTCTACCTATAATTTCAAAATCAGCCTTTAGCATGCCATGAAAGGGACATGGAGTTTTAGGTTTTGGAAACTCTTTCCTGTAGTTCTCTTTTCTGCAAGGAGTAGTTTTACATTTTAGATTTCTGTTCTCTGCTTTTCTGTATTTCAGGCAAGAATGAAATCCAGCTATATTTCAGCTGTACTGATTTCAATCACGCTATGGTACTCGGACTATGGAGGAAGAAGCTGAAATGAAAATATGCAAGACAAATTCAAGAAACAGGACTGCTGTGCAGTGTCCAACAGGCATTACTCTATCCTGCCTTGGGTTCTGGAAAATAAACATTACTGTTTCTGGCCAGATGAGGAGTTGAAAGATTGCCTGATTTGGAAAGGAACTTATTCTTGTGATGTAAATCCCTGGCTATGAAAAGCCAATTGCTAGTTTGAGCCAAGTCACTCAAGTAAGGAAGTTTCAGGTGTCAGCTGCTAATCTGAGCAAATCAATGTTGTTTAGATTAGCGCAATGAGAGTTTGAAGAAAAATTGCCAGGTTAACAAATTTACTTTTCTTTTGAAAATCCCCATGTGTAAAAGCTTATGTAAACTTCAATGAAGTCAACAAAGTACAACTTATTTTAAAAACAATTTAAGTACCTTTCATAGGAGTCAAATTAATGATTATAGTCACCAGGGTAAGTAGTTGTGTTTTTTTTGTTGTTGTTGGTTTTTTTTTGTTGTTGTTGTTTTTTTTTTTTTTAAATCAACAAAAGACAGAGGGGCTTATGCCTTTGTTTATAGTTATGGAAAACAAACAACAACCCAGAGAGAAAGCTTCATTTTTCATTTGACACATGCAGCTTCTAATGAATATACCAGTTTGGATTCTAATGGGGTCACTAATTTTCATTTCAAATATAAAGAGCTTATATCAATATTATTAAGATTAAATGTACCAGAGAAGAAGTGGAAGAAGAATTTTTGGGTTTTTTTAATAATAAAAATAAATGCATGTTGGTTTGCTTTTCCTTGTTCTGGAAAATGCTTCACTTTTTCTCGTGTATTCTGATTATAATACAGTTTATTATAATACAGTTTGATTGTTTTGAAGGGGGGAAAGGAGAGGCACAGGGAAAAGTTTAAAGGTTTGTTTGAAGAAATATGCTTTTGTCCAGCAAAGGACTTCAGCAAAAAGGTCCTGAACTTCAATAGAGTTTGTTTCAAAAAAAGTAATGCTCTTCCAAAAACACTACTTATTTTGATGAAGGTGCTGCCTAACAGAAGCAAAGAACAAGGAAGACATCACACTGATCTGATTCAATTTGCCTAAGCGTGTTAACCCCTATATCTAAGTCAGTGAAGCCCAATTACTCTTAACGCTTACTGAAGGAGTAAATCTTTCCTCCTGTACCAGGCTGCAGGATTGTCCAGAGGACCTGATGAATCTCCTCAAAACACTTAAAGCATCAGGAGCCATGACTGGCAGCAGCAAACAATAAACACATGAAGTGTTCCAAAAAACACACTTATCTTCTCTTCAGGCCTTTGTGTCTCTCCCTTCTGCACTGTTGTGGTTTTATTAATTTCTACTAGACCTTAGTCCCACGATTTAACTCTGCAGTACAAAGCATGGATCAGTGTATTCATTTGTATAGGCAGAGGAAATCTCAGGGAAATGGGAATTTTTTATTATTATTATTTTAATTTTTTTCTGCTTAGGGCTTCACTTGAACATGGATGTGCCTTGGACACTTGCTTATACTCTTAAATTCCCCACTTTCCCTCCTATATCTGCATAACAATTTCTAATCTGACTTGATTAATGCAACGTTAAGAAAAAGTTTGCATAGCATTATTCTTTCATCATCCTACTTCTTCTAATGTTTCAACAATGATGGTATTATATATTGTTAAGCCCCTTGTGTGTTTGCAAGCTGTCAGAGTTAAGTGGCAAACTGAATGGGATGGCAAACTGCATGAAACTAGCCTGGATCCTCAGTGTCCTGACTATCCTCAGGCAGCCTGCAGCTGCTAGAGATGTTTCATAGTTTTTCACTGACAAATTTTGATTCCTCAAATTAATTTTTCTTCCCTTCCCCACCACCATAACACAATATTTTGAAACAGTTAATGTGCCAGAATTGATCTCTGATGTGTGCTTGCTTTACATAAACAAGTTAGTTTAAAAATATTAGCTTATAAAATAGCTCTTGTCATAGTTCTTTCTAACTCCAATAACCCAGCTAAACATTACACAGATTAATTTACACTGGAAGCCTTCAAGCTAGTGTAATTATCTCATTCTCTGTATTTGTATCAGGGCACCACTGAAGGCAATAAAAGAATATGCAATAAGTGATCTTTTCCATGATTTTTTTTTTTCTATTGTCACTTAGTATCACAATGTGTATGAGAGAGTAATTTTGTTGTTACATGGTTCAAGGGCAGCTCTATGAAGGTGAAAAACTCTATATTCATGAGAGTTCACTAAGGGTGCAGACATACTATTTAAGCAGCAACATTATAATTATTCAAAGCTTGCCATTTCATATTTTTACTTAATGTTTGTCAATATAAGCTAGAAAAGATTAGCATAAAGTTATTTTGTAATGAGCAAGATGACCCTTTGTGTTCACAACTGATCAATAACAATTTACAGTGCAAGAACTGTGACGCACAAACTGTCTTACTTCTTGGTAGTTTACTTGGGAAGAGGGAGGGGCTGTACCACTGTCACACACTAAACAAATAAGCCTGATGCTGTTATTAATAGTGCTTGAAATGGAACCGTGTTTGTTCTGAAATCTTGCTTAAACAAACTTGAAGTCAGAACACAGAACCTGAAACTACAGCAACACACACAATATTTAAAAAAAACCATGTTTTTCTTCCATTTAAGGCTGAGCAAAAATGGAATTCCACATAGCTTGGGAAGTTTGTTTCATTTTTAGGCCCTCATTGCAATAATTCATGTGCCCACTAGTAGCCAAACACAAATGCAGAACCAAACTCTTTCCTGTTCACAGAATTTCCTTGCCTGCATCCAACACTCATCTGGCCAAAATAATCCTGTCCCTTTATGACAATGTGAAGCCATTGACAAGCCAGATGACACAAGAGAACCCAACCCACTGTCATTAACACTGTGCTGCCTATGGACAGCTCTAATGCAGCACCATTATTATGCTGCAGTGCCTAATTGCTTCCCCCCATCCCAGTGACACACGGGTCCTTCTAGGAAAGCAACGACCACTGCTGCTGCAGAAGGCTGGTTAATGTCTGCACAGAACCCAAAGTCAAGATCATTGCCTAATAAAATAAAAAGCTTAGTCTCAAAGCGAGGAAAACCTTTTCTGCATAAACAGGGAAATAAAACCTTTGAAAGCTTCCTGCAGCCGGGCACCATTTTGTGGAGATGGCAACATCTGAGGCTTTGGAATAGCAAGGACCTGGCAGAATGTCTGACAATGAGCTACCATACTGTGGGTGTCAGGAGCCACACGTCAGCAAAACAGCATTCACCAGCTGGAGGCCCACAAGTGCCAGTTTTAATTATAAACTTTATTTTCAAATAGAGTTCACAGTTTATACGGGGTACATTTCATGCCATCAGAGCATTCGAGCACTGCACCAACCAAACTGGTGGCTTGTTTTTTCCTTAAAAATTGAACTGTAAACATAACATGCCTGCATTCATTCAGAAGAACAATAATCTTTCACAGTTTGTCAAGGATCATAGCACGTGTCATCCAGATGCGCAAGCAAAATTCCCTAGAGATTCCTTCTGTGCAAAGCTGTTTTCCTCTGCTCTACCTTCACCTTTAGACTCATTATTATTCCTTTTACTCCTTACAAATTCAATGTTCTTAGGTCTATACATTTAAGTACATATACATTCACCTAAAGGTTGATTTAAATGTTTATTTTAGGTTTGCCAGAGAGGCTGTTGCTCACTTTTGCATACCTTGATTCCATTGTACTCATGCCACAACCAAGGTGGCAGAAAACACGCACACGAAAAGAATTGGTCAGTCAGTTTGTGATTTCACCTTTGCTTTCCAATGTTCACTTGGCAGGAGTGTAATATTTTACTGCTGCTCTAGACTTCATCCTTCTTTCTTTTGTTTTATAATCATCCTTCTTCAAAACCATTGCTGTAATATGTTTCATTAAGGACTCCATTCTAAAATCTCTGTATTAACCTTAGGAGGGTCTTAAAAGTATTAATTCCTTCATATGCTTATGGAGTCTGACAGCCTTATGTGTATATGTAGTTACATATGCATATGTATATAAAACTACTAATACATTCTTTTGAATCATCTTGGTAACATGATAACGAGACTTCAAATACAATAAATAAGAGTTTAGAAGCTATTATTTTCCTAGTGTACTCCAACTAATTCTAATCCTCCAGAAAATGACTACATAATTTGTTATCACATATTATAGCAATTTCTTTTTGCTACTCTAAGTTGGCTTGAACTTGCATGCAAAGCAGGCTGTAGGTAAGGAACTCTCCCAACACAAGGTACTTCGTAATACATCTGGAAACCAGAATCTGATGTAAGAAACGTTGTACCCATTTTATTCCATAAACTGAAAAATGATGCACTGTTGTTCACCTACAGTGAACAGACCTTGTGCGTTAATTAACTGCTTCTTAATCTGTCCATTTAGATTAATGGAGAAAATTCCACTAGACATGGAAAGGAACTCACTACGAAATAAAGAATCTGAGTGACAGACTGGTAATCTGCATTTAAAAAATGAAGGGGATATGAATGAAAGGACAGAGACATATCAGATATATGCTGTCAAAAATCTCTTCTAGAACTTGCTTCACTTAATTCCTTTATAACACACTGACAGGCATGATGTATCTTTTAGTACTTTAAAAGATTCTCCAGTAAGCCAGAAAAGTGAGGAGCAGCTCTTTTGACCCTAGCACCTAGAATAATTATGATTATCTGCACTATTTAAGCCTGAAAGGAATTGGACACTGTTCATGGTCTGTTAGTTCAGCTATGATGTTTGATAATCTATACACACAAGTCATTGAAGGTCACTCAACCTTAGAGCACTTCAAACACACTTAGTTAGCCTTTACTGAATGGTGAAGTGCAAGTGCCCCATTTCTATTGCTATGACACTACTGAAAGACTGGAACTGCTGAAGGATGAAAACAATTTCATTTTATCTCCGCTATGTAGAAAGATTGGAATAAACTCAGTTGTTTGGTTGGACTGTAAATATGAAATGCCTGCTAGGATGTCAAGTGGACTGAAGACCAAACAGATGGAAAATGAAGCTGAAGAAAATTAAGCTGATTCTGTGCAAATGGTTAGAAGTATTACCAGAATCTTCTTCACCCAAGCACAGACAAAACACCCCAACTGTATTAGTATTCCTTAGTTACAAGCTTGCTTCAGTTGATTGAAAAATTAAATTTAAAAAATTACAGTGAATCATCTACCTCTGTAGACCTATGCCATGGACTTATGGACGTATAATTGCACTTCTGCCTACAAGAGAAGCAGCCGTGGCATCATCACTCAGGGGAACACAGAAACACACCAAACGAGTTCCTTTTCAATGAGAAAATGCTACTTGATTGATTTATGCTCATGGGAAAGAACAATACATTTTCTGGCCACTTTGGAGAACCAATCCACTGGATCTTTCAGAGATTATGGTTTTTTTCACTGTTTTATATGTACAGAAAATATCAGACAAAGCAGGCAAAAGAATATCTGTTCAAGACCAACTTTTACATTCTAGATTTGAAAAAATAAAACTCAGAACCAAAGTTAAAAGATTACATATAGTTCTCCAACTGCTACAGTGTCATAACCTTCCAACTTTTCCAGAAATCAATATTCTCACACTGATACAAAATTAACATCAGAGAGCAGAGACTTGGCCCTCAGTATTGATTCAAGTCATCTCTATGACTCAAGCCAGTTTGTAAGAGCAAAAAACTTCCAAAAGTATAATCTCTTTACAAGTACATTATCACCTTTCAAGTCTGCAACAGAAATTTTCTTTGCTATTGTGTAGCCTGCATTGATGTCAAAAAAAACCAAAGCACAACAACAAGACAAGTCATAAAAAACACCCAAAAAAGAAACCCCCCAAAAAGCAGGGCAGGAAAGCTTCAGACTGTGATTCTGTGAGACACACCTAACTCCCTGGGTGCTTTTCTTTTTGAAGCTGGAATTTCTTATTTGCAAATCTTCTTTACTATATGCACAACTGCCAACTTCCAACATTTTTCATCTCTTTAGCTTGTCTGAACCAATGTGGAGATGAGAGAGGGCTCTTTGTATTCTACATGTGTCATCTCTAACGGCCTCGGTTACCAGGTTTTAACTACTGAACCCATTGTGGAAGGTACATGAAAAATCGGGCACAGCAAGAATTTCAACATGACCTCATTTCAAATAGATGGAAGTGCCACAAAAAACAATCTAAGGATGTTTATCCTTCTCTCTAAAACTTTAAAATAGTGGTTGAATAATTTTGATATACGTTTCTCCCCTACCATCCCTCATTACGTTTATAAAAATCTAACCCTAAAAGCTGGAGCTGATTTTTTTTTTTTTAAATTCACTTCCTAAAATATCCACATCTGCAACATTTGTGGTAAAAGTATTTCTTATAAACAACCAAATTAAACAAACACATGGTTCTGCTGAAGCTTTATGGTGGCAAGATGGTGT
>JAWWMO010000178.1:30445091-30468863 GCA_035047845.1 Dendrocincla fuliginosa | reverse complement strand
GCACAACTGCCAACTTCCAACATTTTTCATCTCTTTAGCTTGTCTGAACCAATGTGGAGATGAGAGAGGGCTCTTTGGATTCTACATGTGTCATCTCTAACGGCCTCGGTTACCACGTTTTAACTACTGAACTCATTGTGGAAGGTACATGAAAAACCGGCCACAGCAAGAATTTCAACATGACCTCATTTCAAATAAGATGGAAGTGCCACAAAAAATCTAAGGATGTTTATCCTTCTCTCCAAAACTTTAAAATAGTGGTTGAATAATTTTGATATACGTTTCTCCCCTACCATCCCTCATTATGTTTATAAAAGTCTAAGCCTAAAAGCTGGAGCTGATCTTTTTTTAAATTCACTTCCTCAAATATCCACATCCGCAACATTTGTTGTAAAAGTATTTCTTATAAACAACCAAATTAAACAAACACATGGTTCTGCTGAAGCTTTATGGTGGCAAGATGGTGTATTTAAATCAGAGGTTGAAAAAAGATCAATACACAATTATTTTTTAATATGTCTATGTTATTCAGTTTTTCTTTGGACTTCTCTATTAATCCTGAATTAATTTTCTTTTTGCAATAGTTATTATGCCATTATTGGGTTTTGTATCTGAAATACTTTAAAAGAGAAAGTATACCAAGTATTTTAATATATTATAAGGAAATCTATATCAAGGTAACAGATCAAAGCTGCATACTTCATTTTTACAACCAAATAAAATTGCATATTCCTTAGTTTAGCACAAATAAGTCATGCTGTGGCAAAGAATGGTATAAAGAGCTGTCAGACAAGGATACAATATTTCCATTTTTTTTCTACTTAAGGCAGTACATTTTCTGTTCTATCAAGTACCTGTGATCACTAAGAAAAATATTAATACCTCAACATTTATCCTGCAGTGGCCATGCTCATGGTGCCTGCATTTCTATTGATAAAAGCCCTTTCACTGAGCTCAACAGCTGTAGCACACACTAACTGTAAATTCCAGCCTAGAAGTGTATTCAAGACAACAACTTCTCAGTCAACCACCTTAGAACATTGTTGGGAAAACAGATTATGCAGCTTCATATAGCTCTTCTTCTCATCATACAAGCTAGTTTTGGGGTTTTTTTCATGATAGAATAAAGAAGGAAAAAGTTTGCCAGCAACTGCTCTTCAGGAACTGGTCTCTCCTTATCACTACTGGACAAAATGCAGCTTCCTGTATTTAGTGAATGGCTTGCGAACATATCAAGTTTCCTTGCATTGTTGATTTTCTTGATTTTGAAGGCTTTCTCATGTGGTACAGATATTTGACTGGTCCATCCCAAGTTTCAGTGACTGCAAATTTAGAATGCAAGTTGCAATGAATAGTGACCGAAGACTAAAAGACTTTTCATCCAAACTTAGAACAAAGAAAAAAGTCATGACAAAAGTAATTTCTAGCATTTCAGTTTTCATCTAAAGCTGGATGATTCTTTTCCCTCCTCAGTCATCTTCAACAATCCTTCTTTCATAAAATTTGTTAGCATCAATGAATAATAAAAATTACACAAGTCTAACATAAGAGATTAAAAACTAAAACACACCTCAGGACAAAGAAGACAATTCAACTATTCTTTCACTGGTCAAAATTCAAATCAGTTTGAGATTTTAGAGTGCTACTGTCATAGCTTCTCCCCACATTATAAAGAAAGGAATGTGGCTTTGCAGTTCTCTCTGTTTATCAAGCACCATTGCTGGTTTTCAGATACCAAAAATTGTTAGTTCTCATGGGCCCCAGAAGCTCCCTTTACACTCAAAGAAGGAGTAAAGGGTACAGAAGTATGACAACCACAGGAAATCGTGTGATCATACAATGGAACAGGAGATGGTTTTTCTTCAATATAACTTTGTTTAATGTCAAACTCTTCTTGCAATGCTATAAGCCTATAATTGCCCTACTGCCTTATTTTCCAAGGAAACTTCAACTTGAATATCACCAAACAACTCTAGTTGTTGACAGGGAAGTGAGAGTGATTAGGAACACACATAAAATTAACTATGAGCAGAAAAAGCAAAGCAGATATAGAGTCACTGTCATTGAAAACTAGGGCTGTCAGCAGTAAAGACAAACTCAGAGCCTAAACCAATGAAAACAGTTCAGCGTAGTAAAGAAAGCATTTGTGCTACAGATGCTACAAAAGAGTTCAGATTTATGGGGAGAGCTTGATTTACAGTCATAACTGGATCAAGTTTACAAACACAATGGAGAATAAAGGGACTGGACGCAAGACAGATATCTTTACTTACAGGTCCCAGGCCATTCAGGCATTCCTCCTATAAAGACTATGATTTTTTTAATGGGTACGTTGTGGGTTTTTTCCCTTGTTACTATGATAGTCTAAGTGAGAAATAACTGTAAAATAAAAGTCGTAAAACATATAATAATCTAAGTTATGGGGGGGGCAGGAAGAACCCGCAACTTTTGGACAAAAGCCTTCCTACCTTCGTACATAACCATAATTCAAAAACACATGGCCCTCCAAACAAAATTCATCAATACTGTTGATGAATTCATCAGATCTATTTCTAACACTCCAACAATTTCCTTGTCAGCTGTTACTAGTATTTAGCATCTTCACTTATTTGAATAACTTTGTCATTCAATTGCTTCCTCACTCTTCACAACAGTACTTCATGTGGCTTACTACTGGAATTAAAGAGCAATTTTTAAAAAAGAATTTGGCAGTTACTCGAACTTTTGAGTACATATGAGTTGACCAAGCAGCCAGCATGCAACAAGGCTGAACTTAGATTGTCAGGCAGTTCATATTTATCATTAAATTTCACAGGATACCAGGTTGGAAAGGACCTCAAGGAGCATCTGGCCCAACCTTTCTTGGCCAAAGCACAGTCTAGACAAGATGGCTCATCACCCTGCCTAGCAGCATCTTGAAATTGCCCAATGCTGTGAAATCCACCACTTCCCTGGAGAGGTTATTCCAACGTCTGAATGTTCTCATTGTAAGAAATTTTCCTCTTATGTCTAATCAGAAGCTTCCCAAAAGCTTGATTTATCAAGACTTACTCTGATATTGTGAAATCTGCTACTGGATTTGTATTCAGACAACTTGAACCATTTTTTAACCAATATTGGTATCAAATAGATTGAACTAGAACAGAAAAAAAAAATAGCATAACAGAGAATCCTATATGTGTTTGAGGCTTCTCTTTGACTACTAACAACTTCAGGAAAATACAAAGTCCTGATTTAGCCTTATACTACAATAATTTCTCGTGCACAAATGACAGACGGCTTTGGCATATTTTACCCTTTTGCTATCAGGGCTGCTTTATACCCTGGCACATTCTTCAATATTCTCTTAAACTCAGGATGTCCTGTGGTTTTAAGAGAAAGACACTTTTGGTTGGCATTTGTGGCTAACAAAAGGCTGTCTCTGTACACGGTATCACAGAAAAATTTTTTCGCTTTTGCCTCAAAGAAGTGTTAGCTACAAACCCTGTCAACAAAAACTGCCTGGTTATTGCTAGCAGCACAGACACACTTGGGTTTCACTTTGCTGAGGGGCTTGCCACATATCAGCAGAACTGTAATCTTACTTGTTTTTGCCAGCGGGGGGAAGAAGGTCTGCCATGCCACATGGCACTTGGAACCGCTACAGCACACAAGCCATTTACGTTCAGTGTATGAGCTTCCAAGTTCAACTGCATTTTAATACAAACAAACGTAAGGGTTTGGGTTTTTCTTCCACATCTAGTACAAGTTATACAGCACCTCACAAGCATAAACCAGCTGCCATAAAGACGCCAAGCCCTCGAGAGCAAGTTGCAGTGCCACAGGAGCAAGAAGCTGCATTTGTTTTAACACCAGTAAACAGATAATGCTCAAAGAGAGGCAAGCTTTTGAGTGTCCCTTCAGGCATAAAGCACATAGACTATGGTACAGACAGGACACATGCTCAAAATACTTTCTGTATGACTATCGGACATATTCACTATGCATGGAAATAAGGAGGCATCTTCCAATGCTTCTATCATAATTATGATTCAAGCTGTACTCGGGTTTCTAAATTCTTGCAGATGCCTTACAAAAACTCCTACCTGCATTCACTGATCACAACAATAATATTGTTAAGATCCACCCACCTGCTCTAAATGTAGTTTTGGTAATTGGGGATATATGAGAAATCTCATCAACCAATATATTTAAATTATTAATCATCTAAAGTGTATTTGCAGTTTTCAGGGTAAGAGAAATGAACTAGTTCAATATTATCGAAATCCTCACCAGATGGCGAGAATCAAGTAGTTCATTGAGATTACATGCCAATAACAGTTTAACAATCATCATCATCTTCACTGGCGTCTCTATTATATCCTGTAGGCTTTCCTTTTTACATGCATGTCTAACACACTTGTGACATAAGGAAAAAAAACAAAAAGCCTTTAGGCAGAATGACTTTTTTCTGAAAAATCTTTTCCCCAAACCCTCAAGGTGAAGGCTTTTGCAATCTACTTGTGTCAAGAGGCATGAGTCAGATAAGCCACCACATATTTCCAGCCTTACAGATGAATTGGTCAACCTTTAAAACCGAGTTTCAGACCCTTACTAATGGCTTTGTGACTTTTAAAATTTGGGTGCTTCTCTCAACTGACCCTGTGGACAACAAGCGTGGCAAAGTGAAGAGTCACGTATGCTTGTTCTGTGGCAGTCTGTCAGCTATTCTAGTTTTCTCACAGCAACACAAACCCATAATTTTTTAAGCTCCTGACAGCTACAGAAGGTGTTATAGAAGCTTCCCCTGCTTCCTCTGGCAGAAATAATAAGAAAAAAGAAATAAGACCTTTAAGAATGGACAAAAGCTTGGAAAAAAAAATGTTCTATATGCTTCTAGGTTCATTAATCAATACTTAATTATTTAGAAGCTCTAAATGGCTATCTTCAGCTGGCACGTGTACAAAACATGTTATCATCTGTCAATAGAGGCCAGGAAATCAGATTGTAAGCATGTAGCAGGGCACTGCTGTGGAGAGAGAGTTTGCTCCATTTGCTGCGCTTTACCATTTCATTTCATCAAAGGTGTTTATGTCACACTTAATGAGATAAGGGACAACAGAGGCCTCAACAGCAGGTCTTAGTGCTGTCTGATAACTGCAGCAATCTGGGAATAAACACGGCTTTGCAGAAACCAGTTTTTAAAGCCCTAATAAGGTAATTGTAGGCCTTAGTAGAAATTGGTTAATTGGATCATCTATGTTTTTTTCCGGAGTAAAATGTGTATTCCTATGATTAATTCATTAGAGAGTGTTTTTACTGAAGTTAATTTGATAGTTCTAAATCAAGGCATCACACTGCTGAGTGGCTATTGTGCTTCTGCAGAATTCATGTACTAAAGCCTCAAAACATTTCTGCGTTGCTAAAGTTGCCCCAGTTACCTGATCCTCCTGATGCAATGAGGTTCTTGTTAATTCAGCTCATGACCAGCACAGCCATCACTCTGAAGACTTCCAAGGGTAGGAGCTGTTGATTCATGGCAGTTCTGTGAATGTGAAGTGATGGGAACACCCAGCATTTCTAAAATCGTGTGCCAAGTTTTCTCTAGTTCCTTTTTACAACTCCCCAAGAAGTGGATGAGCTTTCCTCTATATTCACTTCTACCTGAAAGGCTCAGAGGAACAGTGGCACTGGTATCCATCTAGCCAGTAGCTACTGAAAGGAACATGCTCCACAACTGCTGCACAAGCCCAGATGGCTGGGACAGTCCACCTGTGTTTTTTTCACAGAAGTGTTTGAGCTCCTTTAGTTCCAGTGTTTTTTAGCCACCAATCTGCTCTGACAGTCTCTCTCACCTGTTAGTAAGCCCATCTACAGACTTTTAGACACATGGTCTCATATACATATTTGTACTCATAACAAATGTATGTTCAGTAAATGTGTGTGCTGAAGTGTCCATGTATGAGAAATTAGCTGCTTGCCAGCTACGTGAATGCCTATTGACAAACAAGAGAGAGGTTGAAATTACATTTCACTGAGGTAAAGAAAAGAGAACTCTTTTACTGTCCACCTGAAACAAGATTCTGCTTTCCAGAAAGCAGCCTCAAAATAACCTCAAAAATAAAATGCCTCCTTACACCTCCTGAGATCTCAAGCTAAAAATTACTAAGTACTAATAGTAGTTATAATATTACTCAAAGAGCCATACTAAATTTTATTATTTATTATACTAGGCACTGTACTAGCAAGCAGATAGAAAATAATTTTTTGCCTGGAATAAGCCTGTTTGTGGGCTGGGCTGCTGGGAGATCAACAATTACAGATATAAGTATAAAGTAAACTTAGTGACTCCTTTCATCATGGGTATTCTAGCTCTGTCTGTCATATGCTCCACATTAGCTATAAATCTTTACCCTAAAAAGTAGTGAGAAGCAAGGGTTAACTGGAAATTATGTATTAATCCTTCAGTAAATTATAAGGGCAGATATCTATTTACCTTCCTATATATCTTCCATTCTCTGGATTGGACATGTTCTGAACAAAGAAAGGTTTTCTTTTACAGACAGAAAAACTTTCCACTGCCCTCAAAGTTTATGTGCTTGTTAAAATAGGCTGTAATAATTAAATGCATACACATGCTTGAATGATAAATTTTAGTAATAAGTGCACTGGGACTTACTATGACCTTATCAAGTGGGACTAGCCAGTCATTAATTCAGATAACGCAATTTATTATCATAATCTTTCGCTTATACTATTGTAGGGCACATGATTTATCCTAATTTGCATATGCAGATTGAGATGCAATCATTTCATTAATTTTAATGCTTTTCTTAATCCCATCAAGATTAGCACTTTGTCTTAAAGTTCTGTACAACATACTTGCAACTGCCCATTAATGTGTTATCCTAATATTAGTATGGGTGAATTATAATGGACAAAGTGCATTAATTAGAATGTACTAGTTACAGATGAGGAACTACAGCAGTAGAGCATATACACAATTCTCTTTTTCTACACAGAGAGCCTTGTATTTGTTGGGAATGTTGCAGTTCCTGTATACATTGCATAGATTTCTTCAGGGAGGAATTTGGGGCTCATCCCTGACCACTGCCAGAGATGGCACCAGGGGTGAGATCCCATGGGGTGGTCATTCTGGCTGGGTGGAACTGGAAGGCACTTTAGTCACTGTCACCTCATACATTAGCAGAGAGGTTCTTTGTCACAAAATAACACTAAGCATCAAAAGAAATCCCTTGAATGATATTGGAAGAAAGAAGAAAATTTGGGATAAGTGGAAGAGAAAAAAGATTTTAAAGCCAGTTCTGACAACAGTTTAGCATCTTATAGATCACCAAGTACTTGACTTGCCTGTTTTTCAGTAAGACATGCAGTGGCAGAATGAGCCATTCATTAATACCTCAAAAGTGGCGACTCACAGAAAGCAGCCACTTGAAATTTTGTTTACTAAATACAAATTAGGAACAGATCCATCATCTGAATTCACATGTAATATTCCATAAAATAATTTTTATTCTAATATTTTCATTGATCCTAGTATTTTCATTGATCCAGCCTATTTTAATTTTATATTAATTTTATCTTAATTTTATATAGATTCTGGGAAAACACAGGTATCTGAGTGTACAAATATATTTATTTGAATGCAGGGCAGGTAATGGTATTTCATTTACAAAATCAAGAATGAATGTGTAGCAAGCAGATTTTTTTAATTGCTGGAAATGGAATTCAGATCATGTTAATTTGCTGAAACTGCTGAACAGAGATTAGGTAGGAAATTCAGTAATCAAAAATCTAAACAGATACCTATATAATCAATACAAAAGCTAAATTCAATTTACTATTATATTAGAAAGGATGCTTGATTTTTAAGAATATTAGCAGGAGAGAACCTATTATTAAAAACTTTCAGAAAGCCTTCTAGAGACATTTCTCAATATTGTTTTGCTTAGTTAACAAAAATAATGTTTCTGGCTGTATTGTTTCATTTCCTACATTTGCATAGATTGGAATAAGCAGTTGAAATTAAGCATTTCATTGGGCATTTATATTTGTTTAACTGAATTCAAGGTTTGACCCATTAAAATATATGCAAGAGGAAATATATCAAGCAGTGAAATAGATTAGGCATCCTAATTAGGCAGTGAGGACTTGTCAGTGATGAGTAGGTTTTCATCAAGCAAGTAAATATATATTATGTCCCCAGTTCTTAGAAACTTACTGGAGATGCTTGAGGTAATAGATTTGGGCCAAGATGTTTTATTCATGACTTAAAGCTGGTGTTATTTTCCAATGGGAAAAAGCAGCTGTAAGTTTGAGTAATTACTATATTGGTCTAACCTTTTGCTGTTATTAGGCAGCCAGGATAATATTGAGTATTTTAACTTCATTCAGACCTCCCCTGAGTTCAAAGGACTGTTTCTGCTCTCCCCATTTCTTCATAGACTGTTTCTGAAACTTGCCAATGCTTTGTACCGGGACTTAATCAGAATTTCAGTCAGCCAGGGAACAGAAGATGTGTAGCTCACTTTTACATGGAGACAAGTACCACTGCCTGTGAGTCACAAAATACCTTTTTCTTAGAACTTGTTTTCTGTTTTACTACTTTCATCAACTGTTTTTGTTCTGCATTCCAAAGTTAGCATTATCTCAAAAACACTGGGTTTACATTGTTTTTTTAATTTTTATTAACTGAACCATCTACTGATACTGCATCTACTTCAAAGGTACACTAAGTAGACTGCTTGGCTGTGAGGTTCTGGGAAATGTGTAGCAGTGATGGGTGCATTCTCAGTATATTTTTGATATGTTGACATGATTGTATAGAAGCAAAAAGAATGATGAAAATCAGTGTGGCAATACAGAATACCTATACTTTGGAGGTACAGGACTATGTACAAGTTTATCTGTATTAAAAATGCCTTGTGACTTCTGGAAGAAACTTTCAACATGTGTATTATATTAAGTGTTTCTTGCTCAGCACATGGACCAATGAAAACATTCTAGTGAGAGCACACAGATATTTCTCAGCTTCGGGAGAACTTCATTTCACATGGATCTTGCACCACATCAAGCTAACCTTGAGTGAAACTGTGGTTTTCTTTATTTTCTTTCAGTTTTATTTCTATGAACACCAAGTACTTAAAAGGGATCTCAGTACTCCTATGTGTAGTACAGCCCCCTGATATAGGAGAGATGAGTAAAGAACACTTCCATCATTCAGGCAACTGTAATGTTTTCTACAAAACCTGTCTTTTACCACTCTTACACACTGTGCTGAGACAGTGAGCTCAGAGGGTGCTGGAAGTGAACAGACTCAGCACCTGGAAGTTGAGCTGTTTTCTCCTGTCATCACAGAATAGGCTAAGCTGGAAGCGACTCACAAGAATAAAGTCCAGCCCATGGCCCTCCACAGGACCATCCTCAAGAGTCACACCATGCGCCTATCATCCAAAGGCTTCTTGAACTCTGTCAGGCTTGGTCATGTGTTCTCTATGGGAAACCCAAGTCCCAGCTGTACCTCTTGTGCCTCCCTATTTCTGCACTCAGTACCCTGAGAGGGTTCTAAAGAGGTTTTGCAACCTAATCGCAGCAATGCAAGTGTGCTGAAGCATGACAGTCCAGGTACCTATAAACAAGCCTCTTCCTAAGCCCACCAGGGCAAGGGCAGTGCAGAGGTATCTGAGACACCACAGCAATGTCTGCAGTGCAGACACACGAGTCATTAGCTCCTGTACTGCAGAAGCCAATACAAGTATTTGCTCATTAGCACCAGTTTCACCTCAATCATGTCTAAACAAGTCAGCTCAATGCTTCCTCCTGCTGGACTCCCAGCAGCACAGAGCCCCCAGCAGCCACCAAAGCGATCCTCAGTATCCCAGGTATTGGTATCAATTTGGAGCTCACACACACTCAACTACCAATTTACATTGGATAATGAGGTTTTCTTTGCATATAAATGGCACTGAAACTCTTCCCACTGAACATAGAAATACAGTATATACACTGTACATATATGTACTGTATGTATAGCATATACACTGGATTTAAAAAGGTTGAGGAATACTCTTTGATCCAAACACATGCAAAATCCTACTGATTAGCATCTTTTAGCATAAGATACAAAAAAGAAAATTGAGAACACCTAGATAGAGATCAAACTCTTCCATAGTACATGATGCCACACTGAAAGAGTATGAAAAGGACACATTTTCTACTGTAGAGCATTGATCTTTTTGATGTTAATTGCAAGCTTTAATTTCTGATACTATTAACATGCCACATAATTAAGAAGGAAAACACTACTGAAGCTTAGCAAAGATACAAGTTTTATGGCTTGTTTCTTTGTGTTTGTTTTAAGTAGTAACAAGGAAAACCCTTTCAAGTAGAAGACAATTTCCAATCACTGGAATATAAGGGGTTTATATTATCCTAAAAAACCCTTAAATTTTGTTCCACAACATCCAGGGTGTTAAGTTTCTCAGCTTTACATCAGGCTGACTGCATCCAGTCTTTTCATTTATGCTCTCAGTCTGAGATGGCTATAAATGTATAACTGCCTTTTCTTGTGTGTGTGTTTTTGCCTTCTGGATCCTCAAAAGCTTACACTACCTCCTTGCAGTATGTTTTACTTTATGGCTCTGTTATGGATTTCCCCTTTACAGCACTGTTTCTTTTCTGCTGTTAAAAAGGAGGGGAGTGGAATCTGATTCTTCCTCCTATTTTAGCATGGAAAAGTCTGTATCTCCTCATGTATTCCATATGTAATAATCCAATAGTAAAGACTGAGCTTTAGCATCAGGCTCAGACTTTGCCACTAGCAATTAGGAGATGCCTACATCCCCTTTCTATTTTTCATCGTTGCAACATGTTCAATTTTTTTCTCAATATACTTGAAACCTAAATGTAGCAAATTCATGAGAAAGATCATTTTCATTCCAAACAGTGTGTACTCCTTTGAAAGGATATATACTCTCCATCAGAATTATGAGAAGTTTCATGCACGATCTGAATGGGTCCACCTTGAAGTGTTCGGAATCACAACACATCATTTCACCCCTTCCTCCTCCCAGGGACAACCATTTCTTTCCATTGACTATATGGTAAACTTAAACTCCTCACATCTGACTTCTGAATCACAACAAAATCAAACACCTGAAGTACCCTAAAGCAGAGAAAATCGACCTTCCTGCCTTTACCATACACATACAGGACCTGATTCCTTTCAAAATAATATCCTTGCACTTACAACTACACAGTCACTCCAGCCAGAGAGAGAGGAGAGGCTGGAAGCCAAGTGTGGTGCCAGGATACATGCCCTGGCAGTGAGTCTGGAGAAGGGACAGGACATTTCTGTTCCTCAGCACCTCTTCAGCAACCAGAAGTGCGCTCACTGGAAGTAAATTAAACAAGACTTCCTGACAGACAGACTTTGCTCACAAATGAGCTTTAAGTTGGAGATGTAAAGAGAGTGATTCTGAGCTCAGTTACCCAGTGATCACTCCTGGAAAATGGATAAACCCATTTATCAGCATATTCTCCATCAAGTCAGCATCTTAAAGGAAAAGGAGATTATCCTCCACAACAATTTTATTCAAGACTAGTGCTAATTTTATTTTCACTCTTTAATGGAGTTATTTTTCTCTAACTTCCTTAGTTGTATATACATTTTCTCCCAAGGTTTAGGGAATCTCTTTTTTCTTTTTTTTTTTTTTTTTTTTTTGAGCCAGTACTATTATTCTGGTCAGCCCTTTGCATGGAAATGCTGGAAGACAATTTTCCAAGTTGCTTGCAGATAGTGCTATTTTAATAAGCTCGATAAAAATAGCAAATTTTACCAAGCAACTCCGCAGAAAAAATAGTTGCCCAGTGGAAATGTCAATTAAAACCTGCTCAACCAACAGGGACAGATGGCTACTAATACGGGGAATTTCTTTGACAATCCCTGTCTAGTGTCTTCACACTGAGAACTGAGTACCATGTGCATCCTTTTCAGTGTGCATACCTTCATCAGCATGAGATGGCTCCACTGTGGCATGACTCTTATCACCCCATAATGTGGCTAGTGGAGGTATGGCTGACAAAGGAATCTTCATAACAGCAGCCATACAATGCACATTGCAGTAGTCTGAGAAACATTTATTGGCTCTTACAGATCTAAATGATTGTATGATCCACAACCAAATCTGAAAAGGGAAAACATGTTGATAGCACATTGTAGATAAAGTATTCGTAACCATTGTTTCATTACAATTGCAGCATCTTCAAATAGATGATGAGTAGTAAGTGAATTTTGTATCCAATTCATAGAGCTGGACTTCAGAGATAAGCTGCCAGTAATTTTGAAAATACTTTAAAGACCCTAGAGGTTTTGATATTACTTTTAAAATTCTCCCTTAAAACCAGAAACAAAAGTTTAATTTTTTCTTTTGATCTGCAAAGATATTAATTTCTCTTTAATTCAAATGGCCTCCTTTCAACTTTGAAGGATATGCTAGTGCATGTATATATACAGAACATATAAAATATATATTAGCTTGCCTGCAGCCTTCAAAAAGGGCTTTAATTTGCTGCTGTTTCAAAAGACTGAGGGGATTGCCTTTAGCAGGATGAGAAAAGTGGCAAATGTGACAGCTGCAGGGCTCTGAAAGATGTTGTAGAGAGAAATAAATGGACATGGGATTAAGTTGCTGAAGCCACTCAACTTCCCTTTCCCTCACCCTCCAGCCAGTGCAGCAGACTGGGAAGGACGATGTCCACAGTCTACTACAGGTAAAAGGCAAATCAAACCCTGGCAGTGACAGGAGGTCTTTCTTACACTGCCACATCAGCTCATCTCTCAGACTGCCCAAATCTGACACACCCCTTCTGACCACGTTTTGGTTTGTGTTTCCACTTGAAGTGAGACTGCAGGCAGAAAACACAGGCAGAGCAAGGTACCCAACTACCACCTCACCCCCGCAGGCAGAGCAGGGCACGAAAGGTCACACCAGCGCCTTCCTCATCAGGCAGACACTGAGCACCACTACCACAGCCAGCACAGGTACCAAAGCACGTGCTCTGGACATCAAAGAGAACACGTTGGAGAGAAGATCAAGCACAGGGAATCAGACTCAGCAGCCTACTTGCTTCTTATTCACTAAATGAACTCAGGCACACAACTGGATGATGACTGCAATTGACTATCTCCTGCTTCTTTCCAACTCAAACTCTGCAGTATGATTAAGAAATTATTTCAGAATTGTAAGCTCTGTGTTAGATGATTTAAACTCTAGTAACTAAACAATACCATCATTTTACATTGTTGAGAGTTGCAAAACCATAGACAGATAAAACACAGTTCTCTGCAAGTTTCGTATTCTGAAGGTCATACATTCAGCGTTAGTAATTACCATTCACTTTGGGATGAAACTGTACTATTTCAATATTCCTAATTTTTTTGCTTTTCTGTCTGCAGCACAAAGACTTAATTATTTCACTGGCTATTAGTGATAGCTGTTCTTACAGTAAAAAAGAAAAATCACAGACCTACATAATCTCTCTAGTTCTAGAGACACCAAGTAAATCATTATCCAGTGTACAAGGTCATTATCACTGTGTACCATAGCAGTCAGACGAGGCTTTCCTCCTGCCTCCTTTCTTGACTGACACCAGCAATGTTTTTTGTTTACCGAGTTTCTCTTATGCTGATTGTGTGTTGAAATTACAATCCATTCTTTTCCCAGAGAACACCATTTTTATCAGAAGCTGAAAAGTAGAGAAAAGACTATTTAAGTTCTAAAGGCACAAAAAACATCTCGTATAATCTGGGTTTAAATAAATTTTCTGCACTGACTTGGGCAAAATCATTAAGTTTTGGTACCTTCTTGCCTGTTTAGAACAGCACATTTCAAGGGCTCAAACACAAACATTGAAACTAGGAAGGCAGATATGCAGCCTCCAGAGAGGAACCAGAATCTTCCCTGTCCCCCTAAATTCCTAGCTATCTCAGATTTTCCTCTCAGCTTGATGTTTCCTTTATAGATTCATCTCTCATTAAAACATTCTGCAAGAAGGACAGCCTCACTATTTTCCTCAGTATCATAACAGACCGCTGTTATTTTCTGAACTTTTACAGGAACCGCATAATTTCAGAGACTCCATTATAAGAATGGTTAGGTGAACTATTTCCTGGATTTTAGTCACATGGGGCTTGCACCTTAAGAGCTTCATGTTAAAGCAAGCCCAATATCTCAAAGCCACACTTAATTGAGACATTATCATTATCATCACGTCATAGACTTAAATCAGTGCCAGCTGGACCAAGATGAGGCCTCACAGGGCCCCCTTTGAGCTCCATGAACTGAGTGAACTGCAGTTTGCAGTGAAATACAAATAAGCTCAAGATGCTTTATCTTTCCCAAGAAAATAAGTTGCCATTTTAGTCATAAGGTGAACTCTAAAAAAATGCCTATGACAGGATGCAATATGAAATGCAAATACAAAGCCTGTCATCTCCCAAGTTTTAAATCTCAAGAGTGACCTAAAAATTACAGTGGTTCCCTGAAAGATGTTGGCCTTATTGTTATATTAAAATTAATTGACTGAGATTTGAGCATCAGGGAATGGGATTTTCAAGAGTTATGGACAATCCCAGATTTGCTATAAGATAAATGATATAATTATTTTACCTAGAAAAATACCCTGAATATCTCCTTTACAGAAAGTAAGGCTGGTCAGAATCATACCCTATGCAGAGAACTAGTTTCTGACAATGGAATATTCTCAATCTACAGGAGTGTCATTAGCCAACCTTTGGTCTCAATTAAGTAAATAAAACTCCTCATGTAATGTAACTACTCTACAAAAACCTAACCATACCTAATACTCTAGATTGCTAAAAACAAAATAGGAGGTGAAACCCTGATGCACACACAGTTATTAGAATGTTTGCTTGCTTAATTACAAATTATATTTAGTAGTGGGAGTCAGTCCCAAGTGGACTAGAAGACCAAAAAAATTCCAAAAGAAAGAAAAAAAGCTGTGACTCAGTAAAGGTAAGTGACATATGCTGCTTTAAGGAGACAGGAATAGTCACCCACAAAAACATGTACTTGAAAACAACTGACTGGGTACTGTGGAAAAGGATCCAACCAATATCTCACTGAACATGAGACAAAAAAGTCAGTATGGGAAAAGGGGTAGTAGTTCATGTCTAACCCATCGAACACATTAAGAGATTGAGGAGACCTCATCTGAGTGATATCTAGTTTTGTATGCTACAGTTTAAAACAATTGAAGAAAATCGAGAGATGAGTTCTCCAATTGCTGTCACTATTCTTCATGTTAAGGAAAATCTGGAAGTATTTGATTGCTTAATTTAGTGAAGCAACGAAAATGCAGGAGAGAAGTCTCTCTCTGCAGCTTGTGTAGTGTAGTTCTAAGGTATTCTCCATTTCCACAACAAGTAAGACCAGGAGGAAATCAGTTGCAGCAGTGGATTGCTAAAGCCAAGTCAAACATTAAGTGCAGGAGAAATGAACCACTGTCAGATCATCACCTGGGCAGCTTTCTGTACAGGTTGGACTTCCATCAGTAGAGATTCTTAATAAAACATCTGTGCAATTACTTGATGAAGTTAACATATACATAATTTAATCTCACAAAGACAGATAGATAACAAAAGATCTCTAAAATCTGTAGCACTAAAATGATTCTGGAACAGCCGGGGCTATGATCAGGGACTTTGTTCTTCAAGTAAGCATGTCAGAAGTGACTGAAAGCTTCAATTTCTAAAGCAGGCTTTTGTTAGATCAGAAAATGTTAAACTTGAACAAACGAAGGCAAATTGATGAGCAGTATGTGACAAAAAGATGTCAACACAAACCTTCCCTTTGCCCACTATATCATTTTAGAGTGCATCCCAATTTAACTCCAGATTTGTTTTAACACAACATCCAGTAGGAACTTTGTGTTGCAAGAAAACCTATAATGTGCTGTCCTTTCACACAGTAAACCATCAATCTCCATCCCAAACCACAGCTCCTATTCTCAGGCATCCAAAATAGAGGTTAACAGGCGTGGGGTGCTGTTTGATTTAATTGTGGTTTTTTGGTTTTTTAGTAAACAAGTCTCTCCTTTCTGTCAGATTTACATGCCTTGCCTGTAAGCTTTAACAGAGAGTCAATTCTAATACATTTAGGACACATTTTTGGCACCAAATAATCAACACAGTACTAGTTCATTTAGATAGTGTGATTGCTTCCTGGACAGGCAGCAACTTAAGAACATGAGGATTTCTTCTGCAGCCCTCAGCATAATGCCAAATTCTGTTACAAACAAGTAAAATATACGTAATTGTGATAAATTACATAGATGATTCTATCTGTATTACACTGACTTACATAAACAAGATTTCTGGTTTTCAGTATTACAGCAGATCAGTTGCATAATTTAGTGCTAATAATACTGAATAAATTGATTTAATATATGAAAGTATGAGTTCAAATTAAAAACCCAAAATAAAAAAACAAAAAAAAAAACACTTACTGAGGATTAAATTTAAAGTTCATGAAAACAAATCGTTTTCATTTTCTCAATTTTGAGCCAGAAGTTTAGATGCAGTATAATCTCAAACTTGTTTAAAGGTACATTTAATATGAAGGGAGATATTTTTCTTCCGAAGCTACAAGGCCATCCAGTATGTGGAATAAGTTTGGCAAGACAGAGACAGGCATGCTGGAACTGCCAGTGTGGAGGTCACCATTTCACTGGTGAGAAACTAGACTGTTCGCATTCTGCAATGGGACAGTCAGCTGTTCTGAACCAGCTCAGTCTCACGTATCAGTCGCAGTGATTAGTTGTGCCAGTGGCCACCAGCAGAGTGCTGGGGCTCTAAAACAGCTGTGTCCTCCTTTTCTTCACACTTGATCTCTCCAGCAGCTGCCTGTACTCGCTGGGGGACCATAGGGACAGCATGATACAGCACTCACCTGCTCACACCCGTGCTAGGCAGTACCTTTGCCCAAGACCTGAGAAAGAAGTAATCTCTGGCAGAGAAACTCTAAACCATAGAAATTCCCCCTCCACACTCAGAAACGTGAGACTCTCAGCTGGGTGAGAGTTAAGGTCAGTAGGTTAAACAAATGCACAAAGTGACTGTGCTAGAAGGTTTTATAGCTTTTCTGCTCCACGCAGGGGATAAATAAGGTGTGGAATTGTTTCTGAAATTACTTTGGCTCGACAGTCTGTCCATTGCCTCTCCTCGGGGTAATCTTGAAGCTTTGCCAGGATGTTATGTTCTTTGATACAGAACATTTGTCATGATGAATAGTACTATGTAAAAGTTGTATTTTCCCTTCTGTCTTTTGATTCATAATATGAGAGACCATAACATGGATTTAATGTTATGAGGTCCAAGTAATTTAAACCTTTGAAATACCTGAACAACTGGGAGTTTCCTGTTTAGAGTGTCAAATAGATTCCTTTTAAATACACTATATTCATACAAAACTCTCTTGATCTGATTTACAAACACAATTTAGAAAGAAACAAAGCATTTTTTCCTCACAGCAAGAAACATTTCCCCCTCAATAAAGAAAAATTACTAAACACAGAACTTAAAGCATTTTAGCCTTGATTTCACAGTGCTAGTATCTAACACTGGCTGCAACGTACTGTACTTTCCACATTCCCCTCTTTTTGCCCATTCCCTATCCTTCAGGCTCATGCTTATGTACATCTACAATACCAAGTACTAGAGTACCTTTCCTTGCTCTTTGTTCAGTAGATAGGGAGGTAGGCTGATGAACAGCACGAGATACAATTGCACTGTCATTTACCACTTCACCTGATCAAAGTGCAATCAGTAGTACTAGCCCTTGAGTGACAACTACACACAGTACCACTCTGCGTAAGCAAGGATCACAGGCTGGGGCCGAGAACAATCACACTGCTCTGGCAGGCAGGCACAGGGCTCTTGATCTCCAAGCTCCCTTTGTTCCCTCAGACTCCATACAGAAGTCAATTACACATTTACTGATAACGTGGCTTACCCTGCCAGAAGGCTACTTCCATTAATATTACATCTGGTATCAGAATAAATGCAGAATAAAGGTAATTCTGTGGTTAAAAATGTGATATCTTTATGCCCACTTTCTGAAAACAACAGTAAAATGTACCTATAGCAGTAACAAGGTACAGAACCACATGACAGCTCTTCAGAGAAAGTCAAAGTGCTTTGAAAAAGATCAATTACTATGAAATCGTAGTGCACTGCTGTCAATCTTCTCCCTTCCTTTATAGTGAGACATGAAATATAAATAGCCTTTTGCAGTGGAGAGGAGTACTTTTTGATTAAGGGAAGAATTTGCAGTGATGTCTAAGGCCAGTTCTGTTGACTTCTATAAGCAGTGCTACATCACATACTCCATTTTGCAAGGCAGGGATAAATAATCATCATAACCCCACTGCTTCCAGATGTCACTGGTACTTCTCTGGCCAGCCGTAATCAGAAACAAACTTTCCATAACTCAATGTTTAGTAACCTGTGACAAAAGCCTATGAAGAAGCTCCTTCTGGCAGTCATTTAAAGGGGGAAGATGACTTTAAGACAGGAGAAAAGAGTAGAAAAAAACAAGTAT
Organism: Dendrocincla fuliginosa; assembly: GCA_035047845.1. Lineage (NCBI taxonomy): Eukaryota > Metazoa > Chordata > Aves > Passeriformes > Dendrocolaptidae > Dendrocincla > Dendrocincla fuliginosa. The sequence continues at coordinate 30,450,243 of JAWWMO010000178.1, read as the reverse complement.
CTTGATGTTTCCTTACAATGGCCAAAAGGAACAGTCAAAAATGACAGAAGTCTGAGAAATCAGAAAAAGGGCATTAAACCACCACTTCCTAGGAAAGAGATGTCTTATTTGAACTAATGTCAATGCAAAGAGGCCCAAGTCTGTCAGGCTTTGCAAATGTCACCAGTGTTATTACTTAGTTGTCGAATATTATCAGTATGCTCAAGGTACACATTCTTGTAGATGGCTTTATGCTGATCTTGCAGATAAGGTTCAACAAAGCATGAATAATGTGTGAATTTATACAGTCATGAAAAGTGCTCATAACTACTTCTTTCCTTTGACCTCCTCAGTAAAACATATTTCATTAAAGGACATGGAGGATACTCTTCCAACTCAAATTCAGCTGCAAAGTAGAATAAGAACTTTGTTGTGAGTAGTTGCAAGAGGCTGAACTGAAGCTAAATTGGGTGCAACATTCAGACAAAACACTGTTAAGTAACCAGTACAAGGGATGGACTCCCATCTTCAGTGGTGGGCCACCCACAAGCAAATAGAGCTGCTGAATTCTACAATGAAGCAGCAGTGTCGTAGTAGCTTGAGAAAACAGAGCAAGGCACCACAGCCTGCCACTTCTGTGTTCCCATCTGCTTGGAGGCAGAGAGCACAGGCATATTAATGCTGTGCATCCATTGCTTTTGTACAATTTATACTACTAGTTCATCTTCACCTGAATGTCTTCTTTCAATCTTCTTTATGTAACAATAATGAACTTGTACTCTGAGAAGGACACAAAATAAGCATGAGTGGTGTCTGTAAAGTGCCAAAAACTGCTTGAGATTGATAGCAAGAACTCCTTTTGATTCTAAACTCCTTGTCCTCTTCAGAATTAGTTCAGAATCTCAGCAATTCTAGAAAGAATATTGCAGACTGAGGAAAAAGTGCTAATTTCATAACAATAAGACACACTAAGAAATAAGTGTAATTTTTTTTAAACTATCAAAGTAATTTAAAACCCTTAGTGAGTACCTTAATAGACAAGAGCACTCTAGCTTCAAATGGGTTTTAATGGGAGGGTAACCACAAGAATAAAATCAATTAATGAATACTATAAATAGATTAGCGAAAACTCTCAGCTCTTTTTCTTTCCAAACATCCACCTACCCCACCACCCATGGAACTACTTCCAGAATAATATGATAAAACAGCCCACATAAGAAATAAAATACTGCTACCATTTGGAGTTCTTAGCAGTGAATTTTCTAGAAAGTTTATGTAAGTTTATACGTCAAGAAAAGTGCAGTTTTGTAGCTACACTAACAATACTTGCACCTGAAAAATATAGAGAACACCTACATTTTTCATGTATTTTGGCTGTATTTGGAAGGAAATGAGATGTTTTGATAATGAAGCTTTTTAGGAAATTTGGTCTTACTTGATGAGATAAGCCACTTAGAAGTTTTGCCAAGCTACACCCTCTAAAAGCAGTAGATACTTTTGAAAACCATGAACTGTCAGTCACAATAAATCTCAAATACATACTAATGACCACACCTGTACCTCTTGTATCTTTAGGGGTGAAAACAGACAACATGCTTGATGTGTGTTTTTAGAAATGAGAGAATATACTTTCTCCTTCCCTTTAACATTCTAAGAATAAAAGAAATGTTAACAGTCAAATTCCACTGTTAACAGGGAACATGATGCAAAGAATCAGGCTGTGATTTGCTGTGGAACAAGGCAAAATCAATAACCAATAATTGGGTGTTGAATCCACCATGAATGATATTGCAAAGTCTTTCCATCATAATAAAGCATGGCAGAAAGATAGATCTGACCTCCTTTTACGGATGTCATTGTAATCATATAGCATCACCTCAAAAACAGCCAAAGATATTTCTTGGAGTACCTAACCAATGAGCCACAGCTGTATTTCCCTTTCACAGCCTCTTAGGAGTGCTGGAGAAATCTGTAATCATCCTCAACATCCTCAGGGCTGCAACATGAAAGCGGAAAATATAGAACAGGAGTGGTGTTGAGAACACGTACATGGCCAAGTGTATCAGATGTGAGGCTGTTATCTTCTGTTACACCACTACATCTAAGAGAAACAAAAGCCTCAATTCATAAAAAGTATATATGGTGGAATTTAATAGAAGAGCAATCATTACAAAGATCTACAATGCTAGAACTAAGCAAAAGCAGGAGTTAAATGCCTCTTCCTGAATGCTGTGTTTAGGTAGGGAATTACTTTTTCAACATCTATGTGACAACTCTGTAGCCATGGAAATAGCTTATGAATGTTTATGCTTAGAGGTTCTCTGATTATGCATCATAGTTGTTTCGTTTGTAGCATTTTAAGAACATAAATTAAGTTGTCCAATTATTCCGTGTTTGTTCTTTTAATTGTTTCTGTACTGCTACTACCCCAATGACGCAATCTGTGCCCTCTGATATTCAAAGGGGGTCATGCCTTATAAAACCACTCACAGTGGAAAGTTCAATAAAGACTTCCATAGAACAGATTTATCCAGTACTGTTGTGAAGGAAGGGTGGGAGAACTAATACAGACCTCACTGATATTCAAGCTAAGGTTAGGTAAAGTCAGTTACAGTTACATCGGCTGACTTTTCTCAATGTCTTTACCAGACAAACACATTCATACATTGAGAATTTACGGTACTTACCAGGCAGTTTGAGTAATTAATAATTTCTCAGTTTCACCAATACAATTTTTCCCTAAGACACACAATGGTGAATTAGGAATCACTTATCTACTGGGGTGAGGGAAGAGAGTGAGATTAAAACTGACCTCAAAGAGGAGGCAGGTCCTAGGAGAGCACCCAGGGACTGTTTCCACAACAGCAGCTCTGAGGCTCCCCATCTGAGCTGATGAGAGCTCCATGGTTGACTGAATCCAGGAAAATCGGGAATGTGGTAACTTAAGCTGTTAAGCTGTCAAACCAGCTAAGGGAAACAGCCAGTAAGAAGCACACCTTATGGAGGTAGGGTAATACTTTTCCAATGCCAGCTTCCCCTTTTCATCATAGAAGGATTGCAAGAGGCAGGGTAAAACAGTGGTCATATCCTCAGAGGGGATTATGAACACTGAGGACCCCAAAACACCCCTCAACTCTTTTTGGGAACTCTCCACAGGGAGTCTGCCTGCCCCATAGTGTTGCATCAGACACAAAGAATTCCCTCCCTGAAGAGGGATTTAGGCAATGCTAACTTGAATGTATATAACCTGACAAACTGCATTTCCTGTGCTCACATCCCAAGCAGATCAAGACAGTGGCCTTCTTCCCACTGCCATCACACTTCTCTCAAACAAATCTGCCTCAGATGTGCACTGGTCACTCAGCGTTCTTTCACTTCAATTCACACCACGGGATTTATTGACAGGAGCCTCAGTTCTCCTACATCAGAGGGGGATCATAACACCATCTTACCAAGCAGCACGTCCTAGGCACTTTAGGAATCCAGATGTTGACTGATGTGGTGTTCTGCTGAGAAAAGGTTAGATTTGAAATAGCAGATGTGCCTACAGAGAAAACTGACTTCACAAAGCTTTTGGTGACATCTAAGTATTAAACTACTCCTCTAAGATCAGGACATCTGAAGTCTGGTTAGAGTTAGAAAAGACAAGAGTACACACACTCACTGCTCCACAGGAAGCCTCATTACATCATGAAATGTGTTTCTAAGGTAGCAGAGATGAGATTGCTTTGAGATGCTTCTTCACTTCCACTGCTTACAGAAGAGATATTGATAACACTGGGAACATTCCCACTCACAATGAATTCTTTGCTGTTAATATATTAGCAGCTAGAACAATTTGAAGCAAGTATACAGGATATGTCAGACAAAACGGGCAAGTAAAATGCTCATAATTCAAGCTCAAGTTGCGGAAATTAGTCCAGAAAAAGAACCTGTTTCAAAGGCTCTTGAAAATCAAACTTAATAGCAAGCACTGGGAAACATTTGGATTTTTAAAATCATATCAAAGTATGAAGAAGAAGCTTCAGTAAGCTAAGCCTTTTGAAAAGCAAGTAATACAAATCTGAGCTGGTCTTCCTCTTAGTCGCACATTCAAGACAAAGCAAAGGATAATTAGCAAGAAGTTCATTGGTTATAGCATATATTCCAACAAAGCAGTATTCACTCAGAAGAGTATAAACTTATTTAATTTCTGTTTTCTTTAGAGCAGTTAAATATTACTCAAAGCATACAGTACCTATTTGTCTCTGTATATTCTACAGACAAACAAGAATGGAAAATCTTCCAACAACTGAGGAAACAAACACTTGGAATGAATTAAGATTGAAATCTGACTTACAACACTGTTTTGTCACACTGTCTGGCTAAATTGCTGCAGGGAAAGACCAGTTCACTCCTTCAATGTCTGTGTAACTATCCTTGACTCTCAGAGGATGTAAACACCCAGAGTATGATAATCACAGAAAAATGCATAAGTATCATTCTAGTAATATGATTAGTTTCACAAAAGCTGTAACCACATCCTTGCAGTTAATCATGTAGTTAAATGCTTTTTCTACCTCAGACCTTAAACAAGTGGCTCAGTGCAGAATTACACTTTCCCTAGGACATGACAACTCATTCTGGGTTAAGACATTCCAGATGTGCCTCTTTTCATCTGTCAAGGATATGCATTTGTACCTGCTTGCATTTCAAGTTGTTGTGCATTTATCAGCCATTCTAATTTTAAAAAGTCTAGACATATGAGGACATACTAGAATTCAATAAAATACTCAAAATCCATATTTATATGGATTTGCAACTCTTCATTAAAACATGAATTGACCATGAATCAACTTGTAATCACTACTCGCATACTTTTATGAAGTGCAATATACATAAATGTGTACACAGACATATCAAAATATATGCAGAGAGAGCAAGATGAAACACTGGAATGATCATTTTAGTGCAAATACATGGGGAAAAAGCCTAATCCTTGCTGTATTAGGAGCTGCAAAGCTTGAATATGGGGTGGCTGGTTGGTTTGATTTTGGGATTTTTTGTTTTTTGTTGATTTTTGTTTGAGTTTTTTTATTTGTGTTCTTTTTTTTTTTGGGGGGGGGGGGCGGGTAGGAATGAGTACAGTTTGGGGGATTTATTTCTCTTGTCGAGGGGTTTCCCTTTTTTTCTT
>JAWWMO010000178.1:30432475-30444664 GCA_035047845.1 Dendrocincla fuliginosa | reverse complement strand
AGAGAATTCGTGTCTTTCCTAGTTTGTTTTTTTTGTTTGTTTGGTTGTTTGTTTTGTTTTTTTCTTTTGTGGTTGTGGTTTTTTTTTTTTTTTTTTTTTTTTTTTAAATAGGCATTGAATTTGTGCTCTGGAAGACAGGAATATGGAAGATCACTATGGCAGCTTGGAGTCCCCCCCATATTACAAATTAATGACCATTTTGTAGGCAGAACTCTCCCTTCCTAATGAGCTTAAGTAGCTCATTATATTTCTGATCAAAAATAATTCCAAAAGGAAAATTAAAAAGGGTAAAAATTGTGCCCATGAGTCAGTGGGAAAACATGCTTAGTAAAATCACATTAAAATAAAGTTGTTGCTCATTCTGACCTGAACCAGTAAGAGAACCAAAGCCTGCAATGGCCTTCAGGGTTTAACTTTTTCTCTGGTACCATGTTCTCACAGCTAAGAAAGGATGGGAGTGCACTCATCAGAGGAACACTCTGTGACATGGTTTCTCCAGACCTGCAGTATTACACAGACAACAGAGGACTCGCTGGGCACAAAGGACATGGTAATCTCAGTTTTATAGCTCCTGTATTTGCACTAGGGTTCTGACTTTCAGTCAGCATTTTTAGCTGTCACACTTTGGAAAGAAAACAACAAAAAGAAGAAGCAAGTAAAATCAGAGCAGCATATAGCATCACAGATGAAAGGAACAGCTACACTTCAAGCTGTTTCAACATCTATAGTTCTCGGAAAGGGTAGAGTTGAATATAAAATATTTCATAAAATAGTCAAAATAAGATACACACTATTTTCATGGTAGTCAAACAGTGAACTCCAGAATGCAGCCAGTCACTATAATCAGTTTCAAACCACATATAAACAATGTGTGTCTGTGCAAGCTGAGGCAAAGTGGTAGCAGTGAGATAGAAATGCAGCCTGCATGAAAAATTGCACACTGAGGTCTGACTGCCTGTTTTCCAAGGATGGGCTTCCCACTTCACTTAACTCTGGTGCAAAGCTCTTACAAGATGAGGCTTCAACAACAGACAGCTTTCCTCAAAATTCTTCTGTTTTCCATTAAGTATCACAAATACAAACCTTAAACACAGCAGCTATCATATTTTTTCTTTTAAGATTTAGATGAGAAAATCATGATTCATTTCAAAATCTATTCCTTACAGACTAATTATAGAAACATTTGTTACTGCAGATTTGTCTCAAGCAGAGATGAACCATGAATTAAAGTGTAATCACCTTTACAGCAAGTATGTAGTAAGTTTCATCTTCATAGTGCTTTAAAAAATTTCCTTAATTAATAACATGTCTGCCTGCTATGCTAAATGTAGCAAGTCAGAAGTCTGATTCCAGCTGCTTGGAGAGATGAATATCCTGCAAGATTTTTACCTGTCTCTCATCCGCCTCAGTGCCTGCCCCAAGTTGCTCATTTAAAGTCTGGAAGCACACCTATCCTGTAAAGTGACCTGCTACAGCAGGGAGATCATCATCTTTTCCCATGTTCATTCATCTCTTGGCCTTTCAACAGATGTCAAGCGAGTTCCAGGTCAATATAAATAAGCAGGAATGTCTGACCCGCTGGGAGTGGGGCTTTATATTAAACACACACCACTGAGAAGCAGTGGGCCCTGTGTGTTTCTCTCACCTTGGCAGGCAGTGCTGCCAAGAAGCCACCAGGAAGCTCAATAAAACATCCCAAATTAGCTATTACTCGTTAAAAGTAGGACTCCCTAAATAAAAATAATAGTAATGCAAGATTGTTTACTAACTCTGAGCTTCAGGACTGTTTAGTGTCCTTTAGAACAAATGCTACCAGGTATTTTCCTTGAGCAAACTTACTCGTGTTCAGATACAAACAATGAGGTAAATGCTGCTAATTTTTAACATTTAACAGTTAAAAAAAATAAAATAAAGCCCTCTAGGGTAAAAACCTTTTACAAAGTTTGACATTGTGAAGTAGAGATTAACGCAAGGCTCAGAGGTCAATACCAATGTTCCCAGGGATTGCTACAGAATATTTTGAATCAGGCTTTTAGAAAGCCTCTCTTCCTGGGTAGCACTAATGAATTCACATGGACTATTCTTTTCCCTTATTGATAACTTCTGGGGGAAACAACATCATGCTTGTGAATGAAATTTTCATATAAGAATCTAATAATTATTAAATGATTCTCTCCTTTTCAATGCTATTTTATTTTATGAACTTAAAGCAAAGCATTTATTTTGAAAAGCTAAAAAAGTTAGTGTGCGAACAGGCTTTTTTCATTTTTTTTTTCCTTATGCCTTGGATTTGAAAAGAAAGATATTTGGAAGATCCAGCAGTAAGAACATGATCCCGGACCAGTCAGGTATCACTGGCAACATATTATTAATGTAAACTAGAATGTAACAGGTTCTCATGGGAATTATTTCTATGCACACATATGCCTCATTTGAGATGTTAAATAGACTAATGGTAGACTTTAAAAATGGTAGTGTAATTAAAAACCATGGTTTTATTTAATTTTTTTGCTCCTCTCTTTTGCAGATTTGGAAATAAGAGTTGACAAGGAAGAAAACGAAAAAAAGAAATGGGGACTAATTTACCCAGATAGGAATGCTTAATATTTATATAAATACTTGTGTAGGGCCTTTAAACAGGCTCCAAATGGTTTCTCAGGCCAAGCAGGTAGCATTTGCAAATTAGAAGCCAGTTACTCTAGTGTTATAATATCTAGGAAAAAAACAGCATGACCAAGTGAAACCAAAATCTAATGTTCTTTTGTCTTTTTTTTTTCACCTTTCTAACAAGCATTTACTGAATTTGAAATTTATATATTTAGACCACAAAATGAGGGCTGACTGCTTGCAACTGCTTTTTTTTTGTATGCATGAAGTGATCAGCAATTCTAGGATCTCACTTGGAGATCCGCTTGCTTTAAGTTTCCATGAAATGAAAGTATTGTTCTTCAAAAACATGTCACAGGGGTTCCTCATAAGCCATTTTTAAAAATGTCATTTTCTTATCCGTACAAATGTAAGTCAAACAAAATTACTCTACAGCTGCTGGGTTTCTAGCTTTTCTAATTGTATTTGTTCATGGATTTCCTTGGCATTTTAAAGTGGAACTAGAAACAAAAGCAAACAAAAAATCCAGCCCAACAAACACAATGCATACATTGATGAAACCTCCTGAGTGCTTTAACATAATCCGAGGCAATTTTCTCTAAGAAACAAAATGAATGAAATTTGCTTATGGACCCCTAAGCTTCACAAACCCTTCAACTAGAACAAGAGGAATATGTGGCTGGAAGCCAATCGGCAGCCAAATGTGTTAGATGTGTTCCATTTATTATTAATGTGACAACATTCTATATAGCAGCAACAGTGTAGGCAAGTAAAGGGTTGCCATGGAGATAAGTTACTCAAGATGCAGCTAAAAATACTCCCTTCTTCCCTTACTGTAATAAATATTGCATTATATGAAGGCTAACAATGATATCAAATGCCATCTCACAAAAATTTCCAGCTGTGAGCATTACAGCTATCTAATGGAGTGCCCGATGGACACATGGCATTTCTTGTCTGTGGATGTGCAGATCTTTTTTTCGCCTTTATTACATGGCTAAATGTTAGAAGGCAGCTGTTGACATTATTAGGACAAAATGTTGCTCCCTCCTCAGGGTAGATTTCCTACACCATTGTGACTTTGGGGGACTACACTCATGTTCTGGGAGGAGATGCAACTTAAACTGGGAAACAAACATATAGAAATGTCTTTTGAGCAAGGTTACAGGAGGTTTTCAGGCCTCATCTCTGAGGGCTATGGTTACACATTTCATCCTTTTGCTGCTCTTTGGGTACCTTAGGATTACCAAAGATCCTAACAGTAACTTGTAGTTTTGGATAGGTCCAAACAGCAGCAGACTTTTTATACATAGAGCTAGAAAAACCTATGTTGCAGCATTCTTTGAACTTCATAGAAAGTTTCTAAAAGCAACAAGTTTCCACTTCTTAGTTTTACTTCCCAGCCCCCACTAAAACTTTTCAATGATTCTGAAATGAAGTGAATTTTAATCAATCAATTTATTTGAGATAGAGATTAAAATATTTAATACCAGAGCAAAACATTATTCAGATCTTTGTTAATGTCATAACCATTCTTACTTTTCCTCTGCTTATGGTCTTTAAAGGATGGAATTCACATTTGTTTCTTAGCTTATCATCTAGTTGAACAAAGGAATTATTTGTATAGAATTGCAGATTATACAGATGGGAAAAGATCTCAATCACCCAAAGCTGTGTCCTTGTTAAAGCCTACTCCCAAGTGCTAGATCACGTCTGGTCTGTTTTCAGCCACAAATTCACCTTCAGTGATGTAACAATAGAACTTCTTGCCAATACACATAATCACATATAAACTTTTTATATTTTCAACTCAATTTGAATCTTTTTGCTTAGAGTGTTCATCCATTGATAGTATAATTATTTTCCAGTAGCATAAGCTACCTTACAACACAGGATAATGCATTTTAAAAAACAAAGAGGATTCCTAGAGAAACAGAAGGCAGGGTATAAGTTTTAATTTTGCTATTTTTTGAAGTGCAAGATTTCTGCTGTTAATAGGCAGCACAAAGCATACATAGGAAATGAGATCAGGGAATTTACGAAAGTGGGGTAACACTATACAAAATTTCTCCTAGTGGGTCCCAGGAGCACAGAGCTCTGTGATCAGCACCACCTCCCCTTGCAGTGTCACACTTTAGCACTTGGCTGAGCGCAGTAACCTCCTCTTGACAGCACATACAACCCCTTCCTTCAGTAACAATGTATTTAATTTTAATATTTCCAGTTTTCCTGTGTGTACTCTGTTCTTACTCATGATGGCACAAAAATGAGATCTTTAACACTATCCCCCAAGCACACTCAGCTGCTGGCTGAGTAAACACAGGAGAGAGTCTCTCCTGAACAGCAGGTGAGCCTCCAGTTACAGAAATGCCTGGGTACTTTCTCAAAAGAAAAAGTGTTCTGCAAAATAGGCCTCCCTACCAGGTGTAATTCCTGCTTCTCCCCTTTACCTAGAGAGGTTATTTCATTTTAAATGCTCGTTTGAGCTGAACCCCACAGGATCTTTAAGCATGGGCTCTGTGGTTTATTTTTTGCCTGTAAAGAACCTAACACGCTCTTGACACTGTATCACTGCTACCATTTAATGGATAATAGCTTGGCTCAGATATGTGCCTGTGACCCCATCAAGCTCTCCATCATCTGTATGCCATGGGTTAACACCCCAGCTGAACACATAGAGACACATAACGCTGCAGAATACAGCCAATAACATAGAATCATGCTTTGAGTTGGAAGAGACCTTAAAGATCCAACTTGCTGCAGCCAGGGATACCTTCCACTACACCCAGCTGCTCAGAGGCCCATCCCACCTGGCCTCAAACACTAACAAGGGTGGGGCATCCACAGTTTCTTCCAACAACCCCATTCCAAAAGGGCTTTATCCCCTTAAATAGATTGTTCCAATTTCATGATTCACCTTGTATAGTTTTTGAGCTACTTCTCTCTATTTCCAGAAGCAAGTTGACAGTTCTTTAAGAAGGGTTTGTCTTTTTTTTTTTTTGGCTTTTAGTTTCTCCACTGATGTTATGTACCTTTCTTTTTTTCCAACCGAGTTGTTACCCTGCTTTTTATAAGCATCACAGCTCTCCTGTGAGCCTCCAGCTTCCCTCTGCATGATCAGCACCAAGCAGCTCCCGGGCTGTGTGCACTGCCACACAGGTAGGGAATCACAGTGACCTTGGATGATACATTTGCTGGACAAGTCTCCAGAGGATTGCATTATTTCTGAAGCGAGGTTTCCTGTCAGATGTTGTACTACACTGCACAGATGCCTGTTCCTAACAGACACTTCACTTGGAAAAAGCATTCTCTTGTTTTTTGCATCTATTACATAGAGGAGACTTAAGAAAAGCAAACCCACTTTTAAGCGTAACCTGATTGTATTTGCTCCCACCAAATCTTTGTCTTCTTACAAGTGATTTTTGGCAGATCTTACAGTCTATGTAAGCCAATTATAACAACATAGGTAATAATATTATAACGACAAGACTCAATTGTTTTCTTAAAAAAATCCCAAACCCTAATATCAGTTATATAGGAACTCTGAAGAGTGGTGCTTTTAGAAAAGGATTGACTCTTATAGGACTGTGACTACTCTGCAAAAATAGATTTGGTGTAAGAACACCTCAGAGTCTGAAGATGTAGAGCTGTAACAGAAGGGGCTCTTGGAATGACAATGTTTATCTTCTGTATGCTTGACACAGCCTTGTTCCCTGAGCAGAAGAACACCAGGACACTACCTACATTTTTAAAAGAAGAACAGGGAGAATGTGTCACCTCTTCAAAAGGGAAAAAGAAGCAGTAATGAAAAGCAAAGTTGCTGGGGGTGGTGGTGGTTTGTGTGTGCTTGTTTTGTTGTTTTTTATGGTGTTGTTGTTTGGGGTTTTTTTGTTATTTTTTGTTTGCTTGTCTTGTTATAGTTTGGGAGAGGGCGTGCATAAAACCAAAAATTAACAAGTTTCAGAAGCCATAACTTCAAGGCAAAAGAAGTCCAGGTGGATAAGATGACACTTTTATATCAATAACAGCAAGTAATTATCACAACACAGTCTTAAGCAAAATGGTAGGTAGTATATTTTGAAGACACGATGCCTTTCAGGTAGGAATGCTTTAGCTAACCACAAGTTATGCCTTAAAGAAAAGTTGCTTAGGTGTAAGAAGATTTAATGAATTTCATCACACTGGTACTGGTTTAAATTTAATGATCCCTTCCAAGTTTAAATGCAAACTGTAAAATACCTTTCATATAGTTCATATGAATTATGGTAACACAGCCATTTTCACCTGAAATATTTTTATCTCTAAAGCAAAAAAACCCAAAAAACCCTTGTTATACAGTGGCAATATTGCTCATGTAGAAAAAAAAATTAAGAATGGTTTACTTCATGTCCAATCTGAAGTCAATGATAGCACAGAGTCCACAATACAGATTAAGCATGTATTTAACAAATGCATGAAGAATGCTTGAAGGCCATTTCTACAGTCCCCTGAAGAGTCACCTGAGAGCCATCTCCTTCAGGAGCAATAAGCTTAGATGGTTTTGTTAGTTCCAGGTCATTGCTTTCCTGTTCTTGCTCTGAATATGAAGTTCTGGATTAGACCTTCATCATCATATCTTTACGACATCTTTTCAGATATTTTCTCTCACAAAACATTGAGTTCACACGTCTTACTATTAAAGTGTCCTAGTTAGTTGTTACCTCATATGGTCCTTCAAAGGTCAGAAACAATTCATAAAAGAGTAAGTTTAACTCTGTACAGATATAACTAGAGTGGCATAATTTGTGCTGAAATTATGTGTAAGCAATGACAAAAACTTCACCTTGTATACCCTTTGATACATTTTGGTCTTGTTTAGTTTCTCTCTCTCATATTTGAATATTTTCTAAAAATGTCCATTACAGCTCAAGTAATTAATCAACAAATGTCATTTTCCATTAAAGCATATTTAATCATCACGAAAATTAGGAACAACTAACAACCAAAACCAGTATAATTACTTCTAATGCAAGTGTGCTAATTTAAATTGTGGAATACTTCTTTAAGAAACGTCTGTGTTAATTGGGGTCTGCTCATAAAAGCAAGCTACTAATTGAGCTGGCATGTGCCAGATAGACTACTCCGACTGAAAGAAAGACAACATTTCCAATGTAACACTGATTTTAAAAGTTAACATTTTAACGAAAAAAGCTGCTATCAGGCTCATGCCCGTTCAATTAGTCACTCCTTCCCAAGAGCAGACCCCAATTAACACACTTTTTTTGAAAGAAATAGCCTACTGTTCAATTAAAACATGGACGCATAGATGATTACACAAGTCTATTTTGATAATTAGCCTTACTTGATCTGTCTCACATGTGTTGTTTCTGCACTGCTGTATCATCAAAACTTATAGATTATTTTTTAGCAAATGTTTTTTATCTGCATTAAGCAGGCCCTGTCTGCATAACACTAGCCAAATAGTCCAAAACAATCCAGTAGCGGCAAGTTAGCATTTTGGTTCCTGTTTTAATAATAGCAGAGCTCAGAGTACATGTATTATGATCAGATGTAGAGACCAAGTAAACAGGCCTTCTGTTGTGTGCATTTTCTTGTACAATCCCATGACAAACATGAGTAAATAAAAGCAAGCATGTGTTGATCCAAAGCCCAAGATCAATGAGAGCCTGTCTTGACTGCAGCGAGTGTTGGATTAGGTCTCCACATTCTTTGTAAGAAGAGGAATAATTACAGTGCATCAGGCACTGGGAGCTGGCAACTTGGCAAATATTGATTTGGCATGGTCACTGCTATAATATTGATTTTAAACACAACTTCAATATAGATTTATCAACCATTCTGTAGCTCCATGTCAATATATAATAATGATAGCCTTTGTTGGTTCAGTAAAGTAACAACTGCAAAGAACTAAGGAAGAGTCATGATCACTTCAAGTGTTCCCTCAGAAGTACCACCATACACATGCCTGGCAACCTAACTGAGCTATTGAAAGGATCAGTAAGTTGTTTCTAACTAGCCAAGAGTGATATTTATCAATCAAATTATACAGAATTTGGGAATGTCCCCTGTATTTGGAACTGTAACATAAAATACAGTGGTTTCTGTGGAAGAAATTGATCTTACCTACGGTAAGTTAAAACAATGCTTCATACCATTGATCCCTTCAAATCAATATTAGGCTTTTTGCTTGATACTATGAAACAGGCAATTCTGAATTCACAAGTACAGATGGAGGGAAGGCAGACATGCCATCACTAAAGCAAGTGATGTGCAATTACAGTGCCCCTGCAGGCCACTACCAGTAATCCTGGCTTCAGCATGAGTCTTTCATTTCATGGCTGGACTAAACTTCTGTTATTACCACTTGTCAAAAGTAGTTATCACTATGATTCCCTGAGGAGACATTCTTCCTGATCTAAAGTGTCTTTAGAGAGTGCAAAATAATCATCCAGTCTGAAAGAGAACATACAAATCTATTTGCCTTAGGATATTACATGCTTGCTAACTTGTCACTGCTACATCTAATGCCATTACCTAAAGTAGCATGCAGGTATACTTGTCACCGAGAATTTATATTGAGGTCAAAACCCAAATAAAAACATAATCACACCTGGGAAAAGTATTTTGGGAATAGTCAAATCAGAATTGTTGCCACATCAATTAGCTGGGTATCCATCTCCAAAACATTAAGGGGATGTGGCAGAAAAACTCAATGGCATATGGTCTTTAACATACATATTTACTTTACTTGAGACAGTTGCTGTGAAAGTACTACCCACATTCCTAGTATTCAGAACTAACATCAAATGCAAATGCAAAAAAAACATTTGTGCGCTGAAATCTTTTCAGTTTGAAGGAGAAGCTGCCCTTCCTGTTGGAAATCTGTTAATTCCTGTGACCCCACTGCACCAGGACAACCTCTAATGCTTAACCTTAGCTACCTGAGCAACTGCAATGGCACTACTGGATTTGCTAAAAAATCCCAGAAGCACAAGGGTCTCCCCTATGCAAAGCACTGAAATAAAGTCTGCATAAAGGGGGTGCAGGACAAGACCCGCTCTCAGCGAGGGAGGCAGCTGGGAGACCACAGTCAAGATCTGGTGTGGCAGGTCAGAAGCAACTTCAGAAAGGTCAATGCGAAGGAGATCATTAGTGCCTTTTCAATTAATCATAATTCTTTTTCTGTGGATAGTATCTGTTTTCTCCCTCTTGCATCAATAGTAACAATTCTTTAAGTGGATGCGTTTCTTCAGTTTATGTTGTTGGTTTTTTGGTTAGTCAGGTTTTTTGAAAAACTCAGAACATGAGAGACACAAGGCACTTCATTGCTTTGATGTGAGTGGTGGTGAACGTCAGTGCAGAATTTGCCTCACTTTTTCTAATCTTTTTCAAGTATGCACAGCTACTCTGAAACCTTCCTGCAGAAACTTGGCAAGAAAAAAAAAAAAGAGGCAGTGAAAAGGAATGAGAGAAAACTCGCCTTTCAGGAGGTGCTTTGCACTTCTGATACCTCTCAGAACCCATCACTCTGCTCATACATTTGACAGTCTTCTCTGTTCTTCCCCCAAATATTGCTTCATTTATAGCTGCCCTTTCCTCCCCCCCACCCGCCAAAGCTACTTAGTTTTTCCTGTTGATTATGGCATATTCACTACACTATGTCACATAAGTTTTCGTCCTATCTCAAAGTATAAGTACGTGGCCTCTGACAGCACAAAACATTTTGTATTTCATTCAGAATGCCCTCTGTTCCCAGTCTGGCTGCAAATCATCAGCAAGCTCATATTTAAATTCAGAAATTCAAACTGTTGCAATAAACTTCACATTGAAACACAGAGAAAGAATTTATTTTTTTTAAGGATGGATACAGGATACTGAATACAGGATACCTAAAACTGAAACAAAGTATTTCTGTTTCAATCAAGGATTCAAAATCCAAAATAAATATCCTCATTTTTAAGTTTTAGGAAACCTTTTTAATGGACTTAAAAGTTTCAACTTCCATTCCAAATCTGGGGGGGGGGGGAAATCCCATTAAAATGCTAATACTTCTTACATTTCAACTTCTGCTCAAACCTGTTTATCTCCTGAGACAGTAGAAAAAGAAGTCCATGTACTTGCACAGAAATGCAGGGCCTATTTGAGCCAGTAGCTCTTGATACACATTTTGATTCAAGTCCTTATTTATCTTATCAAACAGAAAAAAAAGTGGTTTGGGCTTTTAAAGCACTTCAACATAAACTTCAGTTTCAGGCTGAGAAAGAGTACACAAGTTAAACACTCTTGCACATACATGAGCTAAGGATGCAAAATAAAGGCAGCCTGTGATCACCCTAGTCAAACAAACAAAGAGACTTGTTAATAATCTGAAGATACTAGGAGTTTGTTTTCTTTTTTTTTTTTTTCCAAGGGAAAGAAAACCAAGAAAGAAGATTCCTATGACCCAGCTGCAGAAGTAAAAGCAAAGAACAGAATATCACAATAGCAGAACTAAGAAGACATTGTTTCTGAGAAAACTGAAGGAAGGGAGTCAGTAGGGAAAGGGAAACATGTTCTCTCCTTTGATGCTGGTATCTGTCAGGCTCCCTGCCAGAGGCTACAGGCCTCCCAAGGGCCACTCAAACCCACTCCTGAGACTCTATTATAGCAAGTCTCAGTTAAATTATGTATCTCCCTTTCCCCATATTTTATATGGAGTCTTACAGCAATCAGTACACAACTGCCATTTTTTTACAATTCTGTTCCCAAGATAACTGAGGTCTGTTCCTATTGAACTAGATTTGTTAAGCATTAACTTGAAACTCCAGCATACTCCACAGCTACACAAGCAAAGTCAGGTCAGGGGGTGGTGCCAAATAAACAGGTTATATAAAGGACATACAGCTGCAGTTGTTAGCACTCCAGATACACTTTAAGATACATGATGCATGCATTTATTTGGTCACGCCTTACAGAGCTAGAACTTTTCAGGTACAGTTGGAAAACACACTATTCAAACTCAGCAGCAGAGAAATTGGTACCCATCAACACAAACACCATCTCAAACATATGTGCCTGCTGTTTATAATCAGCAACTTTATTTTCTCCCTAACATGTCCTATTCCAGAAAACCCAAAATAGCCAGAACAACGCACTTCATCTTAGCATTTTCCAATCTCTCATCTCCTTAAGTCCCTGATGCAGGAGTGTCACAGTCTCTTGATCTAACATACACTACAGAAAAAGACAATTCCATAGACAGTGACTCACCCTCACAGCCTCTGAGAGACGCAGCTGCACAGGACTATTCCCTGCTTTAAGGGTAATTCCTCCTCCTTAAACGAGCATATTTCTGAGGAAAAAGAGAAGCCAGCAGCAGTGTGCAAATAAAAGGTGCTCCCAGCCCCACCTATCTCATCATCAGAGATCGGGAACACCTGAGATGGCCCCACCTTTCCCCACACAGGTCCATCATCAGAGATTGGGAACACCTGAGATGGCCCCCTTTCCCCACACAGGTCCATCATCAGAGATTGGGAACACCTGAGATGGCCCCCTTTCCCCATACAGTCCATCATCAGAGATCGGGAACACCTGAGATGG